>JBBBDQ010001983.1:245000-387500 GCA_037127315.1 Ascarosepion bandense | reverse complement strand
CTTGTCTTTTGTAACTCTTAATATTTTTCCCTCTCTCCTAAAACCAGATCTCTCTTCCATTTACTAGGATAATATATAATTCTCTCGATTAGGTTATGTATTGTTTTCCTATACCTTTTTTTTACGTTTAAGCTGCTCTGTGAATAGAATGATTTTCAGAAAATGATTTATCCATTTCTTCATTATATGAAGGATAATTGTCCTTTCTTTTACCGTTTTCTATAAACCATAGTCGTTGTCCATATTTTTCAGTCCATGGCATTCTCAGCACTCTAGTACCACATTTCTGTTGCATCAAGCCCTTTCTTATATGAATTGATTTGAATATTTAGAATTGTTTAGTCTTCGTAGCTTAATTGGAATAGCAAATTTTAAAAGGATTTAAGAGATTTGGCAGAAAGTGATAATTTATTTTCCAACCAAAAACTATATTTTTCAAATGTAGAATGACGATCTTCTTCTTTAGATTATAGTAAAAATAAGGTGGAAAAATTCCTGGTAAAAAACAAAAAAAAATAATTTACTTCTTTGAATATTCAATATACAAATAATATATTATTCGTTTAATCAAATAATGTTAATCCGATATTAGCGTTTAACGCATTTACCTTTCGTAAAAACACTTAAATTATATTCTTCGATGCAAATATTTCAGGATAAAAGAGATGAAACGTCAGTAATACTCGTAGAAAAAGTATCTAATTTATGTGAATAAGAAAGTGATATGAAGAATGTTTCACATGCCAGTCCAGACACTCCAGGGGAAATGATGGATTCCCTAACTTACACGAGCCCCTGATTATATAATATACGCACTTGTAAGTACGTTTAAGTGCCACCAAATGATAAATCGTACATTTTCTTAGGAAAGGCATCTACTTTAAAACTAAGGATGGGTAGGCTATTAAGGAAGAGTACATATTTGCTTTAGTTAATGTAATTTTGTAAATCCAGCTGTACAAAGAATGTGAGATTCTTTTCCATACCTTGTTAGATCTCAGCTGTTATAATGCCTCAAATTAAAAGGTGTGAAGGTTGAATCCACTGGCTGCGGGAAAACAATATTTCCTTCCTTGTTCTATCTTGGTGAAAAAGGGTATGAAGAGTGATACCGGTAGGTATTTTCAACTTTGAACAGTTTTGTATTAATTCCAATAACCTTAATATAATATTATAAACGTGTCAGATTGGATAATAGTTTCTGACAATATGAGAAAAAGAATAAGTCATTTGTATTAAAAACAGCTTAGTGTTGCTGGCGAGAAAAAAATGGGAAAAATCGGTTAGTCACTTGTATTTGGCACATCAGTATAATGGCATTATAAGCTGTTTTCTTTATCATGAAACTGTAATCATTCATTCGCCAAGCAACTAGTGCTACAGACTGGTGAAATTTATGTGTTGTCAAGAAACATTGGGCCGAACATATTTGAGCGTATATTTTCATAAAGTCAGTCAGTAAAGTACCATACGGGATACACGCTTTGGGTGACCCTGTTTCGAAAGAGACATTACTGACTGGGTATAAGATTATCCTGCTGTATGTTACCATTGCTTTTTGCGGTAGACTGGTTGCCAGCCAAGTCAATAGAACCCAATCTGTTCTATTGCTTAACATCTAACTGGAGGGAAGAAACGGATAATTACCTTTACCAAGGGTATTTGTGCGTAAGTGAATTCAAAGAAGTAATGCAAAAAATATCTGTATTTTGTATTCCCATACTAAAAAATGATTCTAAAAATTCATTTAAATATCAACATTGTTTTGTTTCTTTTTTTACCTCAACCAATATATGCAGGATGGCCCAAATGTAGTTTAGACTGTAGGTAGAATAGGTGTGTTTGTCAGTTCAAAAAAGATGGGGCCTTCTCTGCATTATTCAAGAGGATTTTCTTGGGTATCGTGGCAAAACATTATTGAGAAGTAGATTAGCGGAAGAGATCAAATTCAGTGACCAAGACGTTTACCTCACGTGGCCCCAATAGATATTATATATGTAATACAATGTAGCAATTTAAATTATTTATTAGACTCACTTTTTAATCTAAGAAAGCATAAACAATACACACACAGACACACGGGAATACACACGTATATACACACTTGATCAATATCTGATGACCAGATACGATTTGGTTAAAATATAAAATACTGTTACTTTAATCGTAATATATTTGCAAAACATTTACATTTAATTAGAAAATGTAGTTTATCAACAGATATGTGAAAAGTTTTGGCTTTTAATTTAAAAATTATACAAAGATTGAAAAATATTTTTTCTTTATGCTTTAAAGATAAAACCATGTATAAAAAATATACAAAATTTCAAGATTAGTTGGTGTGCTCATAGATTCAGGCGTATCGACATCTGATTAACTCATTTCCAGCATTAAATTTCATATTTTTAAATGGCTGAAGATAAAATTTTAAACAAGGAAAAATTGTTGAATTTCAAAGACGTGGTCTTTCGCAACGAGCCATTGCAAATTAAACTGGCCGTAGCAGAAGTGTCATTGCTAACTTCATTAAGAATCTAGATGCGTATGCTTCTAAAAATCAAACAGCCGCTCCTATAAAATCTCACCGTCATTCGAGAGCCGCATTAGGCGCGAAGTTATGAGAGATTCAAGCCTAACATCAAATCAGGTAAAAAGGAATACAGATGTTGAATGCAGCTCTTGAGCAATTTGGTGGTATTTAAAAAAGAAAGGGTTTAAGAACGTGAAAGGGTAGCAGAGTCCCCACCTTTTTCCTAACCATAAACATTTCCACTTACCATTTGCTTCCGATTATCAAAGTTGGGATCTGGATGAATGGAAGGAAGTGCTGATTACAGACGAGAAAAAATTCAAACTTGATGGCCTAGATGCTTTTATCGTTACTGACATACAAATGATGTCCTAGAAGAAACGTTCTCAATACGACAAAGTGGAGGTGGAGTATTTATGGTCTTGGATTCATTTTTTACAATGAAAACCTTGAGTTACACGAGGAAAAAGCTTTTCAAACAGCTTCTTCTTACATTGACATATCAAGAAAAGCATCACCAATTATTGAAGGCCCTCGTATATGTGGAGGAAACTGGATTTTCCAGCAGAACTATGGTGCAAGCCACATTGCTCTAATTTCAAATAAGTATTTTTTTATGGAGAACAACATTTTGCTTTTGATCCATCCCGCGGTGCTTGCAAGATTTAAACTCAATCGAAAATATTTTGGGATGGATTGTGTAAATGATGTTTTATCTTCTTCTTCTTCTATGTGTCCTGTTCCTTCAGGACGTAGGCGATCATGGCTTTCCACGTTACCCTATCTCTGGTGATTCTCAGCACGCCTTTTCTTGTTACACAATGCAATCCTCGTTCCGTCATCCACCAGATTAGGTCCTTTAAATAAGTTATCCGTTGCTTTCCCCTGACTCTTTTCCCCTCTATCTGGCCTGTCAGTATCAGGTTCTCCCAGCCCTCCTCCCTTGCGTGTCCCAGGAATTTCAGCTGTCTCTTCCTGATGTTCAGTATTAATTTCCTTTTTGTTTCCATCATTTCCAAAACCTAATTTTTGCTCACATGCTCAATCCATGATATTCGCAGCATCCATCTGTAGAAACACATTTCAGTTGCTTCAAGTTTTTCCTTCAACTTTGATGGTATTGTCCAGCATTCACTGCCATATTGAGAGACGGACAGCACGTAGCAATCCAGTAATCTCTTCCTAGATAACTAATAACTAGAGAAATTATCCCGTTTCTTAATACCTTACTCAACTTCTGGAATGCTTCCTTCGTCATGCCAAATCGCCTTCGGAACTCTGTGTCGCACTTTCCATCCTCTGTTATAACGCTTCCCAGGTATTTAAATACCAGGGATTGTTTTATTACGGATCAAAATTTGAAACTGTGGCTACACTTAATGCTGCAGTTTGTGCAACATGGGCGGCCACACTAAGAACCCTCAAGCAGAATTTAGTAATGAGATTGCCAAGTTAGCAAAAATTGGAAAGATAGAAAATAATAAATTGCCACTGTAATTTATTTGTTCTGCATTTTCTATTTTTATTAATATAGTCTTTTTTTTACCACGAACGATAAATGCTTTTTCAATGTTTGTTTAACTTAATTAAAACTTAATATTTTCAGGTGCTTGCTGAAAAACTTCTATTTTCTAATTAAATGTAAATGTTTCTTAAGAATGTTTTGATTAAAGTAACAGTATTTGATAATTTTTAAATCTTTTTTATCTGGTCTTAGTACAGAATTATATATATATATAAATGAGACGAAATGAGAAGGAGAAGATAATACTTTACTAATTTAAGTGCGAATTATCCTGTATAACCTTGAATAAACCTGATTCAGAATAGTTTTGAATATTCGGGCCGACTTTAAGTATATACATATTCATCAATCAAATTATCTTTCAGAATATACACATTTTGTTCATGGTCCTACTTTCAAGAATATGCTAAACTTGCCCATGTTTTTGCATTAAAGAATATATAAATTTTGTTCATGTTCTTATCTTTAAGAACATATTAAGTTTTGTCGATGTGCTTGCTTTTAAAACACACCCACGTGCTTGCCTTAAATAATATTTTTTCATGACGTTGCCTTTGCGAATATATATATATTTTACTAAACCTAGCTTTTAACAATATACAAATTTTGTCCATGAGTTTGCCTTAAGGAATACACATATTCTGTCCATCAATTTGTGACTAAAACATATGCTCTTGCAAATATTACTCATTTGTATTCATGATATAGAATAAAAAAGTTAACATAATTAGCAAAAATCTTTCTCTATTTTTGAATTAATATATTCTAAATGAGACAAAATTTAGAAATTAATTTCATTTTTCAAAATTTTTTGATTATGCATTCATATATCAGGTCTATTTAAAGCGACGTTTTGTGCATACATGCAGTTAGGCTCTCGGCAATAACTTTCGTTTTAGGAAAACTACATAACATATTTTACAGCTTTAATTCATTAATAAGTTAAAAGACTTTTTAGCAGTATACTTTATCAGATGTGTCTGTTAGCATTGGGATTGGAAAATGTGTTGTTGCGTTTTCTTAGGTGTCGTTTAATAAAAGATAAACAGCTTCATGCAGTTTCAAAAAGAAAAAAAGACCATGTAAAAATATTGGGCCAATGAAATATCTCAAAAGATAAAGTCAGGATTATGCACGTTTTAAATCAGTATTTTTTTTTATCTGATTCAAATGAGAGTAAGGTGCACAGATCCGAAATAGGCACCGTATTCAAAATATTTTTTTAAATCGAGTCACTGCTAAATTTCACGAGAAAACGAGCATTGCACAGAAAATATCTGAGAAGATATTTTAGAAAAAAAAGAAAAAAATTAAATAGATATCCGGCTTTTGTGTTTTCTTGCGTTCCTAGGTAGAAAAAATTCTAATAAATTCATTTAAACCATTACGTCGTTTTCTCTTTCATTCATTCAGGTCAATATCGATACACATGATAGTAAATATAGAAGAACGAAGAAGCAATTCTTTCATCGCGATAAAATTATCTCCTAATGAGATTAATGCAATTTTATTTTCAGATAGCTAATCCTTCTTATTCTGTTCGATTCAAAGTAATAAATTGAATAGATCAAATTATATTGAACACCTGCAATAGTTTTCTCCCACACAGAATCCGATCTTTTTCCTATATATCATCTCTTAATGTTTCTTTCAAGCCTTTACAGTTATATGTTTGCATATATTGCATATATATGTAGTTTACGAATATCTTTGTATTATATATATATATATATATATATATATATATATATATATTAGATGTGATGATAAAATGTCTTCTAAAACACACAGAAAATTAATATAGCACTGACATCTCTTTTTAACAGATATATTTACCAAAGGTACACCAAAATAACTTGAAATACTAAACATTAAATTTATTCAATAAAATTGCCATTAGCTTCTATCACGGCCGCTAGAAGAATTCAAAATCTCATGTGTGCTCTCCTTGTTTAATTTTGTGAGTGCTGCCATAATCTTTGCCTTGAATTCATCTTTGATGTTACAAGGAACTTTGTTGGGCTCTTGCTGGACCGCTCCCCACATATTAATAATTAGGGGCGTAGCAGCCTGGCAGTTTAGGTAACCAGATATAATGGGTTATGTGGTCACAGAAATATTCTGACAACTATGATTGGGTTCTCTTGATTGTGTGCTCTGGTGCAGAGTTCTGTTGCCTGACAAACATATTTTCCAGCGGTTATCCTATTTAGCCAGGGAAACACAAATTTGCGGAGGTGATGATATGAGTATGTGATCCTATGGGAAGATTAATTGTGGCAAAACTTCGGCATCACTAGTGATCAGTTTAATTCCCTATTACACTCATTCAACTCATTCTAAATCATCTGCACTCTCCTCATATTTTCATCTAAAAACTCTGAAATATCTGTAGGGAGCTTCGAGCGGAAATGCCAAGTAGAACAGTATACCGTTTCTAAATTTCTGGCTGAGTGAGTGACATCATGGTGCTTTTTTTTTTTACAGATGACGCTCAACGTTACATAATAACATCGTCCTAAATGAATAATAGATTTTTATTTAATAACCCGACATAATTTTATCCTTTTAATAATATTTTTAGTTGATAGACATAACTGGGCAGAAGCTGTAGCGTACTCATTATTTTTTTCGTTCTGAAAAAATCCACTAAGATATGAGTATCGAATAAAAACTGACAAAAAAATGTCGGATGATGAAATAAAAATTCCATTATTTCTTTAGAAATTGATTTACTTACGTTTCGGATACAAAACTTGCAGATACGTGTAGTTTTAATTTTTTGGAAATCTTAACGAGAAAGATGAGCTTAAGAGGTAATATAAAACGTTGCTAAACATTGCTAATCGATGGCACTATTCGTGGCTGAGACGGATTTTTTCACGAGGGATTAAACGTTGGCCCTTCCGGTAAATGGTAACGCCAATTCCAATTCTGCGTGATGGGCATATATTTCTTTAGTAAGATATTTCGAATATTCAAGCCAGTAGACAAAAATGAAATTAAATATTATTAAAAAAAACGTAGCGTCTACCCAAATGTGGCTTTCCACAAAAAAAAATCGTTTGAAATGAAACTGACACTGTTTACAATGAACGGAAACTTTTACAGATTTTAAACCTTGAACTGGATCTTTGATAGCGTGTATTTACTGTCTAATATAAATTCACACAAAATGAGGAATTATTATTATTATTTTATTATTAATATTATTTTCTTTCAGAGCACGTTTTATATACTCCTCTTCATCTTTTTTCTTCTTTTTCTTCTTTGATGTACCTTGTTCCTTCAGAACGTGGGCGATCATGGCCTTTCAGATTTCTATGTTCCTAGTAGATCTTAGCTTTATCTTGTTACGCTAGCCCAACACAGCTCTGTCATTCAAGTATGATTTCTAATATCTCCCTATTCCTTCTATCTGACCTGCGAGTATCAGATTCTCTAAGCTCTCTTTTCTCATTACATGTCCCAGAAACTTTAGCTGCTTTATATCTATCTATCTATCTATCTATCTATCTATCTATCTATCTATCTATCTATCTATCTATCTATCTCTCTCTCTCTATATATATATATATAAATTTGAGGTCATTACTAGATATTTTATTACCAGAAATCCATCTTTGAAGGAGTATTATTAGATATCAATCTAATATAAATATTTAATTGAATAAACATAAGCAAAAAGTATATTGTTATTTCATCAATATGTAAATTTTTTCTCATTTATTATTTAATTATAAATATACATGTTCAAAATTGCATTAAATACATAAATTTAACGTTTGTAACAATGAAAAATAAGCGTTAGGAAAAATATTTTTTATAGGGAAGTATACCATGATGAAAATGTGTGTTTTTTGTATTTTGTATTTTTATCGAAAAGAGAAAATATGATTTGTAAATATATTTAGTTTGCTAATAAATAGATTACGTAGGAAAATGAATGTTTATTTTGCATTTTTTTATTAATATATATATGTATGCATATATATATTAGTCATCCACATACAAGCCTGTTTTGCTGTATCACAGCTCATCAGTGTGGCTAGACACATCCACTTACTTCTAGGCCGGGATCGAAACTCGACCAATTTGTTGTCAGTAGAAGTCGCTACTCCCTAAGCCATAGGTGCATGGAATCAGGGAAGGGAAATTTTAACGTGTTGTATAGAAGCAGTGTATAGACACGCCAGTCACCGAAAGAACTCAATTCATTTCTTGAAGAGTTACGCATATATATATAGTAGCAGTATAGCGCGGCGTTGCTCGGGTGTTATGAAAGCTTTAAAACTAATCCATGGTCCTGGAGTTCAGACTCAGCCTAAAGAATATTTGTGTGAAGTTTGCTGAGAATCGGATAAAAATTTTGGATTTGTATAAAGGACGTATAGACAGATAAACAGACACACACGCAAACATCTTGCCTTTTATATATATATATATATATATATATATATATTATCAATTTTCTGCACCATTGTAAGAACTGCAACCTTGAAGATTCTGAACATCGAATCTTATGTCTTTTTCTATGAGTGTATTAAATTTGATTAAAATCGGACCACTGGTTCTATTACGCGATTTTTTCGATTATCGATATTCGTTATTTATCAGGGGTACCTCGACAATATATATATATATATATATATATATATATATATATATATATATATATATGCTATTTCACCCCAAGCAAGGCGTTATTATTATCACTGATGCGCAGAGGGCTAAATAATTGATTAAAAGTTTCATCAGGAGGAGAGTGCAAAGAAATACGAGCCAGTTCCAGGGTGTGTCAGGGAGAGGCCAAGAGAATGATGTCAGGGAGAGGGCAAGAGAACACTGGCGTTATGACAGTTGCAAGGGTACAGTGAGAAAGGAAAAGAACAAGATACACGGCGTGAAGTAGAATGGACGAGGGAAGGACTGCGATCAAGTGATAAGAGATGGGAACTGACATTGCATTTAAATCCCTGGAAGTTGTAACTGTCAGGAATGCAAGTATACGGAAGGAAGTTCCACAGGCAAGAATTGTGATAAAAGAAGTTGTTGGGGTAGAACTCTCGCCTTTATTTGGTAGATTTAGCTGTAAACGGGTAGGACCATGTTGCCAGTCTGGTTGCCCGAGTAAATTCTTGTGTAGGAGGCACCAGGGACATAATTTCGCCAGGGCAGAAGCCATAAAATATTTGTAGAATTGACAGAGGGAAACAACATACCGCCGATGAAAGTAGCTGGAGTCACGCTGCTAGGTCTGAACTGATCACATTACAGATTATCCTTTGGAGCATTTTGAGAACCATGCCATAAACAGCAGAGACACCTGTCCAGATAAGACAACAGTATTTTATGTACGGTCGAATGGTTGATTTGTATATGTGCAAGATGGATTCAGGCAGAAAATCTTCTTGGCCCGACACAGAGACCCAATCTTGCTTGCAGTGGATTTAGCTATTGATTCGTTTTAGGAGCATTGAAATTTACAAGCCCTTTCTTACCCCAGTCTACCACAATGTGGAGGTCCTTCTCAAGACCATCAGCGAGGTTATGATTGTCCTCTTCGCCAGATATTTTTAATATTAATTCTTACCTATATTAATATTAGTATTAGTACGCTTCCATAACGATTGAAAAAAAAAGTTATTTCCATGTTTCATAGCTATTTCCATTTATTTCGCTAGCTGAAAATGTTTACCAAGCTGTTCTTTTTGTTTTTATTTTATTCTGTGATTTAATGGGACAGATAAGATCACAGCATAACATTTTTTATTTCCGTATTTGAGATAATCCTAAATTTTTTTTCTGTACGAGATGAAGTTAACCGGTTGAATTCTGAATTATTCATTTAAAATAGCTTTCACCATGTGCCTATAACATTGATTTCCATGTTCAAATCGCACGCATTTGCACGCACAGTATCAAGAGAATCACGCTTACAATCGAAACATGCCTACTTGTGTATTTTTTGTTGTTTTATCAGAATCAATTGTTACCAGGCCATGGAAGAAAACACAAAAGACGGTATTTCGTTTTTTCTAACTTTGCTAAGATATCGGATCAGATATTTTCCGTGCATTGTTCGATTTGTCATAATAATCAACAGCAAATTTATTTAAAAATATTCTTCATTTTGGTTACTTCAGAGCTAATATTTTTTTGTTGTTGAGAATTTTCATTCTGAAACGTTCACGTAAAGCGAAAATTTCTGAATAATTTCAAATCAATATATATTTCACATTACTTACTTAAGTCAACACATTAACTCAAATCATAAATCAAATCTTAATCTGCTTCAACTATTCATAGGTTGAACAGTTTTCTTGATACTGACGATATTGATTTAACTGTGATTCTATCGATCTTTGCTTTTACAGAAGTCAGCATAAGAAAATAAACAGAAAAATAAATATTGTGTTTCCATTAATTCTAATATTTTTTTAAATTCCAAGAAATCTTAAAAATTATCTCGATCTATTTAAATTTTTCCGCAAAACTCATCTGGAGTCTTTTTCATTTTCGATAACTTTTAATCAACGACAAAATTGGTGACAAACCCAAAATGTTGACCCATCAAAATCGTTTTAGTTTTCGTGTTAGTTAACATGTGAAGTGCGTTGTGTGCAGTGGATATCGACTAGGAACGAGAGATCGGGGTGCCGAGTTCGAATTCTAGTTGAATTTCTTGCATTACCTTACGCAAAAATACCCTTGGGAAATGTATTAATCCGTCTCTTCCCTCCTGTTATGGGTGGAAAATAGGACAGACTGGGTTCTATACACTTGGTTTGCAACCAGTCTACCGTAGAAAGCAATGGCAACCTACTGCGGGATAATCTTCTGCACAGTCTGTCATGTTTCTTTCGAGAAATGATCGCCCAAAGCCTGTATCACGTATGGCACTTAACTGATTAGTTAAAAAAAGTTAACGCAAAGATTTGTAATCGTTTAGAAGCCAATGCTTAACTTACTCTTACTTATAACTTCGTATAAAATAAACGTGCAAAGGTACTGTGATTTCTGTTAACGATTCTTTTTACGTTTCACTTTCTCCTTCACCGTTTTTACCTTCTGATCTGTATATCTGTCGCTTCACTATCAATTTCACCAATATATATATATATATATATATATTAGTTAGCACAAATATTATTGGTAGGCGATATTTGGAACTTAAATTGTTTATGCATTAATTTGCATTAACAAAATTTTATTCATTTCAAGTTTTATTTCTTTTCCGGCTTATCAACCTTTTGTGAGCTATTTTAAATCCGAAGCCTAGTTTGGATTTTAGGTATTCTTATTAATTTTTTTTTGAGGGAATATTTTTACATTTAATTTCTTACATTTTAAAATATAGCTGATGGGCATGAGATAGATTCATATATTTCTCACAGAGGTTTGCGCGTAAGTGTATGGCTTTCCGATTTCTCATTTCGCGCCACTATTCATTATGACACCCGCACATCAATATGAGCATTTTTAGACAACTGAGATCTTGGCTCTGCGTTGTTAAAACTTTTTATGAATTGTAAGCAGACCTATAATTATTATATAAATAACTATTTTGAAGCGACTCATTTTTGTTCTCCAAATATTACTTAAATAACAATAATTTTAAAGCAACCTATTTTTTCAGTTTCGATTTTAAATCTTAATATTTGATTACTAACATATTTTTAACGTTCACTGTTATATGACTGCGCTGATATGTCTGTCAGAAGGCATGTCCTTTGAAGTTTTCATCACTATATCTAGGCTTTTTCAGAGCTATTCCTGTAACTATAAAGTCCCAAGCAATTTCTTTTACTGGGAAACCAGTAAAATGTAAATGCCAATTCTCCGCCACATAGCTCCAAGAATTTAAATGAAAGGTCAATAGTCATCTCCTCTCTCATTAACATGCATCCCCTCTCTCATGCTCCTTTATCCGTCTACTTCACTCTCATCAGTATTCTCATATTTCTCTTACCCACTTCCTGACATCCCCTATAACCTCTCACTCTTTCTCATAAATTTCCTCCTATGTAAACTCCTACAAAACAGTGTCAGTTAAATGCTTGCTGGGGGCGATATTATTATAAAATATAAGAAATTTGTTTTTATATTAGTTTTTGTTTTGGTGATATTCATACAAACTTGTTTCAACTTGTGATATAGAATTATTTAAAAATGAATATGCTGTCCAATTTTATAATCTCGATCCTTGTATCGCTTCGCTGTCACATTTGGACAGCCTGTCACTCGTCGTGGCCAACCACTCGACTAAGGATCCTCGCTCCTCACTCTAATTCTCGCCTCTGAAGTGTTGTGAGCATGAGTCTTAGTAGATTGTGCGGAGCGGATGCGGCTGGGTGAGGCGGGGACTCTTGACAGCACGTTGCACATTCTCTTCGTGTTGACGGCTTGACTCGAAAGACTTGTCACCGTTCCACGAACACGGATGGTCCTGCGCCAGGAAGAATAGTCACTATTTGGTCAGTAATCCCATCACGTACATCATATAATCTACATATGAATACGTACTTTTTTTTATCATGCAAGACTTTCTGATTAATAAACTTTGGCCTTGACTAGACATTATAAATGCTCTTCTTTTCTTAATTATCATTTATAGTATTATTGAGAGAGAGAGAGAGAGAGAGAGAGAGAGAGAGGTGGGGGGTCAGTACACCAATAAGTAAAAACATTTGCGGTAAAAAATGTTAGAAGGCAACAAAAAGTTCACGGCACCCCGTTAGAAACGCTAAATCATCCACACAGAACAATTAGAATCATGCATGATATGGTGATAGATTTTGATAAAATCAGTACATACATTTGCATAGAGGTTCTGTCAGCTCACTTAGTAGATATCCGATTAAGTGAATTTGGGTATATTCAAGTGTTTTAATGAGCTTCCTACTTCATATTAAAATTTTAAAAAAACAAAAACGCGGACATCGGTCATGATATATCACCTACTATCACCACCCAATTATAAAAATGCAACATGTATCATGTATCAACATGTATCATGTATCAACATGTATCAACTCCTAGGAGACATGCACAATTATATCCCCCTATAAACAAGGATGCAAAATGTGTCAGCTCCTAGACGATCTGCTCAACTGGTAAAGTATTAGTATCAAATTATATATTACCTATATTGTGGAGGCAGAAATGACATGAGCTAGTAGAGTAGCCATTACTTTTTTATAGTAATTTAGCTAAAGGAAGAATTTTAGTAGGCGTTGTTGTAGTAAGGGCATAACAGGAGCGAAGGTAACTTATTCTCCTTCTATGTGCCCTGTTCTTTCTGGACGTAGGCGATCATGGCTTTCCACGTTTCCCTATCCCTGGAGGCACTAAGCACGCCTTCTCTTATACCGTGCAATCCTCCATCGTCATCCATCTGATGAGATCCTTCAAATATGTTATCCGTTGCTTTCTCCTGTCTCTTTTAACCTCTATCTGGACTGTTAGTAACAGATTCTCCAGGCTCTCCTTTTTCATTGCGTGTCTCAGGAACTTCAGCTGTCTCTTCCTGATGCTCAGTATTAATTTCCGTTTTGATTCCATTATTTACAAGATCTCATTATTACTCACATTCTCGAACCATTATATTCGCAGCATCCTTCTGTAGAACCACATTTCAGTTACTTCAAGTTCTTCCTTCATCTTTGATGCTATTGTCCAGCATTCACCGCCATATTGAAGGACGGACATCACGTAGCAATCCAGGAATCTCTTCATAGTTTCTAGCGAAATTGTCCTGTTTCTTAATTCTTTACTCAACTTCTGGAATGCTTCCTTCGCCATGCCATTTCGCCTTCGGATCTCTGTGTCGCACTTTCCGTCTTCTGTTATAACGCTTCCCAATTATTTAAATTTTTGTACCTGCTTGACTCTGGTATCCCCGACCTGTATTTGGCATTTTGGGCTGCCCTTTTTACTGAGGGCCATGCATTCAGTTTTCGTGCAGTTTATTTCTAATCCTTTCTTGTTAATTTCTTCTGCTACCTTCTGTTAGAAGTCTTGTTGTTTCCTTCCCGTGTCTGCTATTATCACTGTATCATCTGCGTACCTTATGTTGTTTAAATCGTGGCCTCCGATTACGAATCCAGGCATAACTTCTAGGGTCCTCAAAATATTCTCGCTGTACAAGTTGAACAGATCCGGTGAAAAACACATCCTTGTCTTACGCACCTTTCTATCTTTGTATATCTACTCACTTCATTACCTGACCGTATGCAAGTGGTTTGCTGCCAGTAAAGATTCGTTATTATTTACAAGGTTATAAAATTTGCGCGTAAGTATTTATGATGAAGCCAGCTAGAATTGTAACTTGGTTCCCGGATTAACAAGTCCGAGCTATTATCAATTACACAATCATTATATGAAAAGTCACAGCACCTGGTATTCCTAAGAGGTTAACCATCTAAGTAGTGACCAAATTCGATACTTAACTTCGATCATCGCGCGGAAACCAATAGTTCAGTGTAATGTGGACTTAAACAGACAAGCAATAGATTAATAATATAAAGTCTTTGATAAAGGGATTGTTGGTTGGAAAATAAATCTTCCAGAATGTTGCATAAAAACGCATTTAGATACTCTTAAGGGAGTATTGTAGGCTTCCAGCTCTTAAATTTCAGCAATACTCCATTTTCGCTCTTTTCTAACTATTGTGAATATAAAGTATGTTAGAAAAAGCTAAGTATTTTCTGTAACACTACAAAGTAACGATCTTGTTTCCAGTAATTTCAGCATTGAATCATGTGTACTAATTTTCACTTAATGTTTAAATTGAGCTTGGGTACGAAGAGACTACCAAACAGGGATCCTCGTTGAGAATATGCACGCTGAAGTTGGCTGAAGAAGACTTAACATCGTTTTGGTGATGATAAAATATTATAATACAGGTTTCCGAGGTATGGAATGCTACATGGAGATAAAAGAACTATGTACGGAGAGAGATCAGCTTCTATTCTCTGGTGGCAAGCTGAATCGGCAAACAAAATCAATTATAGTTTTGCAGTAAGGTTGGCAATATACACGGCCTGAGGTTACTCAAAGTAGAAGGGTTGCGTTAAGGTTAGTTTATACAGCTACAAGGGGAAAAGAACGGTTAACTCTAGATAGATTAAGACTGCAGTGATGGGGAAAACATTATCTTGGCCGTCTATTATAGAGAGCAGTAGTTTGCAGAAAAAAAACTATTTGAGTAGAACTCACTGCTTACCAAAAAATATAGAGAGAATGTAGATGGTTTACTACAATGTAAATGATATGGCCGGTCATTGCCGCGAACATTTGAATTATCAGAGCAAAAAATGTAGTTTGACTGATCACGTTTTTAAATTAATTTCACCCTAAAGAAGGCGTTAACGCCACTGATGTGAAGGGTGTTACATAAGAGGTTCAAAGTATTAGGTAGGAGGAGAGTGAAGACAAAGAAGAACTAGCTACATAGGGTGAAAGAGAAATGGCAAGAGAAGGATGTGAACACAGGAGTGAAGACAGTTTCGAAGGTAGAGAGAAAGGAAAAGAACAAGATACACGGGGTGATGTAGAAAAGGCTGGAGATAAGTGGATAAGAGATGGGAATTGACTTTGCAATTTTAATTCCTGGAAGTTATTGCAGCAAGGAAAGCAAGTAAATGGAAGGGAGTTTCACAGGCAAGAAGCGCGAGAAAAGAAGCTGGTAGAATAGAAATCTCATCTGCATTAGGTTTATCTAATTGTAAATGGGTAGGACCTTGTTGCCAGTCTGATTTCCCGAGTAGATTCTTGGATGGGGGTCACCAGTGACCCAAGTTTATCAGAGCAGAAGACATATAAATATTTATAGAAGAGACAGAGGGAAGCCACAACACAACGATGAGAAAGTGGCTGGTGTCGAGCTGTCAAGTCAGGAAATATCACATTACTTATTCTCCTTTGGAGCCTGTCGAGAACACTGAGATGAACAGCAGAGGAGCCTGACAAGAAACGACAGCAGTATTCTATCCCGGACGGATGGTTGATTTGCATATGTGCAAGATGAATTCATACAAAAAAAAAAAAAAACTTTTGGCCTGACACAGTAACCCAACCTTCCTTGCAGTGGATGTATCTATTAACTCAATGTAATGATTTCACTTGAGATCGGAAGATATCATAAGGCCGAGGAGGCGCAGTATACTGCTCTCAGGAAGACTCGCTTGGTCCATGCTTATAGGGGGTGCAAGAGAGGTTGCCTGTAATGACTGACAGATAGCGGTTCCGTTTCGTTTCTGGCTCTTGTAAATGTAAATGTTAGAATAAGATGTCAGGTACCTACAGGCGCAGTATAGGGAGCGTTTACATTTAGCGATGGATCGTATATAAGAGATACAACTGACGTCAGGTGTTAGTTTGAGTCCCAATACTAGATGAACACATGATACCTTCTTAAATAGATCGCTGTTCAGCGTAACTGACAGTAGTTTGGAGTTCGGACGGTAGTGATGGAATGTAACTCGTTTGCTTTAAATGTAAACAGCCAGTTTTGGGAAATTAGTGTTAGATCTGAAGACAGATCAGTTGCCAATTTCCGATCATCAAGAGTTTTGGCGATACACCTGTATATCGTCGAATTATCAGCTTCAGCCTTGTCAGTGGTTTTCACTTTCAAGCTGCCACCCTTTGAAAAAGCATGGGTTCACATTATTTTTCTATCCCTTTATTTGATTAAATGGCAAGGTATCATTTAATCTTGAGCTGCAGTCAGTTTAAAAGAAGTATAATTCATAATTCCACTGGATTATGCAACTGGAAACAACACCACAGTTTTTCGGAGTAATAGCAATTGGGTTATTATTTTCTATTTTAAAACTCTTTTCTCCCAGTGGAGGTCCTGAGTATGACGGTAAACTGCATCCGGCAGCAAAGCCTCTGATTGAGAGGTTGTGAGGAGCATGGAACCACTTCTTAATTGCTGTTGTTCTGATGTCCACCCTGACCCGGATTGGTAGTACTTGTTAGGGTCCCGTCTATGGGCAAATAGTTTATCCCCAAACTGGGGTCAAAACACTATAAATGTATCAAAATAGACTTTTCTTTTTTAGAAGAATAGATATTTTTGAAAGAAAAATATTACCAACCATACATTTTTGAAGGAAAAAAATATCATCAATACATTTTTAAGTAGAAGACATCTTCAGTTTTCTAAATTTAAAAAAAATTAAAAAATCATTTTCATCCAACTCTGGCTAAATCAACCTTCTCACTATAAACAAATATTTAAAAAAATAAATAAACAAAAAAATACCTGAAGACTCCACCTTTTTGGCATTCAATAATCCACAGAGGTTGACATGCCGTTAAACAAATCTTAAACTCAAACTCACAGAGGAAACATAGAGAGTATTTCTCAACTGTATTTCTCTAACGCTATTTCTAGGGAACATTTTCTGGTTCCACCAGTTCAGACCTTAAAAGCTAAGGCCCGATATACCATGTGTACTGAAAGAATCAGACAACTTCCTTTCGTATTCTCTTAGGAAAAAGAAAATTGTCTACGGACAGCTTCTTTAAAAGAACCGCTAGATTTGGGAATGTACTGTTTTCAGGATCAATGCAACTTAAACCTCTTCAACACTACAATTTCTATATTTCTTCATGAACTATACGCGTTGTCTCTTCCTCTTGAATACATACAACTACATTCAGAAATACTGTTCTTTGATTGGCTCTTGTCACATGTCTTTTATATTTAGTAAAACCAAATCTGGAAAATTCCCATCCTTCTCTTGTTCCTTTGTAACTGGTTCTTCTTCCTCTTCACTCTTTTCTACGTAATCTTTTTATTCTTATGTAGCCCTCTGCACATCAGTGGCGTCACCGCCTTGCTCGGGGTGATACGATTAAAAATATATGATCGCCTTTGAATAGAAAAATAATTATACATAAGTCGTACCTTTTTCTGTTTCTGTATATGTTTTAAGTAATAAGCGTGTCTATGGTGTCTTATTTAGCTCGAAGAATTGCGACTTAGTAGTGATTTCTTTTCGCATACTTGATCCAAACTTCATCTTGGGCAACTCTTGCTTCCGAGCAGAGAGAGACTCAGGTGAGTTTCTATCCTTGAGCTAGGTCTACGGGATACTTTGATTGAGCTTAAGGGCACTTTAAATTACCTTGTGTCACATTTGTCTTGGCGGGAAGGTAGTAAATACAGAGTGCTTTCTATCCTCGGCCTTGTACCGCATTGTGTTTATTCTTAAGATTCTCATATTTTATTTGTGTTTGAAAATCTTAGGTCCGATTGTTTCATTTATTTCTTTACTTCTTCTTGAAATCTTGTTTTCTCTAAGAGCATCTGCTGCGTATTCTTCGCTTTTGAGTATGTCTTTACAGCAGCCACTGCAGCTTTTTTGCGTAATTCTTCCTCAAAATTGATTAATCGACGCTCATTTATATCTGATATTTCAAAAATATTTCTAATTAAAAAGAAGCTGGTTAGATTTTCAAAGTCGAGTGAGTGTTTTCTGCAGGCATTGATTTCCCCATACGCTTATTTGCGTCGTTCATTTGCAATCGAAGCAATGGCGATTCGTATCGGTATCGTTCGATACTTTCAATCGAAAATCATTTTTGTTGATACTCATCTATTCATTGTACCGCGGTTCACGTAAATCTACACATTACACTCGCATGGATATAATTATATCTATATACCGTAAACTATCTCCCCCCTGTCTGTCTGTCTGTCTGTCTGTCTCTCTCTCTCTCTCTCTCTCTCTCTCTCTCTCCATATATATATATATATATATATATATATATATATATATATATTAATCATCCACATAAAAGTCTGTTTCTATCTATCACAGCTCATCAGTGTTGCTAGACATACACTTGCTTCCAGCCGGGATCGAAACTCGACCGAATTGGTGTTAGTCGGATCCCTTACTCACTAAGTCTAGGGCGCATAGACTTAGAGATAGTAGGTTTTAGCGTCTAATACATATGCGGTGTATACACCCGTCAGTCACCGAAAGAACTCAATTCATTATTGAACGGTAAGGCGTAAATCGCAGAAATGGTAACTGTTTTCAAAATTGTCCTCTCTAGAGAGCACAATTGTAATGAGAGCCTAATTATTAGTCATCCACATACAAGGCTGTTTCACCGTATCAGAACACATTGGTGCGGTTAGACAATCACTTGATTCTAGCCGTGATCGAAACTCGACCGATTTGGTGTTAGTCGGAGTCAAATACTTACAAAATCTTTTAAAGGTACATTTTTTTGTCCAGCTATACTTCAGAAATAATTGCTGGAATTAAAATAATCAAAGCCGCGAAACTGAAAAGGTTAGAGACAGGGTGTAAATAAAGTGTAATAAATGTATAACTAAAAACAATCAAATCGGTGTAAATAGTCCCTTAGTGAGTATAAAAGATGAAAAGAATGATTCACTTTACTTTTGATTATTATCGTTCCAACGAATCTTTCCGAAGTAGTGTATGTCGACGAAACTCTATTTAAAATCCGTATATAAATCTGCAGTACAAAAAAAAAATATGCATAAGAAAATATAGATTTAAAGTATGTTATACTTATAGCTGAAATTGCTTAATATCAGAAATACTGCGTATATAAGAAAAATATGAATTACCACATTTGGGTCAACACCAAACTGCGATAGTCTGTTTCATGCTCAAATGAAATTTTTATAATTGCTATTGTTCAAGAATGTTACAAACTCTCCCCGCTGGGTGTTAATTTTCACGTTCATTTTGAAAAAAAAACAGGGTGTCCATAACGTTCGTGTGCACTTTTAAAAAATTATACCTTTATTTGTATTTGCGAGAGAAATAATTTTAAGAGTTATAAAGAAGTAAATCCAAATTTTTATGGTTTTATTGAAATTTTAAGTTCATCATTAGCAATACAAAGGGTAATGGGATTTTGCAGTTCATATTTTTAATTATCAAAAATTTCTTGCACATTTTGTGGTAAAGAATTATTCAATAACTATACTTAAAATTAGGTACATTAAACTTTATAACATTTTTTACAGTTTATTGCTGTCACAAATACATATAAAATTATAAATTGTTTAAATTGCACAACGACTTTATGGACACCCTGTATATTAGGACCTTGAATTACTTCACGTTAATTGTTCATAAAAAGTAATGTTTCATTTACAAACAACATTAAGAATCATGTCACTGAAAGTATTGTTCACTACCCACTGCTTTTCCCCATTTTTGCTTGCAGTATTTTAATTGCACGTCACATAAACGATACGTCATTTGAGGCGAACCATGAATCAACCTATCTTTTGACATCTTCATAAGAATGAAAGTGCTCTTCAGCCAGGCCATGTGCCACAGTTCGGAACAAGTGATAATCAAACGGAGAAATGTATGCTGAATAAAACATCACAATTATATTTTTCCAAATAGGTTTTCACATATTTTGCAAGAAGTGGCCTAGAGTTGTCAATATGGGAAATCAATTTCTCGTTTCTGCTCGTATAGCGGCCGCTTTTTCTTCAATGCTCAGCTTAAACGCAAGAATTGTTGTCGATAACGATATCCCGTGACAGTTTCGGTCGATCTTAGTAGCTCATAATAAATGGCAAGCAGCTGATCACATTAAATGCAGAGCGGAAGCATCGAACCACGGATATTCGGCTTTGCCCTGATGTAAATGTATAGCCAGGCTTAACCCACAATCTCCTACGATTAGGTTTATCATAGTGTATACACTTTTCACCACCGGTCACGATACGATGCCTGACATGAGTTTTCATGAAGTAATGTCTCCACTTATTCATCTTAAATTTGTTTTTGGTGAGCCAGAGCGTTCTTTACCTTGAAGATCAAAATCATTATTTTCGAAGCGTTTAAACTAAGCTCCGCATATTGTTTCCAACAGAGCATCGTCGCCTTATGTCTCAACAAAAATTCTGTGTGCTTCAGCTGCCTATTTCTTTTGAATAAAATAGTGCAGTAAAGTTTCCCTCTAATACACTTTTTGGCCTTAAATCCGACATGTTTAACACTATGATTAACAAACGTAGGCTAAATGACGTACACTCAATTACATGCTTCCTCATACTACTTCCTTATAAATTCGTTAGTATCTGAAAATACACGCACCTAATTCTGGGAACGTCGTCTGTTAGAACATAGCGAGAAATTATTCAAAGCCTTATATATATATATATATATATATATATATATATATATATATATATATATTAAAAATAAAAATAGCATCGCATCATTGTAATAAATAACTGCCATGTACAATGCGAGAACCAAATGTCGAAACCCGGTAAGTTCATAATAGTCACCCAATGATTGCTTAGTGCAATGAAACCTAAAATCTTGCTATAGACGCATAATATGTAAATTTATTAATATATGAATTATAGCTCTCTTAACACATCACAAAATAAGTTCCGAGCCTAAAAAATAAAAAAAAAACTTTTAGGCAAAATTCGATTTTATTCATTATCATAGTCTCCTTCTAGAGTGATACATTGATTTTTTGTAGAAAGATTTGTCTTTGGCATCAAAATAAGTCTCAATTTCTTATATCACTTCTTCTTTGGAGCCACATCTCTTTTCCTGGAGCATTCGTTTGAGGTTTGCAAACAGCCAGTAGTCGCTGGGGTCCATATCTGGAGAATTGTTTGGATGTGAAGTGCTACGTATTGCAATTTGCCCACAGGAACCATTACTTCCGTCTATTCCGGAGACAGTCAACTGATCACAATAGACGCCTGTTCACATCTGATCGCAATGAGTGCAAGAAAACCCTAAATGACGCCAAACAGTTGTTAGCTGAGAGAATGCGACAGCACATAGCTGACCGCAAGTTCGGCTTCCAGGACTATTCGAGGATTTGTAAACGAGTGCTCAACAATAGGAAATCCTCAATACCTCCTTTAATCCATGGAGTTGAGGTTCTCACGTCATCTGCGGACAAAGCTGAGTGCGTTGCCCGCAGATTCTCATCCAATTCCACATTTGACTCGTCCGGAGTACACGCACCCGACTTCCCTATTAGAGCTGAGGCCAAACTGCACGACGTATATATTACCCCGACAGTAGTATCCAGAGTAATTTCAAAACTCGACCCCCATAAGGCGTGTGCAGACGATGGAATCACAGTGATAGTCGTTAAGAGGTGTGCTCCTGAACTTACCCCTGTCCTCTCTAAACTATTTAACTACTGCCTTTCTGCTTCCTGCTTTCCTGCATGCTGGAAGTTATCTTCAGTCGTTCCTGTATTTAAGAAATGTGGTGAACCCTCGGACCCATCCAATTGTCAATCTTCTACCAATATTCGGGAAAGTATTCGAGGCTATAATCCATGCTGAAATAGTTCACCATCTCACCACCCACAAACTGTTCTCCGACAGGCAATATGGATTCCGCTTTGCCAGGTCCACTGCCGACCTGCTAACAACCGTAACGGAGTACATGCTACAGGCCCTTGATGAGTCTGACTAGGCTCGCGCGGTTTCTCTGGACATCTCCAAGGCTTTCGACAGGGTTTGGCACTCTGGCCTCCTATGCATACTACGTGGTTATGGTATTACCGGTCGCCTGCTTGACCTAATCCAATCTTTCTTAAATAACTGCAAAATGAAGGTCGTTCAGAATGGGCGTGCCTCTTCGTCCTACGGCACGAATGCTGGTGTCCCACAGGGTTCTATCCTGGGCCCGACGCTCTTCCTTATTTTCATCAACGACCTCCCAGATGAGATCAAGTCCCAAGTAGGCATCTACACAGATGACACTACAATATGCTCCCGCACCAGTAACAAACCTGTCGTGGCGGACAGACCTAATCTCGCTGCTGGCCTTGAGCGGGATCTACACTCTGTGGTGAACTGGGGCAATAAGTGGCTTGTCAATTTCAATTCATCTAAGACCAAGCTGTTGCTGTCAACCATTACAGGCAACCTCTCCTGCCTCCCATAAACATGGCCCAAGCGATTCTCCCGGATAGTAATACACTACGCCTCCTCGGACTTACACTGTCCTCAGACCTCAAATGGAACCACTATATTGAATCCATAGCAAAATCTACTGCTAAGAAGGTTGGGTCACTATGTCGATCCAGTATGTTTTTTCCACCTGAATCCATCCTGCATATATACAAGTCAACCATCAGTCCGTGCATGGAGTACTGCTGCCATTTATGGTCAGGTACCCCTGCCGTTCTCCTCAGTATTCTTGACAGGCTCCAAAGGAGAGTCTCTAATGTGATAGGTACTGATTTGGCAGCTCGACTGCAGCCACTTCCCCATCGTCGAAATGTGGCCTCCCTTTGTCTGTTCTATAAATACTTTCATGGCTTCTGCTCAGACGAACTTAAGTCACTGATGCCTCCTCAACAGGTGTTTACTCGTGCAACCAGATTGGCAACTGGGTCCCACCCATTCACAGTCAGGTTAGCCAAATGCAGATGACAATTCTACTCCTGCAGCTTCTTCTCTCGCACTTCCCGCCTGTGGAACTCACTCCCGTATTCTTGCTTTCCTGACGGCTACAACCTCCAGAAATTTAAATGCAATGTCAATACTCATCTACTAACCACTGGACACTAGCCCTCTCCCCACTCCTGTATAACCTTCCCTTTCTCTCCACCTATGTATCTGTCATCGCACCTGCTTTCTCAGCTTTCTATTGTTCCTTTCTAACTAGTTTGTTCTCCTCACTCTTTTCTAATTAATCTTTTTACATTCATGTAGCCCCCTGCACATCAGAAGCGTTTCTGCCTTGCTCGGGGTGAAATGATTAAAAAAAAATATATATAGGTTTAGCATCGTTGCGATGGACTTGTGATACTGTGCCCTGTCTTGGAAAATATCAATTTTTTCTTCCTTATTTGTGGCCGTATTTTTATGATTTCTTCCTTTAATCGAATTAATAATATTATATCATGTACTCTATTGATCGATTTTCTTTCTCAAGGTAATCGAGAATCCATTAAACAAATACCTTGCGCAGCCAAAAATACGGACGCAAAAACTTGACTGCTTATGTTTGCGTCTTTAGTCGCTTTGGACAGGTTTCATTTGCTGCTGTCCTGTCAGCTGACTGCCGATTTGACTCTGTCATTAAGTGGTGGATCCATGTTTCTTCTATTGTCACATATTTCCGCTAAAACTCTCTTGTTGCTTTAAAAGATTTGAAAATAACGCACAGAATCATCGACGAATTATTGGTTTTGACCGACTATGAGCAAACGCGGCACCCACATTAAACATAGCTCTCTCATCGACAAATATTCTGACAAATTGGTGAATTCACTGCCTTCTGATATATTTAACATCTCTGTAATCTGACGCAACTTCAATTTTTGGTGTTATCTCCAACATCGGATTTTGGGTGGCCTGAGTTTTCAGTATCCTTTGTATCTGTACGACCGCGTTTAAAGTCAGCATAACCCTTCTTAACCGTTGTTTCCGGCAGAGCAAAATCCAAATAACACTTATCAAGCCATTGTTTATCTTAAACAGAATTATGTCTCATCAGAAAGCAATGCTTTATCAACACACGAAATTCAGATTTTTCTATTGTTTTGAAAATCTGCAGAAATAGCTTTGAATAAATAAATGCAATTTCTGAATTAATAATCCGATTTGGCACAAGTTTTGTCACATATATGAAGGTTAGTACTTCATAAAATGTTATATAGATTTTTTATTAGTAGCGCCGTCTATGTATCTGGACAAGGACTTATTGAGTGATGTGTTATATTACATAGAGTACTGTTTTATAAGATTAGGAAAATATCTATATGTGCATGGATATGCACATGTATATTTTTAATTTCGACACACACAAATACACACACACAGATATATATATATATATATATATATATATAAATGAATAGATATTCATTTTCTAACTACTCGTAGTACGGTTCAATATCGTTTTAGAGCTGAGGAAAATGTATGTTTAATATTATATAATTTACAGCCCTACTGTTTATTCTAAGGTGATAGGTGCTTTCTACATTTACTGGAAAAAATTTCAATATTAAAATACACCCACCAACACCGGCTACTGAATCTTAGGAGGGAATTCAACAGTAAGTGCCGCCACAAGGCAAATTATTCGAATACTTAAATTTAGAATTTAAATCCCCGTTAACTAGATGTTAGAATATAAATTAAAAGGATTCAATTTAAGTTTTAATCTTAATTTTGCCCAAACGTTAACCTTAAAAAGTATTTTAACCCCCCCACCTTCCTATCCCAAGCTCTTTAATTGCCTATCTTTAGAAAATATGGATTCTTTTACTAAATCCCTTTTTCCTTGATTAACACATATATGTATATTTTTTTTCTCTAATATTTTTTCTCTAATATTTTTCTTTAATAATTTTTAAACTGATAACTTCCTGTAATTGGCATTTAACTCGCTTCTACCTAAAAGGTTTAATCAAATAAACTTAAAAAAAAAATTTAAATCTTATATTGAAAGCCATTCCTTCTCGCCTAAATACACCTCTTCAAACAGCCCAAAATCTTAACTTTAAAAAGTAATTTAACTCATTTAGTTGTCTATCTTTATAACAAATGAACTCCTATTCCTCCCCTTCCGAAATATACCATTTCAACACCCTGTAACCCCGCGACTACCAACTCTGTCCTTTTCCACTTTGTGACCGTTGTTAACCAAAAAACCGTCTACACTCTAACTCCGGGCTTTCGCCATTTGGAAAAACAATGTCGCTGACGTGATGTAGAGTCTCTATTAGAGATCCTATATCGAAATGTACATCCGACACCTTTGAATTTTGAAAATTTTCTCTAATTTATGTATATATATATATATATATATATGTGTGTGTGTGTGTGTGTGTGTGTGTGTGTGTGTGTGTGTGTGTGTGTGCTATGTGCATGTACGTTCGTACAATTAATAAAATGGTGTAACTAGTCAGCTATCACTTAAAATGTAATTGTACAGGAATAGAAACCTTAGAATCAAAGGAAAGACATTGAAATCATGCATGACGGAGAGTGAAGAGAAAGAATCAGTTACAGGAGGTGCCAGAAAAAGGGCAAGAGAAGGATGGGAATATAGGTGTGATGACAATTGCAAAGATAGAATGTAAAAGAACGAAATACACAGGGTGCTGTAGAAGTGACGAAGGAAGGACTGGAGTCAAGTGCATAAGAGATGGAAATTGACATTGCATTTAAATTTCTGGGGGATCTAGAGTTTCTGACTGAGAGAGAAATGACAATTAGAAACTTCAAATCACCTGTTTGTAACATGGTTTTTAAGAGTACCAACTGATTATTCAAAAAACAAAGCAAAATATCTCTCACAGAGTTTATGCTAAACATTAATAGTAAAATAGGAATCATACCCTAGAAAACAATAATCAAACACGGAGATAAATAAGAAATGCGATGTTAAATCTACTTGAACAAAACCCTCTGTATAATTCTTTTTTATGTCATCCTAATATGCGATTAGCTACAAGGCTCATTTAAGAAATTTGATTTTCATGCAACTCAAATCTGACCTTTATCAAGAGATCTTAGTAATAATTGCAATTATTATCGAAATTCCTAGAAATATTTTTGGTAATATTAATATCCGTCTAATACAAACGTAGAAGCAATTAAACAACGTTGATGGAAAGCTTTAGGAAGAAAATATATTTTCCATATCTGTTTAAAATATCGAGGTTTTAGGAAAGTAATTACGTTTTGGCCAAAAGGTCATGAAAGCAAATGTAAATTAAAAATATTGAAAGATCATTTAACAAAAATTTAATAAACTTTAATTTCAACGACGGCAGCACCAAGAGGAAGCAAAATTTCTGTTCGCCTTTAAGATAATCTGTGTTTTTCCCGAATAAGTTTTAAAAGACAGATGTCTATGTGAATGAACACCCACTTAATAAATTTGCTATTGATCAAAACCAATGAAAACTGTAGTGCTAAATACGGTAAGTATAGAGAATATAAAATAAACTCTCATTCTAAAGATCCTACTTGAACTGGAGTTTGCAGAGTGCGAACTTCTTTTGCAATCAAGAAAATATCATCTTTTCTGATTTAAACATATTGTTACAATTCTCACCCCAAACACGTGAATAATGCCATTGAGGTGCTTTAGCTTTACTAAATGTGATAGAAACAGATAACCTAACTGAGGTCGGGGTACCAGAATCAAGCAGGTACAAAAATGTAAATACCTGGGAAGCATTATAACAGAAGACGGAAAGTGCGACACAGAAATCCGAAGGCAAAATGACATGGCTAAGGAAGCATTGCAGAAGTTGAATAAGCTATTAAGAAACAGGACAATTTTGCTAGAAACTAGGAAGAGAGTACTGGATTGCTACGTGTTGTCCATCTTTCAATATGGCAGTGAATGCTGGACAATGCCATCAAAGATGAAGTAAAAACATGAAGCAACTGAAATGTGGTTCTACAGAAGGAAAGCAACAGATAACATATTTGAAGGACCTAATCAGGTGGATGACGGAACAAGGATTGCATGGTGTAACAGGAGAAGGCGTGCTCAGAGCCACCAGAAATAGGGAAACGTGGAAAGCCATGATCGCCTACGCCCTGAAGGGACAGGGCCCATAGAAGAAAACGATTCAAGGAGACAAAATAAGACAACTGAAGTTGAATTTATTTTACAGTGCTAGTTGATACAGATAACAGAATAAAGGTGAGTGTCTCACGAGCAAGAAGTGCGAGTGAAGCAAACACTTGAATAGAAATTACGCTGATACTTAGTAATTTCAGCAATGAAATGATGAACTTTATTCATATGTTTGAATTCATTAATGAGATACCAAATATCAACATGTTTATAAGAAGCACTAAACAAGATCAGTTCTGATAGCAATATTCTAAGCATCTTTTTTCATAGCAGGATATATTTTACATAATGCTTCGTTCACCTTAACATTTGCTTAAATAACGGTTTGCAATGTTTGTTCTTTAATGTTCAACTATTTTGCAATAGATGATGCTTATAATCCATTAAAACGAGAACCCGTAAATCTTTATGTGTATAAATTCCTGACGTTAACGTTGGCATCTTTTCCCCATTTTGTGATATACCTCTCTGTCTTATTCATGTTACATATTTAATCAACAGGATTAATGCGATGCAAAATTTAATAGTTAGCGATGATGATTATAATATTCTTGCACGGCTTGCAAGGTTACGTTTGATTCTCAAACGAAATGCCATGAGGAGCTCAAATTCCATCTCAGCACAACGTTGTCATTGTAATCTGAAATGTTCTTTAAATTATATTCAGTCGGATAGAAAATATACACTGTTTATAGACAGAAGTTTCCATCCGTTCAATCTTAGTTTTGCCTCGGTGGTTAGCCCATAGTTTAAAGCTCAGAAATACATAATTTTCTGAACATCCTCATATAAAATATGATAACTTAGATCTGGTTTTCTGCAGATCAGCCTTAGTTCTTTCTGTGTTTGTTGCCTCATAAATCTTAGCAAGTAAAATGTGTAAATATTTCTCGAACAACTTAATAGAAAAGAATATATCTTAGATATGATTTTCTGCAAATCAACTTTTTCATAGATCATAGCAGTGAATTACATGATTATTTCCCAAAATTCTTCATGAAAAGATGATATCTTGGACATGGTTTTCTGCAAATTATCCTTAGTTCCTCCCTGGTTACTGCCTCACAAATCATAGCACGATACTTCGTTATAATATCTCCAACTTCTTTATAGAAATGATGATATCTGAGACAGTTTTTCTTGATTCTTCGCTGATGTATTGCCTCATAAGTAATAGCAGTAAATACGTAATTATTTTCCGAATATCTTAATAAAATGACGATATATTCTATATGGTTTTCTGCAAAACTGCCTTGGTTCTTTCCGGGTGTGTTACCTTATAATTCACAGCAGTGAAATGTGTAATGGTTTTCCAAATATTTTAATAAAAATTATTATATCTTAGACATGGACATATGCTATTCAGTTCTGGGCCTTAATTGTTTTGTTGATTCTTAAATCATATCAGTGAAATTCGTATTTCCGAACACTAAAAGAAATGATGATAAACTAATAATCGAAACAAATTCATCTCATTCAACCCATTCTTCCTTGGTTCTGATATAAGTGGTTATCTCATAATTCTTACCGGTATTAATGTCATTCCGGAAAGTTAAATTAAAAAAAAATGTATTTGTAATACTAATTCACTAAAATGCATACCAAGCTGTTTAGGATGAATGAAAAAATACTAATTACAATTAAAGTCATTGCTTTTGTAGAAAGGATGTTTATTTATTTTTAGTTGCCTGTGTTTAATTACGTGTCAATTGAGTTCCGGCCTCACAGCGAGATTTTCGTGAGCTGACTCGTGCAATGTTTTCGGTGTCTAACGATAATGGAACAGATGGTGAGCAGCTGATGAAAATGCCAAGAATGACTTAACGCTGTGCTTATTTTCTGTCGCACAAAGGATTGTTACGAGAGGCGAAAGAGAATAAAAAATAGCATAAAATAACTTACAAAGAACTATGTCTCTTTTACATAAGAGGGTCCTTCAGAAATAGATTAGTTTCTGTCATACACTTTTCATGATGGACAACTGGATGCCTTATATCGGGTCGGTTTGATTCTAACAATGACAGTCATAACCGTAATAGGTGACATTAGAGGAATATATATCCTAGTTATTAGTAAAAAGAGAAAAAAATGACGATTTTCGAAAGTTGGTTCGTTGTCTTTTGTCTAGTGGCATATCAAGGTTTATGCGTTATTAATACAGAAATCTATTTTGTAATCAATGTTCATATTCAGATAATAATGTGATACAAATATTACTAATTAACAAAGATATAGGGGAGATATGGATTCTCAATTTTCCTAAGTGTATTTGCACGTAAGTGGATATAACGAACCTATAACGAACCTAAGTGGAATTAGAACACAGCTCTCCGATTAAAAAAATCCGAGCTATTATCTATTAAACCATTCGCATATCCAAACATACAGCAGCTGGACTTTCCAAACAGCCATCCCTCTACGTACTGACCAGTCCCGATGTTGCTTAACTATGTGATTGTACGGGAACTAGTGTTTCAATGTGAAGTGGCCGTAAGCTACATTCGAATGAATAATACAAAGCAGTTAAAAATCACACATATTTGCGTATAAAAAATACAAGAGAAAGATATCCAAATGCTTAGTAGAACTAGTTTAATATCCTAATTATATTTATTTTATAATATTATTTAAGGAGCAAATTACTATCAGTTGACTGATTGATTAATTTGCTTTATCAACCCTTTTCAGGTTATTTAAAGCTAAAAATATTTTTGGATTGCAATAACATTTTAAGAGAAATACAGCCTCCACTTCTACTTTAATAGATTCTTTTCTCGAATTTCCCTGATCGCTACAATCTCCAAATTTTTAAATGCAACGTCAGTTGCCATCACTTATCTCTTTAACTCACATCCAATTCTTATCTCTTCAACGACACCTCCTGTATTTCGTTCTTCTCCCTTTTCGATCTACTCTCATGTAACTCTTTTCACACTAGTATACCTTTCTTTGCGGATGTGCGTTATGGCGTTATGACGGCTCGGAAAGAGAAATCGGAGAGCCTAGTTCGAATTCCAGTCGAATTCCTTGCATTCATTTACGCGCAAATATCCTTGGGAAAGGTATGAATCCGTCTCTTTCCCCCAGTTATGGTTTAAATAATTAGACAGATTGGGTTCTATAGCCTTGGTCGGCAACCAGCCCACCGCAGAAAGCAATGGCAACCTACTGCGGGATAATCTTCTGCCCAGTCTGTCATGCTTCTTACGAGAAATGATCGGCCAAAGCCTGTATTACGTATGGCACTTAACTGACTGACTGATACCTTTCTTTATCTTACCTATCATCCGACCCCACCTGTAACCTGTTCCTCTTTCTCTTCACTCTGCGCACTAGTGGTAGCATAGCCTTGCTACCACTAAATAATTTCCTTAACCATTCCTAATAATTAACCCATTACTATATAGAGAAGAGGTGGATTCAGACCTATCCCAGTCGTATTAACGCAGAAGTAAATAAAACAAACCAGATTAGATATCGAACTAGGCTCTCCGATTTAAACTGTTCTCATCAAACCATACGGACACCTAAGCTTTTAATCAGGTATTCCCAAATGGTCACCTATCTCGGTACAATGCAGACTTAATATTGCTTAACTACTACCAATTGACAAAAAGGTTTTGGCAAATAATATTCGTGGTTCTGTAAGTAACAATACTGTGAGAGCCTCTGTCAAAGGGCGATAGTGTTTGTGCGTCGGTATGAAACATTAAATTCTTACATAATTAAGGAATACTGTAGACCGTAACTCAGTAAGAAAAACAACAATTAGTATTTCAATCAGAAACATTGCATGTTTTGCTTCAATAGAAGATATTACCATTTGTACTTTAATAGCAAACATTGCAATTCGTGTGACAATACAAAGCATCGAATTTATGTCTGAAAAAGAAACATTACAAACTGGCTTCAATGAGAAACATCAAATTTTGTGCTTCAATAAGAATAATGGCAGTTTATGTTTCAGAAAGTTTTCAATTTGTGAATCAATAAAAAAGCATGCCATTTTGTAATCCACAATAGCGGTAGATGGATGAGTGTTTATGAGGCCTATTTCCAACAAACATGTTGTCATATTCAATACATATATATATATATATATATATATATATATATATATATATATATGTAAAACACTTACGTACACCAAACAAGAAAATGTAGTAATGCTAGGAAAAGTTAAATTGTCTGTCTGTCATATTCAGAAAAAAATGTTTCAACGCACGGTTGCCGTTTATATATATATATATATATATATATATATATATGGACCCTAGATAAATTCTCGCTGATTGTTTATAAAAAATGTTTTATTTACAAAAATATTAAGAAACATGTCACTGAAAATATTGTTCATCGCTAACTACTGATTTTTCTATCTTTCTGGTAGTATTTGAATTCCAAGTCAGTTATACGACACATCTTTTGAGAATAATCACGAGTCAATCCATTTTTCTGCATATTCATGAGTATGAAAGTTCTGCTCAACCAGACATGCGCCATCGATCAAAACATCGTATGGGAAAATGTCTGGTGAATATGGTGAGTGAGATAGGATTTTTCAATTAAGCGTTTCAGTTTTGCAACACGTGGCAGATCGCTGGTTTGTTGCAAAATCACATTCTCGTGTCTCTGCTCGCATAGTGGCATTTTTTCTTCAATGCTCGGCTCAAACGTATCAATTGTAGTCAATAATGATCATCTTTGAGCTGCTGATAATAAACCACACTAAGCTGAAGCTAACAAATGCAGAGCAGAAGCTTCGAACCAAGGTTATTCAGATTTTCTGCCGATGTTGATGCATAGCCACGCTTTTCCCCATGATCTTCTTCGGTTAGAGTTAGCGTAGTGTGACCACATTTCATAGGCGGTCACATGATGCAAAATTAACTTTCCTTTTCTGTCGTTAAAGCAGCCACTCACGTGTGACAAGACGCCCTTCGACGTCTCTTGGCGTCAATTCGTACGTCACCCATTATCCTTGCTTGTGAATCATTCTTAATGCTTTCACACGTTTCAAAACTTTTGCGTGATCAATATTTTTGCAAGTTCAGCTTTCGTCTGACAAGAATCTTCATGACGTAATAACGCAAATGCTTTGTGTCTTAGCATGTTCGGGCGCTAGAACGTTCATTATATTCAACGTCAATATCAATATTTTTGAAGCGACTAAAACAATCTTTGCCTGTTTTTTCCGACAAAGTGTAATATATATATATATATATATATATATATATATATATATAGTATTGTATTGTGCAAAAGTATTAGGACCAACTTCATTTTATTTTTTATGTAGCATCAAAAAAGTTTAAAATCCACCCTGTCTGAACAATTTTGCACAGTACAGGTAGTGTGCAAAAGTATTTGGACAGGGATGATTTTCCTAAAAGCCTCACTGGAATTCAAATACAGGTTGAAAAACCAAATAAATTGCTAATAAATATTGATTGTTTAAAACTAGGTGTAAAAGAAATATATCAAAATGAAGTTATACTTGATTTTTCCTTTTTTCTATTCAACAAGTTATTTTGAAAATACTCTATTGAACATCAATCGGATATTTTCAATAAGAAAATGTTAAATCAGACGTTACTTTGCAAGACTCACTTTGAGAACAAATACAAGCTGCTTGGAAGGAGATACCATTAGAAACATTGAAGATGGTTGTGATATCAATGCCTGAAAGAATGAAGGCACTAATCAAAGTAAAAAGGCTATTGTACTGAATATTAAATTTATTTTGTAACAAGTATTTTTCTTGTTAAAGCATTTGTTGTGTATAACAAATGAAATCCTGTAATTAAATTGTTTATTTTTTGTCAATATTCCTCATAAATAATAAAATAGTCCTGATATTTTGCACAGTACTGTATATATATAATACCGAGCATAAGTTTGGGACCATTTAGATTTATTTTCTAAAAGAAAGAACTGACAGATTTTATATCTTCGAAGAATAAATATAGATATATTTCATTGTTGCTCACAATTGTACAACTATTAAAACCAAAATTAACATAGAAAAATTTCAAATTTAATTAAAGTTAATTCATATTTTCTTTTCATCAAAGAAACCACCACGAGCCTTTATTACTGCAGCACAAGACCTTGGCATTCTTTCTAATAACTAATAATAATAAGTTAGAGAAATTGATTTCCAAGCATCCTGCAAGCATTTAAACAACGTTTGTTCATTTTTAGGAACTTCATTTCGAACTGTACGATCAATTTCATCCCTTATTCTCCTCCTTTAATAGTGGTTTCTTAAGTGCTACACAACCTTTAAGCCCAACAGAATGAAGTCGTCTCGTAACGGTAGTAACAGATACTGGATGTTGCCGAGTAGAATTCATTTCAATTGTTAATTCCGGAGCGGTTTTTCTTCTATGACTCTTGCTAGATATGATCAAGTGTCTATCCTCTACAATAGATGTTACTCTGGGCCTACCAGATGTTTTTCTGTCAATATTTAACTCAGTTTCACGAAGTCGTTGAAGGTAATAATGCACGCCATTTTTGATAGGCTTAATTTTTAGCGATAACACGCTCAGAATATCCTACTTTCGAAAGAATTTCAACCTGAGCTCTTTTTTCGATGCTAATCTGTTTCTTCCTTGTCATTTATACCGTAGTAATATGGTTTACAAAAAATAAATTATACCGTAATTATAATATCTGAATAAAACTGAATTTTCGGCAAAAACTGGATCATCATAAGAGGAATCAAGTAGCAAACTGAATAAATGCTTATTTTAAGTTGAAAAGATTACTTTTTTTAGTTGAAATCTGCATAAGAATAAGAAAATATACAACCTCGGCGAATTTGGAATTTGACTCTGTTAAAAATTTGGATGGTCCCAAACTTATGGTCAGTTATATATATATAAATATATACCACCGGCCACAAATATTAAGCCACACCAGTTTTTAAGAAAAATAATGTATTTTATATTATTTTTAGCATTTATTGTTAAATGGATAATTCTAAATGAAAATATAATGGTTCTTTTGTTATTATTATTTTGTGAAATTTTACAAGGCAGCCAGGAAGACTTTGTTTCCGCCGGCCAATAATAAGAAGAGACTAGCATGGGGAAGAGAGCACAAAAACCGGACACAGTTCATTTGATTCACATGGTATTGTGAAGTATTAACAAAAGAACAATTCTGTTTTAATTTAGAAGTATGCACTTAGCAAAAAATACTAAAAGTAGTATGAGATACATCATTTCTTTTAAAAAAACTTGGGGGGCGTAATAATCATGACCGGTAGTATATATATATATATATATATATATATATATATATATATATATATATATATATATCTTTTAATTCAAGCAATGTGATAATCCTACTAGATCGTGGCTTATATGGTGTGAAAGTGAATGATAGGATGATACAATGAGGACTAAAAAGGACAAATTTTCATGAAAGCAAAATATGGCGACTGATGTTGCATTTACATTTTTTAGGATTGTAATTATCAATAACTTAAGTAAATGAAGTGTATTCCAATTTTATTGAGATATTTTAGCAGTAACACAGGGATACATTTAACCTCATGTTCACCTTATTCTGTCACTGTATTCTCGAACTGGTTTCTGTTCTTGCAAATCTGTATTCTAAATGCTTCGTTTCCTCGTGTTTTTCTGCCTGTTGGAATCCTCAACAGTTGTTACCGTTTACCGTCCAACCCACCCAACTATTAGCCTTTAGGTTTTTGAAGGGTGGAGGGAAAGTACACGAGAATCTTATTGAATAAGCCTTTCACATCACATGTTCTATTTTCAGACAAGCAATATGACTTTTATTTCTCTTGGTCAACTGCTGATGTACTGTCGATAATTGCGGAAAGATTCTATATAAGAATGGTGAAGCTGGGGCTGTTGAATGAGACATCTAGCAGCAGGTTTTAGTATACAGGTCTTCACGAGTTGAAAACTTGCGGTTATTTTCAACCATATTTTTATAGTGATCGATTCATTTTTTATCAAATCATGAAATGAAATTCTAGAATATTTCGTACTAATGCTGGTGTATGCAATGGCTCTATCCTTTTCTCTTTCTTATAATTTTCAAGGTTCGAACAGCAAAACTCACAAGTCGCAGAACTCCAAGATCTTCCTTAAACCACAACCAGGGCATTAACTACCTCATGGAGTCAATGTCAACGTCATCAGACTGGATCCTTGAAATCTTGTTCAGTTTCCAACAGTTAGATGCATAATAATTTCAAATGCATCCGCTGTAAAAGACGTCGATTGCGGAATCAACACACAGATGTTTCAATTAACACACACACACACACACACACACACACACACACACACACACACACACACATATATATATATATATATATATATATATATGAATATATATTTTTCATTTATAAACGAGTTATTTCGTGAAATAACTCGTTTATAAATGAAAAATATTCAAACGTTCTACGCAAAATAACTCGTTTATAAATGAAAAATATTCAAAAGTTCTACAATATAATTGTATAGAACCCTTTTTAATACCAAAGTGTACTGATCTAACCCTATTAAGATCAAAAACTAAGTATTAAACAATCAATATATGTATATGTATATATATAAAAATTAGGATAAAGTGTAGATTTTAATCCGACAGAATTATTTGCAAAAAACCAAATAGGAAACGTTTATATATCTAACATCCTTAGCTAATATTTAATCTTCTTCAGAGATATAAATATGGAGGCAATATGTATATATGTGTATATGTATGTATTTTTAAAATAATGTTTTGAAAGAATGCTGAGATTCTTCTCTGATGAAACTATTTTCTTCTAAAACGCGACAAGCAACAGACAGAACGACATGTAAATCAGCAAAGGCATTGTGGAGGTTCTTGCCGTGACGCATACGAAGTTTCCACAATCCGTCATGGACCTTGGGATCATCGCTAGCGAGTGGGACGTCATACCTACGTTCTCCTTTCAAAATGGTCTGAGAATCACCGCTAAGATCTCCCAGGAGGTGCTGAGGTGCAAGGTGACGCTCTGGATGGTCGCCGCGGAGGCACCTATGTCTTATAGTAGGACCCCGCTCCTGCACACAAGGCCAAGACGAATCAGGCGTGGCTGCTAAAACAATGTTTCTCACCACTGGTCACCGGACTTGTAGCTGTCCTCCTTATCTAACTGCAACACCCTTGAATATTTCTTCTAGGGTTGTGATCGAGGCCAAGACTAATAACCACGCCTACAACACAGACGACTCTCTGAAAGTTGCCATCTTGGAGGCGTTCGCCGCTATTGACAAGGACATGGTCTCATTAGCGTGTGACTCATTTCGCGCCAGCATTGAGATGGTTGTCGCCGGTGGCGGAGTTTACATCGAAAAACAACCTAGTATATAACTCTAAATGTTGCTAAATAAACATATACACTTTCTTTTTCATTGCCTATTTTTTGTTTTTTTATACGTCGAATTTTACTGCAACCCTCTCCCTCCCTCCCTCCCTCTCTCTCTCTCTTTCTCTCTCTCTCTCTCTCTCTCTCTCTATATATATATATATATATATATATATATATATATATCCGTTAAAATAATTTTTCATGCATTCCAGTAATATTTTAAAAGTGGGTGTTTCATAACCTAGGATACTTCTGAGTTCAAACAGCACCATGACCATATTTAAGAAAAATAATTTATTTTTTATTTTTACTATAATTAATTTCTTGGGAAACATTATTTTCAGCTTTTTCTCTATCGATAGATTTCTTTTGAAAAGCCAGAAGAAAATAGACCTGGAGTGAGTCCAAGAATATTTCACGGCCATTTCGAGGATTGCACTTACATTCGTGAAATAGTCAGTTAATGAATACATAATAAAAACATAGTTTTCTGCATGTTATTAAGTTTTTTATAAGTTTTTAAAATTGAATAGTCTTATATACATAATAATATCGATTAAGAACATGAGTTCATAATAATATAAATTATGAACGGGACGATAATGTGTTGAATATGTTCAAGAATTAAAACCTTCCTAATGCCGTAAAAAATGTACATATTCAGACAAACGAAAACATAGTTGATAATCACCATTACATTAACTGAACACAGGTTGGACTTCCTAGTTCTGACACACTATGTTACAAAAATATATCTTTTGTGAGCATACAAGAAAAATAAATTAAAAGATAAATTAGAATGTCCTGTGAGGTGTTCTTTATGATATATATATATATATATATATATATATATATATATATATATATATATATATATATATACTAGCACTATAGCCCGGCATTGCTCGGGTGTAATGAAAGCTTTAAAACTAATCCATGGTCCTGGAGCTCAGGCTCATTGGACGTTGGGACGAAAGACTAAAAAGCAAAAATTGTTTCTAGTTTAAGCGAAACCGTAGACTGAAAGAAAAATGAATGGATGTAAGCCAAATTTTGATTTCCTGCTATCATTATCAAATATCCTGCCTTTTATATATATATATATATATATATATATATATATATATATATATATATATATATTATCGATTTTCTGCACTATTGTAAGAACTGCAACCTTGAACCGTCTGAATATCATTTCTTATGTCTTTGTCTATGAGTGTATCAGATTTTATTAAGATCGCCCAATCTTTCTATGATCCGATTTTTTCGAATATCAATTTTCGATATTTATCGGGGTACCTCAACACAAAACCTAGCTAAGAACACTCGCAGACGCTTATAGTACAACTGTTTAAATTTTCAAGAAAATCTGTTCGGCTGTTTCTGAGTCTATAGGTAACGGACACACACAAACACACACAGATACACACACACATAAGTTCCATTTATAAATAAGTTTATATATATATATATATATATATATATATATATATATATATATATATAATCGGTTCTTATCTGGCATCTCGACTTCGGTCACTTTCTGTCCCGTGTGACGTAACTTGACTCTGTCATTTCTATATCTTCCTAACAACTGTTCTGACGAACTTTCTTCCCTGGTGCCACGTCCGCGTAAAGTTAAGTTTCTGATTAGATTGTTATCTAGATCTCACTGTTTTACCGTTCAAATAATTTAATATGGCTACACCTTCTTTTTCAACAGTATATTTTCTTGCAATTATTTTTAGTATAACTACTGATAAGCCTTCAAAGCCAAAATTACACTTCAACAGTGCCTTCCAACACAAGTCTAAAGAAAAGACCATACAAGACGAAATAAGCCTTTGGCTGCCTAACAAGTTCTGGTTCATTTATTAACTGCAGGAAAAATCTTTCTTTTTAATTTAACCGCTGCTATATGCGAGGAGATAAATGGGAAGTGAAAGTAAACAGAAAAATACATTTCCTTATTTAAATTAGTAACAATAAGAAAAAGAGAATGATCTAGCACACTTACCAATCAACCAGAACCGAAGTTGAGTGAAATTCTGGAAGACAATAATGCCAAGTATATCTCATCCACTTTTTCAGATACAGGAGGGCAGTGACTAGTTAGTGGCTAGTTCAAGGGAAGGGAGAGAGAGGTTACAGAGTAAGAGAGAGACGTTGCAGAGTAAGAGAGAGAGAGAGAGGTTACATTGTAAGAGAGAGAGAGAGAGAGAGAGTGACTAGAGCACATATGTCCAATTCCCAGTGTGAGTTGGGGGGGAAAATGTCATAGAATCGAAGAAATCAACTTTAATCAGAAGTTTAAACTCTTGATACCACGAGGTGACTAAAAAATTAAATAATACCACAACCTGTTTATATTGAGAGAAGCCTTCAAATCCAAAATAACACCTTTACAGTGCTTTCCATTGCAAGTTTAAAAAAAGACCATCAAAAAGACGAAAGACGGCCCGGTTTCAATCCTGGGTTAAAAGCAATCGGTGTCTAACCATACTGATGAGCTGTGATACCGCGAAACAGATCTGTTTGCGGATGACTATTGACGCTGTCACACCATGACTGAGCACTTTGAAAGAATGGTAGACTTTGAAAAACAGTAGCTACCCTGGCATGTACGCATCACTCATTCACTAATGAATTAGAGCACTCTGGCTATTTGGCGTGTATAATGATAATATACATGCCTTTTTCTACCATGCGCCCATGGCTCAGAGGTAGAATCACCGACTGACGCCACTTCGGTCGTGTTTCAATCCTGGGTTAAAAGCAATCGGAGTCTAACTGTACTGATGAGCTGTGATACAGCGAAACAGATCTGTCTGAGGATGACTATATATATACGTAAAAATTCAGATATAACTATATATTTATATATATATAAATGTATGTATGTATGTATGTGTGTGCGTGTGTGTGTGTTCAGGTATTTTGAATGATATGATAATTTTCGGCCCTAAGTTAATATTGCGTTCAAACACAAGGTATCGTACGATCGCTGAAGTTTAACACCATCGAGCGTAGATGGATTACCAGTTGGGAATAGCAGATATTTTAATCATGGATGTGCACGTGGTGTCAGTAATAACTACTCGAATTTGCAAGTCGGTAATGTCCAGTTCCGATTCAAGTCGTGTTTGTTTATTCATTTACATACAACTACCCTTTGAAAATTTTGAACCACACTCTTCTTCTCACCAGTTACGTATTAATTCTTGTGACTTATATTAGCAATTCATTATTGCGTTCAAAACATTGTAATAATGCAAAATATTTTTCTGACTTTCAATGAACAGCAAAAGTCTGATAAACCGTAAAAAATAAAAAAATAAATATTATACACATTTGAATTAAATATTTTTATTTTGGATGTTGGGAAATAAACCATCACAAATGATTTGATTAAAAATAGAAATTGAAAATTCTTTATCGTGAATGATTTATGCAGCTATTAAAATAGTGATCAAGATTTCTCTTTTTTACGAATTCATTGATGCTATGTTAAAGATATTATGACGGGCATTCAAACGTCAGTCATCAACACAAGAGAAAGGGAGATAATTATTTGTCCAAAATATTTGAGATTGAAGTAGACGAAGTAGACGATTTGTTGCCTGAGGCCAGAGATAACAAGTCTTTTAAAATCAATGCAATCATCTTTTGATTTCACTTTTGTTCTTGCTTTATTTTTAAGCATTATTTTATTTTTAAATGAAGACACATCTTATTTAGTTTTTTTGCATATTTGTTTACCCACTTTGCATTACTATTTCCTTCTTAAGATTAATGTTATCTTTTATTTTTTTCTTTTATTGTTTATGATTGTTGTTCATGTTTTTATCCTAAATTTATTTTATTTTATTGTGCATTATTTCCTTTTTTTCCTTTGTTTGATTTTTCAATCTTTATATATTCTGTTATCGATATTATATTTTCTATTGCAATCTTCTAATTGATTCTATTGTCCACAATTTTTGTTTTTGCCTTTTTCTAATATTATCAAAACTGCACCAGCCTCACACAGTGCTTAGCTATTACTTAATATTTTAATCGGTTTATAATCTCTAACCAATCAGTAATTGAAACCCCGATTAAAACAATCAGAATCAGTTATTTTGATGCCATAACCTCTACTAAAATTTTGATTGATCTTATTTAAAATTAATAACTTTTTATTTTATATGAGAGAGAGGTTTAGAATATGCGGTTCTTTAATCATTTTAAATGGAGAGGGATTAATAACGTTTGTACTAAATGAGTTCAGCATTTTCAAAATAAATTCATTTAACGTATTCAAAATAAATAAATTCAACATGAGGAGAAGTGCAGCAATAATATATCCCACATATACCAAATATAGTTACCTCATCCATGATGGTAGAATATTTGTTAGATGAAGACGGCATAAACCCTACCATTAAATTGGAAGTATTTCTGCCACACGTGTATATAAAGAAGAATATAGGCCAAAAAATATAAAGTAAGTTATATTTATATCTACACACATAGCTCACGTGTTCGTGTCCTTAGGTGTAGGATGTGTGTAGGATGTGTGTGTGTGTGTGTGTGTGTGTGTGTGTGTGTGTGTGTGTGTGTGTGTGTGTGTGGGTGTGCACTGCGCTGTGTCGTTGTGTTGAGATTAAATAGTCGGTTTGCCTTAAGAAAAAAAACCCTCTTTTACTACAACTGTACTGTACATATCTTGTGCTTTTAAATTCATTTTTATATATGCAATATTTTCTAATTCTTAATCACTTTAAGTAAATCCAGAAACTGGACAAAAATGCAATAAATATATAAATAAAGAATTTTCTTGTTATTTGATCAAGTGTAAAATTTAAACCGAAAGGGAAGAACTTGTTTTTTTTTTAATATATAATCGTTTCCTCCAAAGCCAGGCACTACTGTGACTGGTACTCAGAAAGCAACAGAAGAATAGAGAGAAAAGAAAGAAGAACAAGTTACAGGGGGTGCGGGAGAATGGATAGGAGAAAGATGAAAGTACTAGTTTGAAGAGTGTTACATGAGCGTAAAGCTAAAATATAAAAATAAAAAGATACAACGGTTATCGAGGAAGAGATAACAGAAATATGGGAGTCAAATTGATAAGATATGACAATTGACGTTTCGCTAAAACTCTAGATTTTAACTGTTAGAGAAGGAAGTATATGGAAAGGAATTCCATTGGCGGAAGATCCGGGAAAAGAAACTGAGGAGTATAAGTGGCGGCGCTATGTAACTGTTTTCACTGTAAAAAGGTGGGACCTAGTTGATAGTCTAGTAGCTCGAGTAAATTCATCTAGAGTTTGCATCAAAATATTAAGCTCCTCGGAGCAGAAGATGTGAAAATATTTGTAGAAGAGACACAGAGAACCACATCACGTCGGTGAGAAAGTGACTGGAGCCGAGATACCAGACACGGATCAATTACATTACAGATTACCCTTTGAATTTTGTAGAGACCCCCGAGATGAATAGCAGGGGGAACCCAACCAGATATGACAACAGTATTCAATGCGCGGATGGGTGATAGATTAGTATATGTCCAAAATGAATACTGATGGGAAAAATTTCCCAGTTTGACTCATTGACCCGATCTTCCTAACGGTTGATTTAGTTGTTGATTATATGTCGTCATTCTACTTGAACTCGGTTAAGAGGATGAGGACGAGGAAGTGCAGTGTATTGCTTTCAGGAAGATTAGCGTGATCCATGTTAATGGAAGGTAATAGAAATTGTTTATAGTGGTCAAATGACAGATGTTTGTTGAATCTTTAAAAGATATATTTATAAATAAAGAAAATAAATGAGTGCTGAATTGAATTTTCCTAATTCTTTCCTCGGGTTCAGTTTCAGCTCTAATTGCTGCTACCTAAAACGATTAGTTGATTGTAGCACAAACAGTAGCAAAAAAAGAATTGAAAGATAATCGCGGATTACTGTGAGAAAAGATATCTGATCAATGTGTGGAACAACATAAATATGTCCTTCACAAAGCAGAAAATCAAAATTATTTCTATTTTCATTGTAGATTCGCTTTTCACTGCTATAAATTAATTACCGAACTTCCTGGTTATGCCGATAAACTACATACGGATACTCGGTTTGGCAATAAACTGCATCCAGCAGTAAGGCCTCTAATCGGAAGGTAATGAGGAGCAAGGAACCACCTCCTAATTATTGTTGTTTCCAAGTCAATCCTGATTCGGAGAGGTAACACCCTGTTAGGGTCCGTACTTTAGCGATTGTTAGTACTCCCTCCTTGTGATGGCTACGCTTTTGTAGGGTAAAAGCTAGCATCAGGTCAGCAGATGTCTGTTCTAAACATCCGAGTAAAGAAGGGCTTGGGATGCCACGCGTCTTGAGTTTAGCTATCCTACACCGCATCTTTACAGAGAATTCTATTTTGGGGAGGAGTTTTAGGAACGGCTTCCCTTGCCTTACTATCACTCCTCCCGTTTCGTTGGCTGAGCTCCGACGAAGGCATCGAAATCAATCGAATTTCTTACTCAAGTGTCGAGAAGCCTTGCGGGTTATTCCTCTGTCCTCTGATCTTTCTCAACCTCGGAGAAAATCTGGGGTTTTTACAACTTGGTGAAGAAAACCTGATTTATACAACAAACTCATTAGGGTACCACTACAGCGTGATGCCTACCTCAAGATATCATTTACCCAGAAGTAGGTCGGAAGTCTACTCTACTCTTCCCCTTACGTGGCCATCGTGGTTGGATGCTAAAATGACGATTCTCAAGAAAATGTGAGGTGTTGGTAGTCAGTTGTTCTAGTCACATCTTGATCATTTTTACTTGAATATGATGAGAAAAAATTCCAGTGATCAATTCGTGCTGTTTCTAGAAAACACACGAAGTGTTTATTGTTAAAATAAACGTACGGATAGCGTGTTTATATTTGCCGTTCCATTTTTAATATAATCAGTGTACAAATAAATAAATATTCATATAAGGTTTAAATAAATGTGTATGCACATGCAATATTATATTATAGTTCGATATTGCGGTAACCCTCTGGCTATAGTCAAAACCAGTTGTAGACCTCGCGCTACATTGAGATAGTATTCACGTAATAGTTGCACCGATATTCGAAGGACACAGAATATTTTAGTCAGTTAAGTGCCATAAGTGACACCCAATTGGGCGATGATTTCTTAAAAGAAGCTTGCATGACTTGGCAGAAAATTTTTCCGCAGTAGTTTGTCATTACATTATTCTGTAGACAGGGTGCAAACCAAAGCTATAGAATTTTTCCAGTCAACCCATTGCTGGAGGGAGATGAGATAGATTAATACTTTTCCCAAGGAGATTTGCTTGTAAGTAATTGAAAGGAATTCGAACTCGGCTCTCAGAGTTCTCATTCCGAGCCGATAGCCATTGCGCCGCCAAACATACAATATTTACTAAGAATTAAAAGATGTGATTTCGAAAGAAATTAGCAAGTACACACGAACAGAAAATGCGTAAGACAATGATGTACCTCCTCACCGTATTTATTTAGTCTTAACGGAGAGGCAAGTGTAAGAAAATTAGACGAGAACTACAACGCCTACCAGGGTTGCTGCTGTGCACGGTTTTACCTAACTAAGATGCACAGATGACACCGAGAAGATGACCGAGGCTGGAAAAAATAACAAACATTTACAGATATTTGATAAAAGATCTAACATATTCATAAATGGAACTTTGTCTGTGTGTGCATGTGTCTCTGTGTGTGTGTCCAGTTACCTATAGACTCCGAAACGGCTGAACTGATTTTCTTGAAAATTTACACAGTTGTACTATAAGCGTGTGCGAGTGTTCTTAGCTAGGTTTTGTGTCGAGGTACTCCCGATAAATATCGAAAATCGAAAACCTCGGGTTATAGAAGGAGTGGTTCGACTTTAATCAAATTTGATACACTCATAGACAAAGACATAAGAAACGATATTCAGAAGTTTCAAGATTGCAGTTTTTACAATAGTGCAGAAAATCGATAATATATATATATATATATATATATATATATATATATAAAAGGCAAGATGTTTGTGTGTGTGTCTGTTTTATTTGTCTGTATGTCCTTTATACAAATCCACAATATTTATCCGATTCTCACCAAACTTCACACAAATATTCTTTAGGCTGAGTTTGAGCTTCAGGACCATGGATTAGTTTTAAAGCTTTCATTACACCCAAGTAATGCTAGGCTATACTGCTAGTAGGAAATAAATGCCAAATGACATGACTAATCATCTATTGTAAGACATAATATTTGGCAAGCAAGTAGAAACAAACCGAAATGTAAATGTCAGATTGCAAATTTTAGAATCAAGCAGGAGCAGAAATTTAATAATCTGGAGATAATATAATAGACTATGTGACTTATAAATCCGTGCCAAATCTGATGCATATATCCGAAGACATATTCGAATGGTGAAAGATAACTTCCGAACGCCAAACAAAATATTAAACAAAGATAAGAAAAGCATTAAACAAACAAGACATTTCGTTGGATACAAAGGTAAAAGTGCCCTCTGATTAAATATTGTCAATGTTTCTTTATGACGGTGAATTCTGGTCAAGCTTTCTTACAGATGAATATGGTAGATTGATTTCTTTATCAAGAACTTATAAACTCTTTCGAAAGTTATTAAAAGAGAGAAAATATTTTTAGTTTGAAAGAATTTTATTTTTAGATAATAAGGATTTGCTGATACAAGTCCTACTAAGAAACCCATACCTGAATGGGGAAAAGGATGATAATCCTTTTCTCAAGGGTAGTTACGCATAAATGAATGTAGTTAAACCCAACTGGAATTGGATCTTGGCTCATCGATTACAAACCCCGAACCATTATTCATTACAAAACAGGCATATTCAAGATTACAGCAATTTTTGTTCCCAAACCTTCAAACAGACGCAATTCATTCTAAGAGAAATTTGAAAACTATATGTTGTACTACTCGGCATTCGGACGGGAAATTTAACACAAACATTTCAGAGTGATCGGGTGTCAATCGGAGGAGAGTGCAGAGGATTCAGAACGATTTGGATGAGGATCAGAAGGATTATGTAGATACGGCAACGCGAAAAATTCACTTTGATTGTTCTGATAAGAAAAGAAATCCTGAATTATTTGGTTAGATCATAGAAATGATTCAAAACGACCAATTCAGGTCATGGCGAGGGACGTTGTGCTGCACTTGTTTAAGAGGGGGCCTGCTGGAAGAGGTTATGTCGGGTAACAGTACTCTGCATCATGCTGCACAGGCAGAATAATCCAGTCATGGCTGTCAGGCAATTTTTGAGACCACATAATCCTATCCAACTAACTCCTCAGTTTGCACCTACACAAACGACTTTTTGTAACACCAAAGACTAACTTAAGGCAAGTATTATGGCAAAATTCACTCACTTAAACAAGGTGACCGTAGAAAAGTGGTACGAGAAATTCCGATGTTGTATAGAAATCGTGGTTGAAGGCAATGGCGATTTTATGAAATAAATCTACTCTTTAATATGTTAAAATATTTTTAAGTAATTTTGATAAATATATCTGTTAAAATGATATGTCAATGGTATTTTCATTTTTGTGTAATTTTAAAGAGAATTTATTTATCGCACCCTGGGGATACTGACCAGGTTCAACATCGCTTAATCTTCGTGATCGCACAGGAACCGGCTTTTTACGTGATATGGCCGTAAGCCAAAGATGAATGTAAAAGGTAAAAATGATGTCGTTTTAAGTAAATATTGATGGCACATAAACAGTTAGAAGGTTTTAAAGAAAATGGAGACAAATACGACGTTCTTCTTAGAATAAGAAAGTTACAGTTGAAATGCATGTGATGCATAATAAAAGAAAAGGACTTGGAAAAGTTGACTCTTATAAAACAAAGTGACAGATTTAAATATCTGGGACGTGTTTTAACAGAGGACGGAATAATCCGACACTGTGATCCGAAAGCAAATCGGTATAGCCTAGGATGCAGTCAAGAAGCTAAGTAGAGTATTGATAGAAAATTTCGCTGGAAACAAAGAAGAGAGTAGTGGATTGTTATGTGATGTCAGTTCTTCAATATAGCAGTGAATGCCGGAAAATCTCCTCAAAGATGAAAGAGAGAGAGCTGAAGCAACGGTAATGTTGTTATTCAGAAGGATGCTGAGGAAACATGGACCGAACATGTAAGTAAAGATGAAGTTTTAGAGGGGATGGAAACGAAAAGAAAACTAATAAGTAGCATCAGGAAAAGATAGCTGAAGTTTTTATGACATGTAATGAAGGAAATATGACTCAGAAAATCTCATAATTATAGGACAGATAAAAGGAAAGAGAGACAGGACAGAGAATCATGTAACAATTTTAATGGACTTGAGCAAATAACTGGTAGGTGGAGATGAAAGCATGTACGGAGATGGTAGGGCGGGAAGAAAGCATGTTCAGGGATACTAGGGAGGGAATAAGTGGAAGACCATTATCTCTTACGTCCTAAAAAGACATGGCACTTAGAAGAAGAAGAAGAAGAAGAAGAAGAAGAGGAAGACAACATTGCTTAGAATAGTGGTTCTTAACCTTTTTTGATCACGCACCCATTTAATAATCCGATGAAAACAATGAAACCCTTCCCCATAAATATTCAAAGCCAACCAACTTTGCGTTAAATGTATAAAATGTATTTATCATGATTGTATTTTTACGCCATGCATGTACAGGTTGAATGTTTTTTGTGGTGCAGTGGCTCGGAGCAAGAAATCAGAGAACCGAGTTCAAATTTCAGTTGAATTCCTAGTATGCACTTACACTCAAATACCCTTGGAAAAGATATTAATCCGTCTCCGGCCTCCAGCTGCGGTTTTAATAACACGTCAGACTGGGTTCTATATTCTTGAATAGTAAGCAGTCTACCGCAGTATGTAAAGACAATCTACCCGGGGAAAATCGTCTGTCCAGTTTATCATGGCTTTTTCGAGACATGATCGCCTAAGGGTGTATCACGCATGGCACTTAACTGACTGATATACACGATGTATTAGAACATTTTAAAGTAAACAATCTAAAATATATAAATCATGTCATACAAAAGATAGGGCTATTCATTATAAACATGATATACAAATCTCTTGTGCATCTTAAAACAGGCCTGCCACTAGTGTTACTCTCTCGTTATCTAATTTATTGCAGTGTTTTGAGATTTGCTTTAATAAGATTATGAAAATATGGTATTTGACAACGCGACACGCATGTCATCTTAGATATACACTACCAGCCATAATTATTAGGCCACCACAGTGTTTTAAAAAAATGATGAATTTCATACTATTTTTAGTATTTATTGCCAAGTTAATAATTGTAAATGAAAATAGAATTGTTCTTTTGTTAATAATGCATAATAACATGTGCATCAAATAAATTTATAAATATATAATAATTACCTATATTTTAGTTACATCATGAACGAATGAAGAAAATTTAGGGTGATTCGGACTAGTTCATCTTTGCTTTCTTGCCTTGTAAAATTTTTGCAATTTAATAATAACAACAGAACCATTTTATTTTCTTTAGAATCATCCACTTAGCAATTAATACTAAAAATAGTATGAAATACACCATTTCTTTAAAATAAAATCTGGGGAGGCCTGATAATTAAAGCCATTAGTGTACATTCTATTACGAATTTTCATTTTGATAAAAAAGTGCTGAAACCCCTGATTTGCAAAGGTAAGATTTAGCAAAAGTGATTCAGAGAACACATAGCTTGCTTTCTCTGACAAAAGAAGGGTTAAGCAAATGCAGATTAAACATTTCCGAGACTCCTGAAGTCAATGAGGTCAGCTTAGACGAAGTCTTCACCACTGATTCATTCTGTCAGCTAGGAAATTAGTAAGTGTCCATGTTCATATCATATTTATTATTAAGTGTCCATGTTCATATCATATTTATTATTAAGTGTCCATGTTCATATCATATTTATTATTAAGTGTCCATGTTCATATCATATTTATTATTAAGAGTCCATGTTCATATCATATTTATTATTAAGTGTCCATGTTCATATCATATTTATTATTAAGTGTCCATGTTCATATCATCATTACAGCTAAAAATGATAGGAAATAATATAGATCAATGTTCGCTCATGTCCTGTAGATTACATAAACGAAGAACTATTTCCTTAAAATTTCAAACCGAATATTTTATTCTGCCCATGTGGTTTGATTGTCTCAATCCGCTATGTTTAGAGGATGTATCAGTTAATATTCAATATTTTAATTCTGACGCATGTATAAATTAAAAGCAAACGTATCAAAATTTCGAAAAGTTAATATATATATATATATATAACAACGGTGAGTTTCATAAAAGTAGAGCAATATCCATGCATTGATTCCAATAAAAAAATTGTATAGAAAAAACAAAAAAAAAAAGAAAATAGGCGGGGTTTATTGAGGTTTTTCAATTTTCCCCTTTCGGGAAATCTGAATTTATTTAGAATATCAGAAAGATACTGAGCTAAGGGCGTAAAAAATAAAAAATCATTGATATTGAAAATACAACAAAAATAATAGTATTCAAGAAAAAATAATAATAATAATGGAAGTAAAAATAAAAATAAAGGATTAAATTGTATATTGAAAATAAACCTGCAGGTCGAGATTTAAAATATATATATATAAACACTTTCATGTTTGGCAACAGTCCTATATAATATCTTCCATATGTACGTGCAAATATATATATATATATATATATATATATAATATTTTAGAGAAAAAATATTCAATTAATATTTGAGGCATTTCAACCATTCTGCACACAAGTACGTGTACAAATTTACACACATATACAAGTACAAATAGCGCACATATGCCATTGTTTACTGAAAAAAATATTTGAGTGATAACGATTCTCTTAAAAATATATTGTTTGGTCATTTCGTTAGATACTAAGAAGTGGCTCAAGTAAAACTTATTCAGTACCTTTTCATGTTCATTATCTATGTTTCTCTCTATCTATCACTTTATATTCATTAACTATTCATCTATCTCCTTTTCAAGATATATATATATATATATATATATATATATATATAATGTTTGAGTGTACGTGTGTATGAGTGTGCTTACACATAATAAATAGTAGAAATATATTTGGTAAGATTAGACTTATATTTATATATGCTCCTTAAGTGTCTATGCGTATTTATTTATCTCGACATTCGCTATTTGATTAATGCCATGTTTAAAATTCTGACGTCTCTTGAATAGTGTTATATGCCTCACTTAGGCCAGTTCTTTGGGGAATTGAAAATATCCTACGACGATGTTTACTAATGAAGAGCAAAAGACCAGTGAAAACCCCCAAGAGAATTCTTCTCATATCTTTCTTGTCATATTTGTGGCATGAAAAAATATTTTATTTAGAATATCGCGTTTTATCTTTTATTTACCAAACAGCCTTTTCTGCTAAAATACATATTTTTTTGCTTCTGTATGCGTTTCATTTTTTCTGATATCCAACATATACCCACCGTTGAGGGAAGAATTGATTTTACTCATGTGACTGTAAACAAATAGTGAGTGAGATTGGTTACATTTTTACTGCGCGATACTTTACATTTCCTTTTCACAATTTATTTATGAAATTTTATTTTTAATAAGAGCGAACCTGCATATGTGCATTTTAATCTCTAGCGTTCTTATTCTAAGAAGAACGTCCTATTTGTCTCTATTTTCCTCAAAACCTCCTAACTGTTAATGTGCCATCAATATTTACTTAAAACAACATCATTTTTACTTTTCACATTCATCTTTGGCTTACAGCCATATCACGTTGAACGGCCAGTTCCTATGCGATCACCGTGATTAAGCAATGTTGAACCTAGTCAGTATGCCCAGGGTGCGATGAATAAATTGTCGTCAAATTTGATAATTCGGGCAGGTTTGCTCTAAAACAGCCTGCACCAGTTTTCTATATAATTTATTATTAAACTTACATTTTGAAAAAAACATCAGTTACTTGGTTTGATTTCAAAGCTTAGAAATTGTTACGTACTAATAAATTTTAATTAAAAAATTTCTCCTGAAGTGTTTTAACTAATGACGAACAATGTAACATTAAAATAAGAAGATATTAGCTATATATACGTTCCAAAAACTAAGCGGAATATTAAGAAAATGGAAAAATTTGTTAATAATACGATAAGAGTGCAGGACATTTATGTAAATAAATTTTCCAAAATCAATACTGCAATGTTTTCGCACAGGTAAGAAGCCATCTTGAAACAGCTTAGATGTGTTTCTACCAGACCAATGCAAGAAATACCATAAACATTACAGATTTACTTATTATTCTAAAGTAATTTGAAAATTCCAAGAAATATACTGGGAAAAGTAGGCTAAACAGAGAAAATACTGTTGTCAAATGAGCAGATGGAAACAATGTTTAACTTAACTAATGACCTCTTGTAAATGAATATCAGAAACGGAGCGGAAAAGTTGCTAAAAACACAAGCATTGCCCAGAATTTCAGCTGCCTTTTCCTGATGTTAACTATAGGTTTCTTCAAAACATCGTTGTGACTCACATATACTGTTCATGTTATTCTCAACATCTTTCTGTATAACCACATATTGTCTGCTTCTAGTTTTTCCTTCATCTTGATGAGATTACCTAGCCTTTGCTGTCATAATGAAGGATAGACATCACATAAAAATCCAATATACTTTTATTTGTTTCCAACAAAATTTTCGTGTTTCAATACTTTGCATAGCTTTTAAAAAGCATCCTTGGACATGCAAAAAGATTTCGATTCTCAGTATCGGATTTTCCATCCTTTGCTAGAACTGGCTTGATTTTAGTATCCGGACCAGAAACTGGCATTTTAGTCTCCTCTTTGTACTGATGCACATGCATTCAGTTTTCATGTAGTTCATGTTTAGCCATTTATATTCGCATTCTTCGGCTACCTTTCTGTAGAAGGTCTTGTAATTTCCTTTCCGTGTCTGATATCAACATTGTAGCATCTGCCTTTCTTATATTGTTCAAATTGTGGCCGCTATGTACAAATCCTGACAGGAAATCTTCTTTTCTGAGAATTGTCTCAATTTATGGGTTGAATATATCTAGTGAGAAAACACCCCCTTGTTTTACACAGCTGTTTAAAAAAAAAGAAAGTTTAATTCTAAACAGGTACATTTAGTATGTAAATTTAATAGCGGACAATTTTTGAACTTTCATATCAAATCATGAAAGGAAAGTTTTCATGAAACAGCACTCATCTCAAATATTTCGCGTTATTGCAAATGTCTTCAAACGATTTATACTTGATATTTACTTTGTTTTTAATTTTCCTTAATGACTTTCCCAATTATATCAGTTCTGAACGTGGTATTTATGCTGATAACAAAAACATTTACTTCTGTCTCGATTGTAAATATAATCTGTTAAATAAGACCACGTTGGCGGCTGACGTTAAAACGGCTGTTGTTAGACTGGGGCAGAGGATGACTTGTTAATTTTAACGGCATCAAAATAAAACTGATCTCTCTTACTCATTTGAGAAACCCCTTTCTGGTTTAAATCAGCTTGGTTGATTCTAACATCCAGGAGAGTGGCTTTTTTACGTCCTATTTAAATTAATGACGAGTGTATCGTTTAGGGAGTGCTATTCTTCTCAGCAACTAGTGGGATAGGGCAAACAAATCACAAAAAAGATCACTCTACTAATTAATAAAAACACATAACTTGATGACAAGCAAGAGCAGCAAAAACTAAAATGAATAGCATCAATAAATTGAATAGAAAATAATGACAACCATAATGTTGAATTTACGCGCTATTTCAACAGAAATGTTAGATTTGAAGCTCCCGTAAGTCCTGGAAAGAGCAATAACAGCTAATTTACGTGAAGTATTTGTATATCTGTAAAATATTTTATGAGGTGTTTTTATAAATTTTGGCCGAGAGATTAACTGCCCAGATATTTACCAGAAATCACCCCACTGAGGCTGGATGATAGAGAAATTCGTGTTTTATAGTATGAATTCTGAGACCTTAAGCTCGGGCAAAAATTTCCGGTAGACCTTCTTCTTCTATCTGCGCTGTCCCGTCAGGGCGTAGGTGGTCATAGCATTCCATGTCTCTTTATACTGGTGGCACTTAGCATACATTGTTCTGTTAAACCATGCAACCCTCGTTCCATCATCCAACTGATTAGGTCTTTGAAATGTTATCCGCTGCTTTCCCCTGTTTCTTTTCCCTTTATCTGGCCTGTTCTTGTTCTCCAGGCCCCTAGAACCACACTTCAGTTGCTTCAAGTTTTTCCTTCATCTTTGATGATATTGTCCAGCATTCACTGCCATATTGAAGAACTGACAACACATAGCAATCCAGTACTCTGTTTTTTTGTTTCTAGCGAAATGGTCCTGTTTCTTAATACTTTACTCAACTTCTGAAATGCTACCTTCACCATGCCAATTCGCCTTCGAATCTCTGTATTGCACTTTCCGTTTTCTGCTATAACATTTCCCAGGTATTTAAATTTTTGTACCTGCTTTATTCTAGAATGCTCGACTTGTATTTGGCATGTTGGGCTGCCCTTTTTGCTGATGATCATGTATTCGCTATTCTTGCAGTTTATTTGTAACCCTTTCTTATCACTCTTTTCAGCTACCTTGTGTAGGAGGTCTTACTCTGCGTAAGGCAAATTCGGTCTCGTGTCTAATTTTCCCCAGATGAGACTCTGGCACAGCCTCATCTGAGTTTGTCTATATCTTAAGGAAGACAGTCCGACAAGGTTGACTTCGGTTGGAAGTCTGGCTGTTTAAGTTTAACTCAGTCAGTGAATGCCGAATAGTTATGTATAGGGAGACGGTTATAATTGCAATTACCAGTTAGCGAAATATTAAGATATAAACCCAAATCAGTACGAGTAAGTGCGATAAAAATTCCCTGTAAAAGAAAAGTCACATATAAAATAGTTACATGAAAAACTAAAAAACACTGCAATTAAATTAAAAAAGAAGAATATTAACAGTGTTTCGGCGTCTTTCTTTGAAAAACATTTTTTAACCCTCACTCTAATGCTAGTATACCTAATCTAACACCTAATATTCCTAACACTGAAATAGTGTAAATGGCAAACATGTTCGATCTCAGTGTGATGTGGATCAACTATTAATGAATTTACTTTTTTGTGTGGTCCCGGGTACGACGGTAAACTGCATCCGGCAGCAAGGCCTCTGATTAGGAGGTTGTGAGGAGCATGGAACCACCTCTTATTTGCTGTTGTTCCCGGTTCCACTCTGACCAGCTGTGGTAGCACCTATTAGGGTCCCATCTATGGACAAATAGTTAACCCTAAACTGGGCTCAGTACACTTTTATAGAAATATATATTTAAAAACAGACTTTATAGGAAAATATTCATTTTTGAAGGGAAAAAAATTATTGCCATATTATATGTTTGAAAGAAAAAACTATTACCAGAATTACATTTTTTATACAAAACTAGAAGTTATATTCAGTTTCCTCAAATACAAAAAAAAACTAAAATTGTTTTCATAAAAATCTGTTTAAATCAACCTTTTCATCATATCCGAACATTAAAAAATACCTTAAAACCCCACCTTTTTGGCATTAAATAACCCACAGAAGTTGCGATGCCATTAAACAAAACTCAAACTCAGACACTTTTTTGTGTATGAAAAATATTAATTAGTAAAAACATATATATTTACAGTGAATAACATTTTTAGTAAAAATATTTTTATGCGTGTTGCCATGAAAAATATTGAGAGGAATAAGGGTGGTTCAGATATCTGCTAACATATCTTCACAAATAACAAACGTGTCAACAGGAAAACTAATTAGTGATATTTCCCCTTTTTTTCTTAAAACAAAATTTGTAACTTTTTTGTGATTTCATGCCCGGTTCTAACAGAGACAAAAATTGTCTTCGAATGTGTGATGAATCATTTTCTAAACAACAAGCCTTTTAAAAGCGTTAGTTTTACTATAGTATTCACAGATAAAGAGCCCGAACGAACGACATTACTTAGTTTTACAAGTTATAATATTTAAGTCTAAGCACCGCATTACCAGAAACATAATAGCAAACCTTTGTATTCCATTTAAGTTTTACTCGAGTATTTTCTTCCTAGAACCATTGCTTTGATGAATCGACTCCAAGTGCTTTTGTGATGTAAATCGATTTTGATCTAGCATCCCCCTTTCAGTGACATTCTCACCAAAGTGATGTGGTTTCCTTCTGTCTTTTCTACAAATATTTTCATGGCAACTGCTCTGATGAACTTCTTTCCTTGCTGCTCTGAACATATTAATTTAGACTGGCAACTACATTACCGGCCGTAATTATTAGGCCACTCCTGTTTTTTTAAAGAAAACATGTTGTTCATACTGTTTTAAGTACTTTTTGCCAAATGAAAATTGAATACCTTTTTTAAAATTATTACTATGCAAAATTTTACAAAGCAAGAAACCAAAGATGAACTCGTCCGAATCACCCAGAATTTTCTGCATTCTTTCATTGATGAAACTTCAATATAGGTAATTATTAAATAATTTTTAAATTCATTTGATGCAATGTTATTGTGCAATATTAACAAAAGAAACATCTTATCTTCATTTACAATTATTCACTTGGCAATAAATACTAAAAATAGTATGAAATACATCATTTTTTAAAACACTGGGGTGGCCTAAAAATTATAGCCGGTAGTGTAGGTCCCACCGTTTTACCGTTGAAAGTATCAAATATATATATTTTTTTTTACTCTAAGAGTTACTTTCTCATTTCTGTTTGCTTGCTCCCCGATAGCTACAATTTCCAAAAAATAAAATCCGACGACATTTTTCATATTCTATCACTTTCCATCTCATCCATCTCTATCTCTTCATCAGCTCCTGTACTATGTTTTTATTTATTTTTTCTCTCAATGTGACTCTTTGCAACTTAGTAACGCTCCTATCTTTCATGAAATGATTCAAAAAACGAAAAAAAAAAGAAAGCAGTGACTGCTTCACCGGTAACTATTACGCGTTATCTTCCACAAATATCCCACAAACTGTTCGTCATATTCTTCTTCTGTGTGACATGTCCCTTCCGGACATAGGCGACATGGCTTACCACGTCTTCTTATCCCTGGTGGCTCTTAGCTCACTTTCTCCTGTTGCGACACCCAAAACACGCTCTGCTGTCTACCTGCTCAAGCCGTTCAAATATGTTATCCGTTTCTTCCCCCTGTCTCTCTTTCGCTCCAACTGATCTGTGAGTACCAGATTCCCCAAGCCCTCATTCCTCATCACATGTCCAAAGAAAATTTAGCTATCGCTTCCTGATGCTCAAAATTAGTTTTCATTTCTTTTCTATCCTTTCGAAAACCCATCCTTGCTCACCTGCTTCATCCATGATATCTGCAGAATCACTCTGTAAAACCACATTGCAGTTGCTTCAAGTTTTTTATTTTTATTTTCGATGATATAGGCCCGCATTTGCTGTTTCTAGCAAAATATCTCGTCTTTTGAATGCGTCCTTTGGCATGACAATTTGCCTTCGGTCTCAATCCGTACTTACCGTCTTCCGTTAGAACACTTTCCAAGTACTTAAATGTTTGTACCTACTTGGTTTTAGTATCCATAAACTGTAATTGGCAATTTGGGCTCCTTTGCTGATATTTGTAACGCTCTACGTTGCGTGAATTTTGGCTGTTGTAGATTTAGGTGAACGCCATTGTAAACTAAACTTTGTTTTTATATTACAGTGATTATTACTACTTTTGAGTTAGTTTTCAGTCACATAAATTCATGTAATAACATAAGCTGGTGAGATGTTAGGGTTTTGATATTAGTGTAACTCTTGGACACTGGGGAAGAAAGCTTTTTTTCAGCTGGCATAATAAAGCACAAGTTTTGAGAAAGTAGTTTTTATTCTAGTAAAAATGCATATCTTGCAAACATGGACCAGCAGGTGCTGTTTCCACACATTTTCCAAATAAACAAACAAGGCGTAATTCAAGAAATCAGGCCTGCCGCATCTACATCAAACATGATAAGTAACACAGAAACTTTACATTTGAGATTATTTTTATATTATTATTTATTTAATTTATTTTATTTTTTGCACGTTGAGACTGAAGAAATGCAGCCCTTATTCTGAATAGACAAAAGAAAATGAACAAGACAAAAAGTATATTGAGAATGCAAAACAGATGAGGAAAAAACAAATAAAGAAAAAAGTCAAAGGCAAAGCAAAACTATTTTCTCATACACAACCATAAACAACCTTATATATACTTACGTGTATAAATATGATAGATATCGACATATATATATATATATATATATATATATAATGAGTGACTTTCTTGATTCCATTTAACATTTAAACTGCTTAAAATGTTGTACAAGAAGACATGCCCATGGAATTAAATAAACAGCTGTATAAAGAGTTAGTTATGGAATTTTGGAAGTCATAAATTTTAAGTGAAAACAATCGGATATTAAAATAATTATGTTTATGGAATTCCTGCTTTCTGCGCCAATTCACTTCAGGACATGATTCTCTAGCGTTTATTATAATATATATAATTTTTAATCAAATTAATTTTTCCCCTTACCATAATTTCAATCCATTCGGAAAGATTCACACACACACACACACACACACAAACACACACACACACACACACACATGTATGTGTGTGTGTATATATATATACAGAGTAACAGATATCGCAAACCAAAGAAGTTCTGAAGAACATTTTTCTACTTTTTATTAATTTCTCGTTATATATATATATATATATATATATATATATATATATATATAATTATTAATAAACTTATGCTGTTAAATATAAGAGAGAATGAATGTCTTAATGTTTAATCATGAGCCGTTCTAAACGTCGTATCTTGGTTTTAATTTCAGTTGAAAATAAAGACAAAAATTCTCCAACATTTGGATAATTATTTATTGATTTGCTTCTAAGCTTTCGGCTCACATGAGCCGTTTTCAGAGAGGTTATTTAGACTGAAATATAATAATATCCACCATCACCGAGGATTTTCTTTTGTGTTGACATAAAACACCGCAATAGTTACCAAAAATAATAAATGCAGTTCTCAAATTTGCAATGCGGTTTTATGACGTCACACCGCGTGATAGCGCGAAATGACAACAAAAGCATGTAGTCAAATGCAATGTAATATGTTATGTCCGGATTTAAAGGTGATTTTATTGAGTGTTGGTTGTTTAGATTTGATGTAAATGGTCTCCAATATCTGATGGTTACTCTTACTGTGTGTATGAATAAGGTTCACCGTATTGTTGACCAAAATCTGTCTGATATTTCCTACATGTTTATGCTTTTCAGAGAAATGTTATTTAATAGTACTCTGAACAGATATATATATATATATATATATATATATATATATATATATATATATATGATAGAAAAAATAGAGAAAAATAGGACATTTTTCTTTCTTATGCGATCTGCTTAAGCACAAGAACTGAAATATTTAAAAAAAACTATGATAATCTTTGCTGGAATGTTTTTTGGGGTTGAGTCTTATTAGTCACGTGTCATGCGTAATAAAGCAATACACGATTAATGTAAATGTAAGTGTTTCTATGTATAGGCACGCTTCATGTTTATAAGCATGTGTGCGGGTTATTACAGATAATTAAATGTTTTATTATGGACAATTTTTTAAATATTTGCGTGAGAAAATCGTGGATGGTAAAATGTATGACTGCGTTTATTGCTTAGTGTATGTGTGATAGAGAAAACGAAATATTATTCCTTTTAAGTTTGTAGAGAAATAAATAAATGTCAACTCTGTAGCCAATATTTTTTGTAGCTCAGCAATCTAGTTTCTTAAATTTGAAACCAAATTCTCAGCATGTACAAGTTTCGAAACATAAAGTTAGGGTGAGCATGCAATATAGACATTGATAAACAGTTCACCAAAAGATTTTTGGGCGAAAAAATTTTTCATACGAGTGAAATTTATATGAGTAAATTACAACGAACAGAAATTGCTAGCTTTTGGTATGTTTTATACCGGTGTTCACTCAATAGATGGTTCAAGAGCCACTTAAGGTAGTGTGTTATTGAATGTCATTGTATGAGTGTAATAAAAGCCAGTTATATCCCCAATGGACCACCTGGACTATATAATAAATCAGATGAGTTAATAGGTTTCATTTTTTTGATTTCGGAGATAAATTTCTTTCATTTCCCATCCGGGAATCAAGAATATACGAATATGGCTAATATTTTGCTATGTTGGTATTAGTAGCGTTGTTAATAGTTATATATGTATTTCTATCGTGATTAATGCATTTGCAGATAGTGGGTATTTCCCTTTTTAAAACAGAAAATACCCAAAAATAGAATGATACGTCAAAGAATAACCTCTGAGCTGGCAATATTCTTCACATAAAGCAAAGAAATTGGATGTTGATCTTAACCATGAGAGACAATTTTTAAATATCAACTGAAATCCCGAGAAATACCATAAACATTTTCAAACGAAATATGAAAGTTAAGGGTGTGAAAGGAATTAAGTATACCGGAATTAATTCCTCGGAAGGAAATGAACGATATTATCAACTTGTATCACCTTAACGTCATCCAGCTACTTTTAACATAAATGGGTAAACGGGAGAAAATACCTTGGAACTGATCTTTCGAACAGAAAAAAAAAAGAGCAGCAGTTATCACCCAACTATTATCCAGTGACTCTTCACATCAAACAATAAATAACTTTCGTGGCATGAAACGTTAGAACGTCAAACAATTGTGGTCAGTTAGAAAACATATTGATAATGACGACGTTAAATTTCAACATTTTAAATACATGTGAAACTACCTGGCTAATCAACAGGATTCTATATGCAGGCGGAGAGAAAAAAGTTAGATTGTTCATATAGCAAGAAATGCGTTCTGGGATACATTTCAATATCTGAAAGAATTATCGTAGTTAAACTGAAAGAAAACATTTTAATATATCTATTATAATCCAGTATGCAACGATAGTACAGAGTACTCAAAAAGATATCAGTCAGTCAGTTAAGTGCTATACGTGATACGAAGATTATCCAGCAGTAGGTTGCCATTGCTTTTGCGGTAGACTGGTTGCCGACCAAGGCTATAGAACCCAATCTGTCCTGTTATTTAACCCATTGGGAAATTCGTCTAACTGTTACAATTGGAGGTAAGTAATAACAAATTAACGTTTCGAAAACATGACTGAGTGCGAAGAAGGTTATCCCGCAGAAGATTGCTATTGTTTTCTGCGGTAGACTGGTTACCAGTAGAGGATACAGAACCCAAATTATCCTATTTTTTAACCCATAACTTAAGGGAAGAGACGGATTAATAACTTTTCCGAGGGTATTTGCGCGTAAGTGAATGCAAGAAATTCAACTGGAATTCGAACTCGGATCTCCGATTTCTCGTTCCGATTCGATATCCACTGCGCCACAACGCACATCAAACCTTCCTATTTCATGATAGACAACGACAATGCTTGGTTTAAATCATAAGAACTTATAATTGTTATAGAAGATATTAATGCCAAAAGAGGCAAAGAGTCTGAAGGGTAAATAGCTGTCAAATACAGACTAGGAACCGCAATGAATGCAGAGAAATCGGCCTAATGTTGTACGGCAAATACGATATTACAACTAACATCTGGTTTCCAGAACATATAAAAAAAATTAGTGACATGAAAACGCCTAGGATGACCAACTAAAAACCAAATCGACTTCATAACTGTCAACGAAATATTTAGGAATGCTTTTTATCATTGCAAAACCTATCCAAATTCCGACTGTGTTGAAAATGAAACTATACCAATTAAAAACGTTAGGTGCAAGTATCATGTTAATATAAACAGGAACTGGCAGAAAATATTGTGACAAAGTTTCTTTGTTTAAAAATTCTTAATTTTATATATGTATCGGCGTACAAAAATCTGTTTGATGTATAAGGTCAACAGACGCACTAACACACTAACTCGTATCCATTCTTTCAAACACTCTTCCCATCTGCCCAACCCTCAGCCCCGGTATCCTTACCTGTCTATCACCCTACTTCTGACATTTCCTATATCTATTTCTTCACCTTCCCCTATGTAACCCCCTGCGCAATAGTGGCAGTGGAATGCCTTGACTGGGGATTGGGGTGAAATGGTGAAAAAATGCATTAAAAAGCACGTCCATCGTAGTTCACTAGCAAAAGCCTCATCTTTAGAGACTCTCAGACGCACACAGACGCACGCACACGCACACACAAACACACTCATGCACACACACACACAGATGATCTATCAGTCAAAAACGTAAGGGGAAAATGCGATCGGAAAAAAGAACAACACAAAAAGACGACGCATACGTAATCAGAAAAAGTAAGAAAGATCCTAAGAAGACATTATTCGTTTTGTTTCAATTAATTTGCACAAGAGTGCAGTTGCAACAACAAAACGAATATCGTCCAAAGGAAGAGACACGTTACAGTAAACTTTTCCCACGTTGAGTTAATATTCCTCCCCATATATAGAGAAGGAGGCAGTATTTTTCCCCATATTTTGGACTGAGTTCTGATCGTTTAATTTGTTAAAATCATTTTACTTGTTAAGTGTATACATGTACTATATATATATATATATATATATATATATATATATATATATATATATATATATATATATATATATATATATATGTCTCTGTGATTGTGTGCCGAAGAGAAATTTATATATACACATAATGAAACGATAAATTGAAATAAAAAAAGTATATGAAAAAGACCAAACCAAAAACTGAAAAGATCAGAATTAAAAAGATGAAGAAGAATATTTATCAATGAGAAAATATATAAAAAGCTACGAAATAAGAAATGAGATTTTATTCTTAATTCTTGAGAATGATTCGTTGAAGCTCAGCGAATGTTAGTCTATTTCAGTTTCCCCATCTCTTTTCATAGTTATATTTCCTTTTTCAAATTAGAACAAACATTGAGGCTTATGGAAAAAAGCCCAAAGACATATGACTCACTGATCTTCATTTCTGCTATAGTGCCAAAGTATGTACTTAGCAAAATATAGATTCCTTCGAATAAGCGAATGAATATTTAACTTGACACTAATGAAGAAGAATGTTGAATTGAGACGACTTAGCTAATTAACCTTAGCACCTTTTCTTTGATGAGCGGCAGACAGGTAGATGAAAAGAGAAAACCATTTAAATGTCCTATCGCAGCAGCTTTATAATGTTACATTGCAGTCTTGGTTTTCTGGCAAGCAAATTATTTCACGATGGCGTGTGTGTGTGTGTGTGTGTGTGTGTTGTGTGTGTGTGTGTTGTGTGTGTGTGTGTGTGTGTGTGTGTGTGTGTGTGTGTGCCATAGAATACTATACTATATTGTAATAGTATAAGTTTGCAAGAAAATAATGCAAGTCCATCCTCAAGCTATGCAATGATATCGGTATCCTGCTTAATAATGGATTTTTAAATTAATCCTGTTTTTGGTTGACAGGAATAACTCTATGAAAATAGTTTCCCTGAAATCAACCAGCACATTAGTCAGAATCTTAATGAAATACGCTTTCTAAAATTTAAACAGAATATTGAGAAACTGGAAAATTTGGTAGAAGCACAGAATGCGAACATATCTATTTAAACAGCTCGTTTTCAATCACTTTCTCACCGTCAAGATTTGCCTTCCTCTGTTTTTTTATGCAAATAATTTTACAGCTTCCACTTTGATGAGTTTCATTCCCTGGTAATCTGCCCTCACGAATTGATAATTAAATCCAACCATTTACCGTCAGAATAGACAAATGTAACTCTTATTTCTTCTCTAGTGGCTATTTTATTCGAACCGCCTGTGGAACTCCCTTTCTCTTGCTTGATTCTCTCATAGCTACGATTTCAAAAGTTTTAAGTGCTACATTAACTGCCATTTTCTATATCCTTGATTTTCTCTCTCTCTTTTATCTTTTCTTTGTCTTCCCATGTACCGTTTTTATTTTGTTTTTTCTCTCTCCTTTCTCTGTAAAATGTACTGTTTAATAATAGAAAAAGAGATTATCCACTGAAGGTCGAGTATTTATTAAAAACAAATTTCAAAGACATAAATTCAAATAAATATATCGTTTATTATGCAATATATTTCTGTAATCCACAGAAATATGATTTCGGTGAAACGCAGGAATATAAACTGTGACAAAAACGTGAATATAAGTCAAAGGCAGACGACATCAAATAGAGGTAAACTATTTCGGTAACCCAATAGAAATATGATTGGGCGAGAAACAATGACAAACAAAAAGAGCAGCCGGCTTCAAGGTCATAAAATAAAAACACTGGCGACAAAGGTGTGATGACGTCAGGGAGATCCGGTTTCAAACGAAATAATAGTAAAAACTATTGGTAGATGCGCGCAACCATAGCTGACGTCATTAAACGAAATTTGAGGAATTTCAACTTATATAAGATCGGTGTTTTTGGGGCCAAACACAGAAAGAAGGGAAAACGGAACCAAGTGGCATAAGATGTCAATATTTAATAAGTTAATATTTCTATATATACCTAGTTATCAGCGGATACATTTATTCGAATAGACGCTTAGTTTTTTAACTTGTTTGTCTACCGCCTTACATTCTGAGATAAAAAATAAAGAAAATTTTACTAAAGAAAAGATTCAAAACTACGGCTCACAAAGAAGGATAAACCACTGTCTGATCCGTCGTCCTTTGATCGCTCGGACGGCCACGGATGGTTTTACATTCAAGCAAGCTTCTATTCGGCTTAAAACGCATTTACTCTTTCAGATTTTATTTTATGACGTAATCAAATTTAAATTAGTTATTTGAATATAGACTGGCGGCATTTCAATCCTGGGTAAAAAAGCAATCGGAGTCTAACAGTACTGATGAGCTGTGATACGGCGAAACAGATCTGTCTGCGGATGACAATATATATATATATATATATATATATAAAATTTTTAAACGCGTTATTTCGGTACCTTAGTTTCTACCATGAGTGGTGTCTTCAGCCGATTTTTAAAAACACTCATGGTAGAAACCAAGGTAGCAAATTAACTTGTTTAAAATGAAAAATATTCAAAAGATCTACAATATAATTGTATAGAACACTTTTTAATACAAATGTATACAGGTCTAAACCTATTAGGGCTAAAAACTAAGTATTAAACAATATATATATATATATATATATATATATATATATATATATATATATATGCGTGTGTGTGTGTGTGTAAATATATAAATTAAATTAACATATACCTAAACAGAAATAATTTAAACACAACCATTGAGACAAAGGTAGCTTCTGAGTATGAATACATAAGAAAAAGCAAAATATTTTTAAGGATCGAGAACAATAAAAGAATAATCTAGAAGACAGTAAATAATGATTGATATTGCATTTATATTTTTGAAGATCAAAGATGGCGGGAAAGCAAGAAGTAGAAAGATATTTCTATAAAAGAGAAAAAAATTAGCATAAAACTTAGTTACATCAAGCTGTAAAATTCTACTGTAAAATGACCAAACCTTGTTGCCCATCCTGTTAGTCAGCCAGTTAAGTGACATACGTGAAACACGCTTGGGCGATCATGTCTCGAAAGAGACATGACTCACTAGGCAGTAAATTGTCATTACTTTCGGCGGTAGACTGGTCGCCAGCCAAGGATATATAAAACAAATTCTCCTGTTATTTAACCCATAAGTGGGGGGAAGAGACAGATTACTACCTTTCCGAAGGGTATTTACTCGTAAATGAATGCAAGGAATTTCAATGGAATTCGGACTCGGCTAACCCGATTTCTCGTTCAGAGTCGATATCCACTGCACCACAACGCACATCCAATCCAGTACATCGCTTAAATTCATAAAGTTTAAGTAACACATAGGAATGTTTATTCGAACAATACCATGAAAATATTTATATAAAGGCACAGAGAAGTTTCATTACGGTAGTTTGAAAGTGACAGAAACCGATATTTTATGTGAAAACTAATAACATTACAGATTTCTATTTTCATTTATTAAGAACTAGCAGTACAACCCGGCGTTGCTCGGGGGTAATGAAAGCTTTAAAACTAATCCATGGTCCTGGAGCTCAGACTCTTTCGACGTTGGCACGAAACACTAAAAAGCAATAGCTGTTTCCAGTTAAAGCGAAACCGTAAACTGAAAGAAAAATGAATGGATGTAAGCCAAATTTTGATTTCCTGGTATCGATATCAAATAAGTTTTTTTCGTCGTAATTTGAATTTGAAGGCTAAATACGTCCTCTGAGTAAATGGTATCATGGCTGAGACTAAGAAATACAATTATACCTACTAAGAGCCAAACCCGAAGCAAAAACTAAAATAAAAGGGAAGAAAAAATACAGACATTAGGCAGATAAACATACACACAAACAAACATCTTGCCTTTTCTATATATATATTATCGATTTTCTGCACTATTGTGTGAACTGCAACCATGAAACCGCTGAAAATCGTTTCTTATGTCTTTGTCTATTAGTGTATGAAATTTGATTAAAATAGGACCACTCCTTCTATAACCCGATTTTTTCGATTATCGATTTTCGATATTTATCGGGGGTACCTCGACACAAAAGTTAGCTAAGAACACTCGCAGACGCTTATGATACAACTGTGTAAATTTTCAAGAAAATCCGTTCAGCCATTTTGGAGTCTATAGGTAACTGACACAGACACACAGACACACACACACACAGACAAAGTTCCATTTATAAATAAGTTTAGATCTCTAAAGATATAACAGGCGAACCAGCTCATATGCGGCAACAATACTGAAAGACACAGTGAAATATCTTTCTTAGCAAATTCTAAAATAAATATACGTACATAGAACACAAACATCATCATACGTTTTTGATTCTATGTAAGTGACGTTTATTTTCATTTTTAAAAGCTTATACCAAAAAATCGCCGGTGGTGAACAATTTTCTGTTCAATGTCACTTGTTACTTTGTATAATAAATCAAAACTTTTGTCACATCCCAGTACAGTATTTTAATATTTGCTACTAATACTGATCTTTTGCTCATAGCCATATTGGGATATTTTTTTCGTGTTGAGCGATACGTTTATGAATTGTATGAATTTTGCATATGTGGAGCAATATCCTCAAAAAGACGGCGGAGCTGCGCAACTAATGTAATAATTTCATTTTTATTATTATTTTTGTTGGTATTAAGTATATCTGCTTAAGGAAATGAGGAATTGTGGCCAACATTATTTTATTATAAGTTCCACTTTTGAGTTTCCGTGTCACTAAAAAGATTATATTATTATATAAATCAGTTCGTTGTTTTATGATTCATTTTACTTCTTTTCATTTATTAATACATCTGATGAATCATTCAACAAAGTGTTTCTTTTCATTGTTTAACGCCTCTTGCCAACGAGGAAGAAGTTCTCAATACCTGGAAGTTTTGATCCGGAAAATTAATCCATCCACAATTTAAGTAGCACAAAATTGTTGGACGAAGCACATATTTAAATTTCTAGAAAACAGCCAAAAATTAAACAATTAACAGAATATGGTGGGTGATGGCAAAACCCTAAACATACTCTTTATAATTGTATTTTTTGTCATGTTTTTAAGCTGTAGGCGAGCTTTGTAGAATAATTGTGCTATATTGCGGGTCAGGTCTTTTCGGCTGAGTTGCCGCTTTGAGCCTGTTCATTTGTTCAACATTGCGTTGTGGTGCATTGGATATCGGCTCGGAACGAGAAATCGGGAAGCCGAGTTCGAATTCCAGCCGAATTCATTGCATTCACTTACGCGCAAATACCCTTGGGAAATGTATTAATCCGTCTATTCCTTCTAGTTATGGGTTAAATAACAGGACAGAATGGGTTCTATAGCCTTGGTCGGCAACCAGTCTACCGCAGAAAGCAATGACAACCTACTGCGGGATAATCTTCTGCCCAGTCAGTCATGTCGCCTTGGAGACATGATCGCTCAAGAGTGTATCACGTATGGCACTTAACTGACTGACTGACATCTTAGATTGTTTTTTGCGGTCTTCTAATATTTTTTAGTAAATTAGTCACTGCTAATTCAATTAAATACAGATCATATGCTTGCGTTGGTTTAACACTGACTTTTTTCAGGGTGTTGCATGCCTGTCGTGCCTCAGTTTATTTTTTTTCGTAAAGATGTCATTCTTGTCATCGCCGTTAATACAGTGAATGCATTTTCTTGATATTCGCAAGCATTCTTGTTTCTAGTAAGTAAACTGGTGGAAATAGCGGGGCACTGACATTTGCTTCGCGCGTCCAATGCGTGTAGCACACATAAGTCATATTTCTCGGCATTACCCATTGATTGAAGATAATGAACTCTGATAATGTATTCTGATAATCTCTAATACAAACAAAAACATTTTCCACGGTAATCTCTTTATGCTTACTAGTTTTGTTAAATTATTTTATGGTTAAGATGCATTCAATTACTCGATCATCGTCGGTGTTTAATTTCTTCTTTACGCTCTTTTATGATGATGGCGTTGATGTCAAAATTTGCCAAAAATATGCAGGATACGGCTAGAAGCTTTTGGTTCCCCAAAACCTGCTACTGTTATCCATTCTCTATTGCAGTTTGGCTTCGCAAGTGTTGCTTAGAGGTGAAAGATTACTTGAGTATAAAATACCGATAGAATAAAATTATTTAAGGTGGACTTCAATTTGCCAGAAAGTCTAACACACACTTGATTATGAAACCATCCTCTGAAGGAGATATATAAAGGAAGATGCAGATTCCAATTACGAATCTGCAACGCACTGTCGCGGACTCTGTTATAATTTCGAATGGCACCTTCTGTAGCGATTCCGTCATGCGTACCTTTCTTCATATGCTTGTTCACTCGTTGAGATATGTTATAATCGTATTCTGCTTGTTCCACTATTAGGGACTTTGTGGTAGGTCGTACTTACTATGTCTCATGGTCTTTGCAATTGCAACTATGTAGTTAAGAAATATCGACTAAAGTTTTTATCAGTTGTTTTAGGACTCCCAGAAAAACTCTCTGCGAATCATTGACCAACTAGAAAAAACATGATGTTTTGCAAAATTTTTAAATATTTTGCATGCATTGAGTCCTATTGAAATTACTCAAGTTGAATTGAGAAACAACCACATAGCTATGCCATCCGTTCATAACTATGCAATCGTTACATTGATGCGTAAATAAATTTAATTTTTTAACTTTTATTTAGAAATGCTCACTAAATACGAGAAAGTAGGATAGTGAGATCTACATATACATTTTATATTTGGACAACGCGACGTGTTGTATTCATTAGCAAGCTTGTCGCAGTATGACTACCACTGAGTTTGATCCTCACTGTGTGCTTTATAATTGCGACCATGTGTCACATTCATGATTAGCTTAAAAATCATCATATACATATTCTGATTTTTTGTGTATAGCTTATTTGAAAGCGAGGTAGATAGAATTTTGATATGTAACTAAACAATGATTTCATTTAATTACTGTTTGAGTAAAATATTTGGGGAAATATTAAAAATGAATTAAATTTTGTACCTTTCACTGTTCCATCGTTACTTCCATAAAAATTACTCGGACGAACTGCATTATCTGGTCGAGTCAGATATAACTTTTTATGACACGCGATCGCACTAACATTCTAGAAAAGCACCAATAATTCCTCCGTATTTCATAGGCGAGAAGTAAGTTCCACTCGAAATGTTTCTTCCCGCGAAAACTGACTGCAGAAGAGATTCCCAAAAAGGATATTTTCCTGTTAACTATAACATTAACGTATTCATATCTAGATGTAACCTATATATTACCGACTTATCAGTATAAACTACTCTTTAACCTAACGTATATCGCGAGTGGATCCAGACCATTTGCAGAGCATACATTACTATAAAACAAAAACGCTTCCGAAATAATAAGATTTGATAAATTAATCATAACATATATAAGCGGGGTGAAATACTGGAAGACCACTCTAAATCTATTTTCATAGCGACGCAAATGAGCATGAATTCGAATAAATCTGAACAATTAGACTAATGAGCAAGATAAGTAAACTAATCCCTAGGAGGCTAATGAATAGAGCTCGTGTCAGATTTGGACTGACCATGGTGTAATAAGTGCAAGGTTCTGTTCAAGACAATGAAACAAAAATTGCAATCATGATCAGAATGATCTATAAGCGAGGAACAGTCGCAAAGAAATATATATATTTATATATACTTAAAGAAGGACACTTTAGAGAGGCCGATCTGAAGAATAATTTGAATATTTCAAAGAAAAATATTATTTAAACTAGAAAGATATTCGTATGATCAAATTCTTTTCTATTTATATCCAATGCGAATTCTAAGAATCACTCAAATTAGAGAGTGGCTGAGAGTTACTGGTGTTTGGTAGTAAAATTCCATTTGAGCTTTCGTACTGGGTGTGACAAGAAACTACATCCGGCAGCAAATCCTCTACTGGGTAGGTTTTGCGGTATGTGGAACCACCTCATAATATCTGTTATTCTAATATCTACCTTAAATCAGGGTGTGTGGGCCTGATAGAGTCCCTGCTATGGACAATTATGGAATCGCTCAAAATAGGGTCAAAACATGAAAATTTAAAAATATCTTCCTAAAAATTACTACCGATATATATCTTCATGGTAAAAAAATAAAAAAAAAATAAAAAAATGACCCAGAAAGGGTTCATCTACTGTTAATAAATCAAGCCAAACAATTTTGGCCTGTTTGAGGTGCAGTGAATATTGACTAGGAACGACGAATCGGGGTACAGTGTTCGAATTCAAGTAGAATTTTTTGCATTCACTTATGCACAATTACTTTTGGGAAAGATATTAAACCGTCTTTTCCATCCAGTTATGGGTTGAATAATAGAAAAGATTGCGATCTATAGTCTGGCAACAAGTCCACCGCAGAAAGCAATGGCAATCTACTGCGGGATTATATTCTTCTCAGTCAGTCATGTCTGTTTCGAGACATGATCACCCAAAGCGTGTATCACGTATGGTACTTAACTGACTGACTGAGAGAATGGCTTTAACAAAGTTGTACTTGTGGCACTTTGTTAAGGTCACTCATCAATCATCATTGAACCTTCGAGCAACAGAATAAAAATGATATTACTACATAACAGGATCCACATCACTTGAGGACATTCAATAGCAGCAACAACTAAAACGCATATTGCATGCAATACGAAGAAAAAATATTGATGCTGACATCCCACTATACATCAAATAAATATTAGGAGAGTACCAACAATGAATACTAGGAAGAGGGATAACAACTAATGGATATTACTGAAAGATATTTTAGAAGTAAAATTTTAACACATCAACTAACAGCTTACTGGCTCTTTGGTTAAGATATATGAAATGATTTTTTATAAATAAACGGTTAATAATACCATTAAGATATCTGCTATATTTAGATTTGAGCAATTTTCTCTTTCCAACCTCTGTAGATTTAAATATTTTCAAGCTGTTTTTCCTTAACTCGTTAATTTAAAAGCCACAACCTCTTCCACGCAAACATATTGTGGCAAGTCTATGGTCATTACATCACAGTTTTAATGGAAGGTATTTTACTTGTTATATTAGATGAAGAAAGAGTAGAAAACTGAATGCGTGTTTATTACTTAAAACGGGCGACTAAAATGCAAATTACAGACAGGGGCTAAAAATTTCATGCTGCTACGGGAAGTGTTCTAACAAAAGATGGAAAGTGCAACAATGAGAGCCGAAGGTGATTTTGCATTGAAAAGGATGCATCCCAGAAGCTGAGTCAAGTACTGAGAGACACGAAAGTTTCGTTAGAAACAAAGAAAAGAGTATTGAATTGCTATGTGATATCTGTTCTGGCACTGAATGCTTGACTATCTACTCAAAGATGAAGGAGAGACTTTAAGCAGGTGTTTCCACATAAAAATGCTTAGGATACTACGGACTGAAAACGATGAGGTTTTGGAGAGGATGGAAACGAAAAACAATATAATACTAAACATCAGGAAAATACTGCTGATGTTATATATATATATATATATATATATATATATATATATATATATATATAGTACATGTATACACTTAACAGGTAAAATGATTTTAACAAATTAAACGATCAGAACTCAGCCCAAAATATGGGGAAAAATACTGACTCCTTCTCTATATACGGGGAGGAAAATTAACTCAACGTGGGAAAAGTTTACTGTAACGTGTCTCTTCCTTTGGACGATATTCGTTTTGTTGTTGCAACTGCACTCTTGTGCAAATTAATTGAAACAAAACGAATAATGTCTTCTTAGGATCTTTCTCACTTTTTCTGATTACGTATGCGTCGTATTTTCGTGTTGTAAGTTTTCCGATCGCATTATCCCCTTACGTTTTTGACAGATAGATCAACTTTGTTTTTTCACCTTTATAACGCGACCGACACTTGAGAGATTGACACAAACATTAGCCGTGATCTCTGTGTAAGGCTTTCAAGTGTGTTCGTACAGCGTTACAATTTTTGTACGCTTCCTCGAAGTAACGGCTGTCGAAGACTATGGCCTTAGGACAACTAATTGACAGTCGAGACAATAGTGTCTGAGCGTCGATAAAATCTGATTTAATAACGGATGGCGCAATAGTATAAATGGCCAAATACATTTCATCATAAACCCTGAAAATAGATTCATATTACTCTCACAACTGCAAATGAACTAATCCGATGATAAAATAGAAATCGATTGCACCCTGTCACTTCAGTGGGTCCAGAAACTGACCGTATGGTGAAAGAGAAGAAACTAAAGCATGTGTTTCAATTAATTTCCACAAGAGTTTACACACGTTCTCAAATAGGCGATGGTGTGAATTCTTATTTTTTTAGCTGATTTGATTAAGATTCTCTTTTTTTATTTCCATCGCTTTTGTTATTAGATATCCCACACTGTGATATTATAATTTCTTCCAGGCATTATGAAATGTTTGTAGAGCCAGGGTCCAAATTTATATATATATATTCGAATAAAGATTTGATACCACAGAACTTAAACAGAAGTTTTAAAAAGAGAAATATTTTTAACTAAATTGCTGAGGATTCTCTGCTAACACTTTATCGGATAGTTCTTTTGGAATAAGAAATTGACACTTGATAGTGTCAAGTATCATACGTCGTATAAATCTGGAAGATTTAAATATATCTGAATATAAATACGAAAGGTTAATATACATTTCGGCATAATTCTGAAATTTACTATTGTATACTCCTCATTCTTTTCTATCTTTTTCGACAAGTACTTGACTCTTTTTTTAGTGCGGAATAGAGTAAACAGTCCAATAACATTTGAAGATAAATCCAAAAGATATTATTACATCGGGATATAAATCAAAATTTTATATTTACACATATATATCTATATTAAATAAATTGCAAATATTGTGTCTGCTTTTTTAATAACATCCGTTCATACTCATGGAAAATATTTCGCGCAGTATAATTGAAAGATGTAAGAAATGAGCTGTAAATTTGAAAAATGATTTTAATATTTTATTAATTGACGGCTTATGTGTTGTGATGAATATTGTCTCGAAATTCTGAATTTTGCTTTTGTTGTTTTCTTGCTGTAGGATAGTTGTGTTATCGATCATTATTTTTTTATGTAGTAAATGTTGATAGGAATGTTGCTGTAGAAATCTAGAAGTGGACGAATGTTCTGACATGTGTAATGTAAGAAGTTTTTTTTTAATGTAGTTGTTGTAAAATCAACATATATATTTGTTTTTTGTAGGAGATACGTTCTCCTAATAGACATTTGAATCGATATATGATGTTGATTTTAATAGGATCAAAGAGTGATATAATCTTTAATTATTGATATACACACTTGTTTGTTTTTTAAGATAATTCGTGTTAACCATTGATTATGTTACTCTTATTATTGAAACAAAAAGTTTTTTGTCACAAGTTTAAACATTATTACATTGAGAACATTCAGTACCCTGTCTTGGTAAAATTAATTATTGCATATTTAGATTAACGTTTTCCTTTACTGAATGAGGGTGTAACTTTCGAAATTGTAAAGAAATCACTTATGAGTTGAATTATCTGGTCTTTGTTTATTTTGACTGGTGATTATCGCTGATTTCCCTAATATTTATTATTCAGACGTTTTGTTTTACTTTTAAGTCCATTTGCTTAATTTCTTTTGTTTCCAGCGTTGAATCCTTTCATCACGTATACTCACCTGACATTTTAGCATTCTGTGAAACTAACTTCGGCCCTTGTATTCCTTCCTCTGATTTCTATATCCCTGACTACCGTCACCTCTTTTAGAAGAACTCGATCGAATGTATGCATGGAATTGGCGTTTAGGTCAGTGAACATCTCCCTCTAACTAGGGTGATTTCTCTTGAATCTCCAGATCCTTCCTACATCTGCCTCCGTTTCACTCTACTAAGCTTGATTAGCTATTGTTTCTTTCTCTACTGCACCTACTCATTTATTGAGTGTTTCATACTTGATAGAATCACGAACAAGATAAACAAGGCCATTTCCTCTCATCTGTTTCGTCATATATTTGTGTTTGGAGACCTTAAAAACTCTGTTACAGATGTTGATGGTGTTCATACCATGATCTTTTTGACCACTCACCCTCCTGCACAAAGAGTGGATTTCTCCACGCGTTTCTCTAATAAAACTAATGAACCAGATTCACTGCTAGATTTCTGTTTCATTTCTATCTGTCCCTTACCAGTCATGCAGCTTTGATCTGTTGGCAACTCTGATCATGCTATGATTTCCGTTACAATCTCTTTCCACCGCGTCTCTCCCAGGAACATCCAAACAGCAAAATATATTACTATTAATAAAGAGCAGACTGCTTACTGCTACCAAACATCAGAATGAGAGTCATCTTCGATTTTTTGTGTTAGGTCCATAGGAACAATTTTTAAACTACCCGTTGAAGACTGTACATCCGAAGTTTTCACTACGGTAAAAGCTGGCATCAATGCCAGCGAGTTACGATTTAAACTGAATTCATTTCCCTGGTTGCTTGGCCGCTATTGCCCACAGGAATCATTGTAATATAATAATCTGGCCCCACCCGAAGAAGGAAGCTGATGCAAGCGGGGGTGTTTTCCGGTCGTTGACAGGAACGGATGTTTGTTTGACCTTATTTCCGGCAGTAGCGGAAATGGCTACAAGAGGCAAACAGAACAGGTGTCTCTGAGAATTACGTGGGCGTGCGTGGGCGAGGCAAAGCCGGAAGTCCCGCTTTGGAGATTATAAAAGACCTCGGGCACGGATTACGGAGGCAGAGACGCAGAGAGACAGAGGCAGACGAGAGAGGCAGACCAGACCAGAGGAGGAACAGACGACCCCCCCGTCAACCCGTCAACCCTTAGAGGCGCGCTCTCTCACTCTCTGTTCACTAGGCTACACGGTCCATCGTCATTAATAAAAAAATACAACTTATATTTTTATATATATGCGTGTTTGTTGTTTGTCGATATATAACATCATTTCTTCCGGCTTAATGGGAGCCACACATCCGACCATAATAGCCGCCTTTTTTCTCAGATTGAAATGAGTGCAAGACGATCCTAAATGATGCTAAATTACTGAGAATGAAGCAGTGTATAGCATTCCGCAAGTTCATCCGGAAAGACTACTGGCGACTCTGTAGAAATGTGTTAAACTAAAGGAAGCCTGCAGTCCCCACTTTAAACAATAAATTTGAGGAGCTCACATCTTCAGCGAACATGGCCGTGTGATCTGTCCTACATTTTCAACCAACACAACATTTGATTTATCTAGGGTATCTGCACCCGACTTTCCCTTACGTATAGATACAGTGATGCTACAATACCCCTCGCTGGTTTCTAACATTTTTTAAAGCTTGAAACACATAAGGCGAGCGGATGTTTTTTTTTTGTTTTTTTTTAATCATTTCACCCCGAGCAAGGCAGAAACACCACTGATGTGCAGGGGGTTACATAAATGTAGAAAGATTAATTAGAAAAGAGTGAGGAGTACAAGCTAGTTAGAAAGGAACAATAGAAAGCTGAGAAAGCGGGTGCAATGACAGATACATGGGCGGAGAGAACGTGAAGATTATACAGGGGAGGGGAGAGAGCTAGAGTCCAGTGGTTAGTAGGTGAGTATTAACTTTGCTTTTAAATTTCTGGAGGTCGTAGCCGTCAGGAAAGCAAGAATACGGGAGTGAGTTCCACAGGCGGGAAGTGCGAGAGAGGAAGCTGCAGGAGTAGAATTGTCGTCTGCGTTTGGCTAACCTGACTGTGAATGGGTGGGACCCAGTTGCCAGTCTGGTTGCACGGGTAAACACCTGCTGAGGAGGCATCAGTGACTTAAGCTCATCCGAGCAGAAGCCATGAAAGTATTTATAGAAGAGACAGAGGGAGGCCACATTTCGACGATGGGAAAGTGGCTGCAGACGAGTCGCCAGATCAGTACCTATCACATTACAGACTCTCCTTTGGAGCTTGTCAAGAACACTGAGGAGAACGGCAGGGGCACCTGACCATAAATGGCAGCAGTACTCCATGCACGGACGGATGGTTGACTTGTATATATGCAGGACGGATTCAGGTGGAAAAAACATCCTGGATCGACATAGTGACCCAATCTTCTTAGCAGTAGATTTTGCTATGGATTCAATATAGTGGTTCCATTTGAGGTCTGAGGACAGGGTAAGTCCGAGGAGGCGTAGTGTATTACTCGCCGGGAGAATCATCTGGTCCATGCTTATGGGAGGCTTGAGAGGTTGCCTGTAATGGTTGACAGACAACAGCTTGGTCTTAGAGGAATTGAAGTTGACAAGCCACTTCTTGCCCCAGTTCACCACAGAGTGTAGATCCCGCTCAAGGTCAGCAGCGAGATTATGTCTGTCCGCCACGACAGGTTTCTTACTGGAGCGGGAGTATATTGTAGTGTCATCTGCGTAGATGCCTACTTGGGACTTGATCTCATCTGGGAGGTCGTTGATGAAAATAAGGAAGAGCGTTGGGCCCAGGATAGAGCCTTGTGGGACACCAGCATTCGTGCTGTAGGACGAAGAGACATGCCCATTCAGAACGACCTTCATTTTGCGGTTTTTGAAGAAAGATTGGATTAGGTCAAGCAGGCGACAGGTAATACCATAACCGCGTAGTTTGCATAGGGGGCCAGGGTGCCAAACCCTGTCGAAAGCCTTGGAGATATCCAGAGCAACCGCGCGAGCCTCGTCAGACTCATCAAGGGCCTGTAGCATGTACTCCGTTACAGTTGTTAGCAGGTCGGCTGTGGACCTGTCAAATCGGAATCCATATTGCCTGTCGGAGAACAGTCATTGTCCTAACGAATTGTGCCCGTGAACTCTCTTCTGTCCTCTCCAAAATTTACAACTTCTTGTTTTCCTGTCTGCTAGGAGTCCGACTCTGTGAATCCTGTATTTAAGAAATCTGGAAAAACCTTAGACGCATATCATTATCGCCCTATCAATCTCCTACCAATTTAAAACTTTTTAAGGCTATTATCAATGCTGAATCCACTTCTCGGATAAATAGTATGGTTTCCGGTTCACCAGGTCTACTGCTGATACAATAGTGACCATCACAAAGGCTCTCGATAAGAACGTCAAAACTCGAGCTGTTTCCATAAATAACTCCAAAGCATTTGACATAATGTGGCATGCTGATTTTCTATGCATGCTACAGCTCTATGGTATATCTGAAGTTTTGTTTAATCCTATCTAGTCGTTCCTTTCAAATCGAGTAATGAAGGTAGTATTGAACGAGCATGCTTTCAGATACTATCATACGAATGCGGGTGCCACTCAAGGATCTAATCTAGATTCTACAATTTTTCTGATCTTCATTAACGATCTCCCTGATCTAATCCAAAGTAGGCATCTTTGCTGACAAAACTACCATTTACTCGCTGCTCGAAAAGAAATCTGCTGATGCTGACAAAGCAAACCTCGCTGCTGATCTTCAAAATATCATGAATATGTTCTGAAATGGTGTAAGAAAACATCTCTGGCATAATTTCTAAGTTTGAATCCCATAAGGCAAGCGGAAATGGGGAAATTTGTTATCTTCCTGAAAACGTGCTCCCTTGGGTTGGATCCACTCCTGTCCAAACTAGAATTTTTGCTTCATTTCTTCCTGCTCTCCTGTTTGTTAAAAACCCTCCTTTGTAGCCTCTGATTTAGAAAATCTGGGAAGCTCTCTGTCCTCTTACCTCATTTTACCAAGGTATTCCAGACTGTTATCAATGCTGAAATATTTAGGCATCTGGCATCTCACAGTCTTCTCTCTTACAAACACTATGGCTTCTGTTTTGCCAGGCCTACTATTGATGTGATAACGACCATCGCTAAACATATATATATATATATATATATATATATATATATATCATCGACACTCCAGTCGATTTCGACGTATGAGCGTCTAACACCGACAACCACACAAAGAATTGTTTAAAGTGGTGAAGGCTTGTGCAGCACCCTCAGCACTTTTCGGAACTGCTGATAACAAACGATCGGTGCAGACGTCTGCCACAGATCGCATGAACAACAGACCTCAGTTATTTAACCCGAAACTGGAGGGAGAGGACGGATGAATACCTTTCCCAAGGGTACCAGTGCCTAAGTGAATGCAAAGTGTTTGACTGGAATTGGAACTCGGCTCACTAATTTCCCCCTCCAAGCCGACATCCATTGCACCACAACGCACATCCGTCAATAACGCTTACAGCACCTGGTATTCCCAAGCGGTCACCCATCAAATTACTGACCAGGCTCAACATTGCTTAACTTCGGTGATCGAACGAAAACCGGTGTATTCAACGTGAAATATATATATATATATATATATATATATATATATATATATATATATTGCTCTCTTGCATGCTTATCTTCTGCGGAAATTCCAGAGCTACGGAATTTCTGAAGGACTGTTTTATTTAAAGAATCATTTCTATTAAATCACGAAATGAAGGTGCTTTTGAATGGGCAAGCTTCCAGATACTATAATATAAAATTCTATCTTAAGTCCTCCACATATTCTGGTCTTCATCAATTGTCTTCATGATGTGCTCACTTCCCAAGTAGTTTCTATATACATGGCACAACCATTTACACCTCTCTCAAAATTAAATTTTTCAGTGATGATAAAATAAACCTGGCTGCTCGTACTTCAAAAGGACTTACAGTCTGTAACCGAATGGTGTAGAAAAGGGCTCATAAATTTTAGTGCCTGAAAGATGAAGCTCTTCTTTTTTAACCACTATAGAGAATCATACTTGCTATTTTCAGAATGCATGACGCTAGTCTTTCGGGGAGCAAAGCACTTGGCTTCACTCTCTTAACTGACCTAAAATTAAATGACTACATTAAAACCATAGCTAGATTTACTACTAGGAAGTTTGGTTCACTGTTTCGAGTCAGAAACCTTCGCGTCAGAATCCATTTTTCACATTTATAAATCTATCATTCGTCGTACATTGATTACCGTTACCATATCTGGTAGAGTGCACGCGGTATTCATTTTAAAGTTCTCGGAAAAAAATTCAAAGTAGGATCCGCAATATAATTGTGCTTGACTTAGCTATCCACAATCAGTCAGTTTCTCGCCGACATGTTGAGGCTTCCTTCTGATTTTTCTACAAGTATTTTTATAGTAACTGCTCTGAACAGCTTTTTTCTGTAATTCGACCATATGTATATACTCATGCTACAGATTTGGCATTTATGTCTCGCCCTTTTACCGCCGAACTATTTAAATAATACCACCTCTTCTACTCCTACAGTTTCTTTTCACACACATTTTGTTTGTGGAATTCACTTCCATTTGCATACCTCACTGATAGCTACAATCACCAAAATCAATTTTATTCCCATCCATCTTTTATCTTATTTTCGTCATCTCTTGTACGTTTTTTATTCCTGCACTTTAGCACTCTGTGTGCCGGTGGCATATCTACTTTGCCTGAGGTGAAATAATTAATACAAAGCTTTAAAAATCTAAATATAAATGCAACGGTTTTCATACATTTTGACACCTGAAAGATTTAAATATAGCTGAATATAAATCCGAAAGTTGAATACAAATCTCAATAGAATTCCTAAATTTATTATTGCCTACTCAGCATTGTTTTCTATCAGGTTTCGGTAAGTAAATACTTATATTTTGCTAGGAAGGGACAGTAAGTACAGTAATATCTCGATATAAAACCGAAATATTTACATATATCTACATATTTGAATTCGAATCATATTACACTTGAATATAAATCTGAAAGATATTACAAACATCTGGATATAGTTGTTAAATTTCTTATTGGCTACGCTATATTTTGTTGTTTTTTATCGATAAGTATGACTAATTTGGTATGGACAAACAGCAAAAAATGTCAACAAAAATTCTCGTCGACCTCCCAAATGGGCTTGGTTTCGTAGCACTTGCATTTGCGAAGTTTATGTGCTTTCTACATTGAGATAGACTGAATTTACAAGAAGCTCACCTTAGCCTCCGGTTTAATCTCACAGACAGGATAAAAGCAATCGAGTATACGGATTAATTTTATTTACATATCAACATCTGAGTTAATGTAGAGTACTCTACTCGCAGCAAACAGTCTGCATGCGGACAGGCAACGATTTCAGCTGATTTACAAATATAGAAAGAGGTGTAAGACAAGGATGTGTCTTTTACCCGGATCTGTTCAAATTGTACAGCGAAAATATTTTGAGGACCAAAAATGCTACGCCAGGATTCGTTATTGGAAGTCACGATTTGAACAACATAAGATATGCAAATGACACGGTACTGATTGTAGACACTGAAAGAAAACCACAAGACCTCATACAGAAGGTAGCTCTGGAGAGTGACAAAAACGGACTACAAACTCTAAGAAAACTGAATCCATGGTCATCAACGAAAAGAGTAACCCAAAATGCCAAATACAAGTGAGGGATACTAGAATCAAGCAAGTACAAAAATTTGAATACCTAGAAAGTGTTCTAATAAGAGATGGAAAGTGTGACACAGTGATCCGAAGGCGAATTGGCATGGTGAATGACACATTCCAGAAGCTTAGTAAAGTACTAAGACACAGGAAACTTTCACTGGAAACAAAGAAAAGAGTACTAGATTACTATGTGCTGTCAGTTCTTCAGTACGACAGTGAATGCTGGACAATATCATCGAAGATGAGGACAAAACCTGAAGCAGCGAAAATGTGGTTCTACAGAAGGATGCTGCGGATATCATGGACCGAGCATGCAAGCAATGATGAGTTAATCTAAAGAATGGCAACCAAAAGAAAATTAATACTGAGCATCAGAAAGAGACAACTAAAGTTCATGGGACATGCAATGAGGAAGGAGGGCTTGGAGAACTTGAAATTGACAGGCCAGATAGAAAGAAAAGAGACAGAGGAAGGCAGCGGATAACATATCTGAGAGGCCTGATGACGGAACGGGGGTTGCGTGGTGTAACAGCAGAAAGCCTACTAAGAGCCACCAGAGATAAGGAGATGTGGAAAACCATGATCGCTTACGTTTTCAAAGGGCAGGGCACATAGAAGAAGAAGAAGAAGAAGAAGAAGAAGAAGAAGAAGAAGAAGAAGAAGAACTACCTAAATATCTTTGTTAGAGATACAGATAAATAACAGAAACTAGTAAACGTTTTTATTTTTTATGCAGAGAGCAGACTCGCGGCATATCAATAACAATGAATTAAATATCTGTAGAAAAGCTGACAACTGCTCAACACAATTTTAGTTCCTGTTTCTGAAGTAAATGACATGATGCATTTACTATTCTATTTACTGTTCTTGTACAATTTATACCATCTGCTAGCTCCATCCGTATCGTATTCTATTTAAACTAAAATGCCAATATATAGGATACAGCTACCTAATATAATGATGTTCCACATTACCTGAATAACAGAGGTGACTTGAAATTTTTTGAATCTTCGAAGTTGTAGGTTACAAATCCTATACCATCCAACATTTAACTAAAACACACAAAGTAAAATTGCACACAAGCAAAATCGGATTCAAACGACTAAAAACAGTTTGAAAAAATCTAGACAAGGGCAAATCTCACGAGTCAGTGTGAAAAGCGAAATTCAGTATTGGATAAGAAATACATTTTTTTTGTTACACCTAAAGAAGAAAATACATGCGGGAACCGGTCACATGACACATTTCACTACTTAAGTACCTCTCCCGACTAGTCAAGAGTTAGAAAAGCGCAGAGATCATAGAGATTAAAGAAATGACAGACATGTCCGCCGTTGACTCAGCCGATACAAAAGTAGTAAAGGAAAACAACAACGACAACAACAAAAAAACAAAAAGATATCCTCAACTGCCCATAAAAATTTTGCATCTCTGGTAGGCCACAAAAGGAAAAGGAACACAAACTTTATTAGTTACGTGGACTGATTAATCTTTTATACAGACGTATTCTGCTACTTACTACTATTTATATTTATCCCTTTTCCCTCTCTTCGGTCACTTCTCATGCACACTCGCTTTTTCATCTAAAATTGATGAAACCTTCATTTTCCACCTACTTAGCGGCGGACTCTGTTGAATTTCAGACAGCAAAACATAGACACTTTTTTGTTCAAAGCATCATTCGCTAAAATCTTAAAGACATTTTTTCCACGAAACAGATTATACAAAATCTACATAAATTGTTTATTCCGTATATATGCTTTTAAATACAATATTCTTGAACTTTATGCGAACAGTTCTTATTGCATTGGTTTTTCTTGAAATTTGTGTTGTATTTATATCCCTCATTAAATTTTCACATTGAAATTCGGGTGTTCTGTACCTCACAAGTTTCTGGTGTCATTGCATTGGCATATTTACCCATGGATATTAACTCTAATAGTCCATGATAAAACTAGATTGCTTACTGGTATAAAGACATGAATATATTTCAAAATCTTCCATATAGTCAATTAAAGCATGTCAGTAAAAGATGCGATCTCTTGCGAGAACCAAAAAGAAAAAAAAACACTCTCCTAAACAATGATGTCCTATTTTTGGTTGCCTAAAATGTACTTCTCTTGATACTCTGTCCACTTAAATAAAGCGTCGTATCGCAAATTGCAATAATTTCTAAAAAAAAAACCAAAAAAAAACCCTTGAGTTAAAATATTGTAAATATTAATTTTCATTCATGTTAGTTTTAAAAAGTATTAAGAGCGTATCATCTTATTGATTTAGAGACTCGATTGAGCCGCAGTTAAATGATCTTTAATAACGCAAATGAATAAATATTGATATCACGTGACAAAATATGGAGTAATTTTATTATAGAAAACAAACTCAGTTTTACAGAACAAACAGATGATATAAAACCAACATAATATCATGAAATAAAACGTCTCTTCATATACATGACATATTCACTGTTGTTTAAACGGTAAATTCTACTTAAAAAATTCTAAAAAGACAATTCATGGTGGACCTCTTCAAATTTAAATAAGCTCTATCTAGATTCCGGTTGCATAACCTCATCAAAGATAATAAAAATGCCTTCTCAAAATCCAATTAAGTCAGCCATTCTCCATAGTATTGATTAAAAATTCAATATTTGTCCTGTTAAATGAAATGCAACACAGATTTATAGAATTCTTCTACAGAAAGATTGTCAGGTTGTTTTTGATTTATGTTTAGTTTTTACTAATGTCCACAAAACGCAACCCCAAGAGCCGCTCAGGTAAAGTACTTACTGCGTGGAATTACATTAGTGTAGGCATTGGCACGCGTAAACATTATAAAGCTGAAGCAGACTTTAGAAGAAACAAGAAATCCAAACCTTAAGAGGAAAGAAACCGTAAAACTCTATCCTTTTTCATAAACCCAAGGAGGAATGTGATAACGCGAATGTTGGGCCAACCTATTGGTTGATAAGCTAATTTAGATTGATCCTGGAAGTATGCGAATTCATTGTGCATACCGATGAAAAAGTATTAACATATCTTACATTATTACGAAAATTAATGACAAAATGTAAAATAAAAATTATATAACGTGTTTCGTTTTTTAAGACATCATTAGAATGATATTATTTTTCTGTTTATATGATTACACATGTGCACCAACGGAGACGACAATGTAATTTTAACCTTTCAGATTTGAAAATGCATGTTTTCGATATATAGACTAGCAACTTCATCATTTTATTTTTAATTTTTGTTTATAATTTTGACCTATTTCTATCAGCTATCACACATTGTGATAATAGAAGACCTGCAAATAACGGTGAAATATTGTAAAAACCTGGTACCTCGAACACTGGCATTTACTAGGGCTGCTAAATTGACATCAAAGCCCCATCTGTCGAAATAATTAAATATAACCGTCTACTCTAATAGTTTCTTTTGTCACACTTGCCGTTTGTTGAATTCACTTTCATATGCTTGTTCCCTGCTAGATATAATCTCTAAAAAAATTTAAATGCAACGTCAATTGCCATCTTCTACCTCCTTGATTCCCCTCAATCTCTTATCTTTTTTCCGATATATCCTGTTCAGTTTTATTCTCCCAATGTAAGCCCCCTGCGCACCAGTGGCATTTCTGCTTTGCTTGGGGGTATCATTTTATAAAAAAAAGGTTTAGTAAGTTATTTACACTTTAATTAAAATAGAATATATATCTTACGTAAAAGAAATGCATAAATTGTAAGATCAGGTTCCTCATGGCTTTTCAGAATACACCTCATATCTAGACATCTTATTAGTTAACATCAGGCCGGAAAGGTTATCAAAAAACAGTCGCTGAATTTTGAAATACTGAAGCAAATATCAGTCCATAAATGAACAAACAGGACAGCACATTGCAAGAATTAGAACATGAGACGTATTTATACGAACTAACATTCTTACCGTGACATTATTAAGAGAAATTCAATTCCGTATATACTACCATTTTCTTTACGCTATAATATATCTCACCCTAAGAGAATCACTACAACAGTGTTAATCAGCCTTCGCTTAAACTGATTTGCACTCAAAGTAAAAATAAAATCTAAAAATGGCAGGCGTATTTTACTATTAATGATTTTTTATTTGCTTTTTCTCTTTTTCTCGCTACAGACACACTCACACAAACGCTCATACACATACACACGAATATATATATATATATATATATATATATATATATATATATATACATACATACAAACGCACGCATATATATATATATATATATAGATTTAAATGGGTAAACGTGTCTTAGTATCAATCTAATATTAATTCAAGTTGATAATGCTGAAATACGCGCCTGCTCAATTTAGATTTAATTCTTACTTTGAATTTTTTGCAAAGATGTAAAGTATATATATATATATATATATATATATATATATATATATGTGCGTGTGTGTGTGTGTGTACCATATATTTCGGCCTTGTGCTGATTGTAAGCGAAGCAAAGAAAATCAACTATTTATATATATATAAAATATATCTTACAATAAACATGTAATAATATCTATATATTTATATAATTTTTTCAATATCAAGTGTGTTTAAATATAAGGTTAGAGATTGAAAGCAACATCGATTTGTGACAGTCTGTTTCATGTATGAACACATTCGTGAGGTCACAGAAGATTGCAGTCAAGCATGAAGCTGACGGTCAGAACTCGTGTATAAGCTGAAATAAAAACCGTTAGATAAAAATTATCTATCGGATATCTATGTAGGATAATTTTTTGGGGTTTTAATTGGGATTTTTTTCTTACGTACAAGATGTCTATGCTTAACTTGATCAGTGAAGATATTATCAAATATCTGTACATATGTATACGTACGTTTGTATGTTTGTATGTGCAAAATGTTCAGTTTATGGTGTAACACGTTTGATTAAACACACACAAAGAGACACACACACACAGACATATATATATATATATATATATATATATATATATATATATATATATATATATATATATATATATATATATAAATATTTGTGTGTGTTTGAGTTAAAGAATTCTTGGTCAGGTTTAAATCCCATTTAAATTGAATCAGATCAGTAAGCACAAAGTGCTTAATTCATGTTTGAAGAGAATTAATATACATATATATACACACACACACACACACACACACACACACACACACACACACACCCATATAAATATATATATATATATATATATATATATAAATCATAAAATAAATAGTATAACGTTTGTCATTAATCCAATCATAACCATATTAGGCTTGGAAATGTCAATCTAGTCTTAGATTGAATCCGACTAAGTTTGGTCGTTGATACCATTATATCTACCAATAGTATTGCAAGGTGAACCTTTTTGCAAAATTCGTATGTAATCTCTATCCAATCTTTCAACATTCGAGCTTTACTTTTTGCACGTTCATTTTCAAAACTGACAGTGAGAATTCAGTATCATACACATTCGTCCATTCTGTATACTATTATCACGAGAACATTTGGTAACGATTTTCTTATTCTTCATTTCACATTACCTATTTTTGTAAGCAATGTCTCTTCTATAATCTGTGACACTACCGATAACTATTAACAGTCCCACCAGCACCAACAACCGTCATCCTGCTTTATAACAATTTCCCAGTAACATTAATACTAGCAATCTTTTCTTTACTCCTCGGACCGGCTCACTATCTGATACGGTTTAAAGATTTTTCCTATTTTTTACGCTTACGCTTTCCTTTTTCTTTAATGGATCTGCAACCTGCGATTCATTCAATCAATTTTTGTACGATTTTGTGATTTTTCATTTCTTCGTTTTTTCTACATATATTGTCTTTACATCAGATTTCTTTCTCCACTTTTTTCACCCCCTTTGAGCAAACTTGAGTTCTTCAATTGTATCAGATGAGATTAGCAGATAATTTTTTCTCTTTCTATCGAAACTCATGGCCAATTCAGTCAGATTAAAATGACGAAGCGTGCACTTTTTTGCTGCTTCTTCGAACGCCAATTTCCTAACTTTCAGTTTTTCTTTCCAGCTTCTGATGTTTTTGCTGCTACCTTCCGTTTCTTCATTCATTAATTTATTCATTTAATTTTTTCTTTTTCTTCTTTATCGTCCAGTTTTGATTCCTTCTTTAGATTTTCAAGAGTTGTTTTTAATTTACTCTGCTTTTCTACTGCTACATATTTATTTATTTGCTCTATTTTGATCTTCTTTGTGGCTGAGATCTGTTTTCTTTGATTTTAACTTCTTTGTGAATTTTCATATTCATCTTTCCTCGTCTTCTTTGTTTCGTACTACAGCTCAATATATTTTATTTGTACCGTATTCATTTCGCTTTTTACGCTTGCACACCTTTTCTTTCTTTCTTTCTTTCTTTCCTTCTTTATTTATTTATTTATTTTCTTCCCGTTCATGTTCTACTTTTATTTGTCCTTTTTATTTACTTACTTAATTTTCATTTTCTCTTCGTTTATTCTTTTTATTCTCATTATTTACATTTTACTTTTATCATCCTTTTTCTTTCTTTTTTTTAACATTCAACTTGATATTCCATTTAATTTCTATGTATTATTGGTGTAATAGCGCCATGACCAATGTGTGATGATAGAGTGCAAATATGCGAATGTCGCCATATTTATTTTAAATCCAGTTGATATCATTATTATTATTAATAGTAGTAGTAGTAATATTATTATTAGTAGTAGTAGTTGAGTAGGAGTAATGTCGAGTGAGAACGCAGTTTGTCAACAACGTAACCTTAGTGCACAAAAACAAATTAAAAATTCAATATACTGGCCAATACACCTCTCTGGTACGGGTATAAATGTACGTAAATGTACAAATGTATATTGTTATTATTATGTCATTTATTATCATATTTCAATTTCTGCTATGGTTGCACCACTAAGCAATTCTGTGGGAAAACCTAAGGTAGGTTGTGGCGTGATATTATGGCTCCATTTTATGTTTTTTCTATCTCCCCTATCATCCCTAGCGTTACATAGACAAAGTTTTCCTTACTGTGTGGGCTGTACTTAATAAGACTACAGATTGAAAGAATCCCTGGCAACCCTAGCTTAAGAGATATAAAAAATTATTATTATTATTATTATTATTATTATTATTATTATTATTATTATTTTATTATAACTTTATTATTATTATTATTTTTATTATTATTATTATTATTATTTTGAACAATATAATGCTTTCTTTCTTATTATCCATACTTCCTTTGTGGCTTATTTTGTATTCTGTTTTCTTAAATAAATTTTCTTCTCTTTTATTCATTTGTGTAATTTTTCAAGTATTTTCCTGATTTTTGCGCTATAATTTCTTAATTTCACTTATAAAAGTTCGTTTATTTCTGATTTATTGATCAATTTCTCTTTCCTCTCCTATTTCAGGTTTTTTTTTTAATTTTAGTATTCTGTTCTTTCCATTGTCTGCTTCCTTGTTCGGACAATTCGTCTTATCTCCATTCTTTCAGCATAAACATCACGGAAAATGTCAAATCAATCAACGTCATCTCGTCTAAGACGCCTGTTCTACTTTTTTTTCTTCTGTCATTGAATAAAGTCTAAACTAGACGATTTTACCGAATGTGCCAAATTACTCAAGATAAAATTACTGGAACAAATCATGTGGGAATAAAAGAATTAGAGTATAATCGTCTAGAATAACACACAACACTGATTATGATATCATACGCATTGTATTAATCATTAAGTTAATAAAAGATAGAATTTAAACAAAAATGGCATTATTTCTATTAAATTTGGTTTCTGAGGAGGTCTTGAATAGAAATGGCTTCAATCGATATCTTAATTTGTTGAGTTTTATAAATCATACTGAACGGAATAATATTAATGAGATGTCAAGACTAATATTTAATACAAAGTTTAATATAAATATATGCGGAATATACAGAGAAGAAAACATTGTATAAAAATAAAATTCTCCTAAATACTTAATTGAAAATACCACCGCCAAAAAACGAATTCAGATCTCGAAAGTTTTTATTATTCCGTTATCAATTCAACGGAGGCGCAGTGAAATCATGGATAAGTGCTTGGACCGGGAAATCACAGTGAAGATTTTGAAATCACAGTGAAGATTTTGAAATCGTTACATTCAGTTACATTTAAATAATCTTAAAAAAGGGAAGAATCAATCCCGTCTCGCTGCAGCTATGGATAAATAGAAAGAGATTATGGTGATGCGACTAGTAGAAATACAATTCTGAATTCAAATCATCCGACTATGTTAAACTAGCAGTATAGCCCGGCGTTGCTCGGGTGTAATCTTTGGACGTTGGCACGAAAGACTAAAAAGCAATAATTGTTTCCAGTTAAAACGAAACCGTAGACTAAAAGAAAAATGAATGGATGTAAGTCAAATTTTGATTTCCTGGTATCGATATCAATATTTTTTCTCGTCATAAACTGAATTTTGAAGGCTAAATAAGTCCTCTGAGTAAATGGTATCATGGCTGAGACTAAGAACTACAATTATACCTATGTAGAGCCAAATCCGAAGCAAAAACTAAAATAAAAGGGCTGAAAAAATACAGACATAGAGTCAAATAAACAGACACACACATAAACATCTTGCCTTTTATATATATATACATATATATATATATATATATATATATATATATATATATATATATATTATCGATTTTTTGCAGTATTGTAAGAACTGCAACTTTGAAACTTATGAATATCGTTTCTTATGGCTTTGTCTATGATTGTATCACATTTGATCAAAATTAGACCACTCCTTCTATAACCCGATTTTTTCGATTATCGACTTTCGATATTTATCGGGGGTACCTTGACACACTACCTAGCTAAGAACACTCGAAGTCGCTTAGAGTACAACTGTGTAAATTTTCAAGAAAATCGGTTCAGCCATTTCCGAGTCTATAGGTAAAGGACAGACAGCACACACACACAAAGTTCCATTTATAAATAAGTTTAGATAGCCTAACCAACATGCTAGTGACAAAGCGTCCTGATTTATCTCCCTGAAGACATTGTCAGTCCGGAAGGTTTCCGGCAAGGAACGGAAAAGCACTTTATCTTTTCGTGTAAGCTTTCATCTCTAGTACCGTATTTTTGTAAACTCATACACTGAAGATAAGCGTTTCTTTATTACTTGATAGGGATGAATCTGAGACATAATCTGTGTTATTTTATATTCAGCAGAATGATAATTCAGTATCGTATCTAGTAAATATGCATATCTACTTATGTCAGCTTAGCTGTCAGAAAGTTAAAATAATGTTCAAAGTTACTAAACTCCCAACCTATTTTGAAATTGAAACATGTAAATATTTACGTTACGCTCAGTCAGTAAGTTACATACATGATACACACTTGGACGATCATGTCTCTTTCGAGACATGATTTTAAGGCAGTAGGTTACCATTATTTTCTGCGGTAGAATAGTTAAAATTAAAGCTATAGAATCCAATCTGTCCTGCTATTTCCCTCATAGCTGGTCTGAGAAGTGACAGATTATTACTTTTCCCTGGTGTATCTGCGCATAGGTGAATGAAACGAATTCGACTGGAAATCGAACTCATTCGGAGCCGATATCCGCTGCACCACAAAACACATTCTTACGTTACAGTAAGAGACCTGCACATATCGAAAATTTATAGGTATCGCCGACATAAGAGTGCATTATTACTTCACTGAAGGATATATGAAATTACTTAATTTTTTTTATATATTGGTAACTAATATAGCTGAAAATGTAAACATTATGTATGTATTCACAAAAAGAAAAGGCAAAATTATCATGTTTTCAAAATGCTATTCAAGTAACGATCAAAATGAAGGTAGTTCGTTAATAATTTTGCTAGTATTTCGCAGTTGATTTGCTTTGCATTCAAAGTGATTTCCATCGATTATTTCTGAATAAGAATAAGAGGTTGTAGTTGTGTCAATATTTGCGAGACAAAAAATTGTTCAATATTTGTTTATTTTTTAATTACTTTCAAGATATTAAGCTTCATAAATAAAATAAATGGTGAAAGAACTGAACCACAAGATTTTTAAAAAATTGAAGACCCAGAATTTTGATGGAAAAATATGTAGTGAGGATTTCTTCCTTGTGCCATTTCAATTGGTTTAGAAGAACAATTTGAATAATACATTTCAATCATCACTTAATTTTTTAAAGAATTCTTTATATTAGCTTTGTTTTCGATATTCATATCATCATCAAATTTTTTTAATCGTATCACCCCGAGCAAGGCAGTAACGCCACTGATGTGCAGGGGGCTACATAAGATTAAAAAGATTAGATAGGAGGAGAGTAAGGAGAAAGACGAACCAGTTAGAGAGGAGCAAGTAAAGGATGGGAATATGTGTGATGAGAGTTACAAAAGTGGAGAGAAAGGAATGGATATACATGGTGGTGTAGAAAAAGTCAAGTGGTTAAGAGATAAGTATTGACATTGCATTTAAATCCCTGGAGGTTGTAGCCGTCAGGATAGCAAGAATATGGAAGTGAGTTCCACAGGCGAGAAGTACGAGAAAAAAATCTGCAGGAGTAGAATTGTCGCCTGCATTTGGTTGATCTAACTGTGAATGGGAGAGACCCAGTTGCCAGTCAGTTTGCACGAGCAAAAGCCATGAAAGTATTTATTGAACAGACAGAGGGAAGCCACATCCCGTCGGTGGGGAAGTGGCTGGATCGAGCCGATAAGTGTGTACCTATCACATTAGTGATTCTCTTTTGGAGTCTGTCAAGAACACTGAGATGAATAGCAAAGGCACCTGATCATATATGACAGCAGTACTCCATGCACGGACGAATGGTTGATTTGTGTGTATGCGGGATGGATTCAGGCGTAAAAACATCCTGGCCCGACAGAGTGACACAACCTTCCTAGCAATTTAGATATTGACTTTCTAGAATATATATATTGACTCAATGTAATGATTTCACTTGAGATCGGAAAAGAGGGTAAGGCTGAGGAGGTGCAGTGTATTGCTCTCAGGGAGACTCGCTTAGTCCATGCTTATGGAAGGCAGGAGAAGTTGCCTGTAATGATTGACAGAATGCCGCTTGGTCTCAGACGCATTGAAATTTACAAGCCACTTCTTACTCCAATCCATCACAGAATGTTTATCCCTCTGAAGATCAGCAGCGAGGTTACGTATACAATTTTTTGCATAATGTCACCAATTTAGAATAAACAACATCTTTATTTCGTTAAAATATTAATCATCACTTCAATAGAACTATTTGGTAATAGAAGAAGAAGTTATACACCAACATTTTATTTTTTCTTCTAACTTTATTTGTTTGGCATAGAAGACAATAATATTAATGTCAGAAATATAATTTGTACAAAATAATTATAATAGAGAAAAAATAATTTTGATAAAAAATATCTGAGCCCATTTGACATTGATAGACCAAATATTAAGTAGTAATCCTGAAAATATTGAATTTACGAGAATGACACTAGACAGGTATAAGGTAACTTTATTATTTCACTAAAAGGAACATGTAATTATTAACAATCTTCTGTGAAACGACATTGGCAACCGATATTTTTTAGCAAGCAACCCATATTGGTATCATATAAATATTCACAGTAAAATATGTAAGACGTACACTGGTAAAAACATTTAAATAACGATAAAAAAGAGGGAAAACAGTAGGTAATTGCGTTAGTATTTGTGAATTGATTTAATTTGGTTCTAAAGTGATTTCAATCGATTATCTCAATTTAGAATTTCGATAAAACATACCAAGTGAAATAATTTTAATGAGATGTCACGATTAATATTTAATAGAAATTTTAATGAAAAAATATGTAGAATATGCAGCCAAGAAAACAGAATTTTTGAAAAAATATATTAGCCCAAAAGAAAAGTTTGCATTAAATACGTCAAATATGGAATTAAATATCGATCATTTTATTATTCTCGTATATCTTCATGTTCCGTGTCTCTTCAGGACGTAGCCGATCATGGAATTCCACTTGCCCCTGTTCCTATTCGCTCTTAATATTTTTCCTCTTGCCATCTCTCTATAATTCCGCTCCGTCATCCATTTACTGAAGCCTATCAAATCTGTCACGTACAGCTTTCCCCTGTCTGTCTTTATCTCTATCCGGTCTGTGAGTATAAGAATCCTCAAAACCTCCTTCCTTATTACGTGTCCGAGTAACCTCATCTGTTTTTTCCAGATGTTAAGTATAAGTTTTCTTCTCATTAGCATCCTTTCCAACATGTGCTTGTTCACTGATATCCTCAGCATCCTTCTGAATCGAAACTTATATAACGAAGACTTTATTTTCTTTAATATTCGGTCTACTTTAATAGCTTTTTTTTTCTCGCACCTCCCGCCTGTGGAATTCCTTTCGATACACTTGCTTCCCCGACAGCTACAATCTCCAGGAATTTAAATGTAAGGTCAATAGATATCTCTTATCTCACTAAGTGGCATCCATTTTCTCAAGCCGTTTTTTCATCTACTCCCCCCCATCCTCGGTATTCTCATTCATCTATTACCCTTCTCCTGACATTTTCTATAACTAACACCTCTATCTCAACACATTCCCTTATGTAAGCCCCTGCGAAACCGTGTAGCCTTGCATGGGGTGAGATGATTTCAAAACACTGTTGACTCCTACGAGTAACCTGTATTTTCGCATGCTCTTTCGAACCCTGGGCCAAAATTTCAGTAAATGAATGCACATAACATATGAACCTTTCGGTCTATTCTGAAGCAAGGCTACAACAATTTTCAATTCGCAGAACTTATTAAATAGTCCAAGTGATCCGCATGCTAACCATAGTCAAACGGTAGGAGTCGCGATATATAGAGTATATATAGAGTTTATGTGCTCAGGCTTCAAAATGGCTTCATAAAATAAGCATATTCCATCTCTCTTCTTGCTTGTAACCATATGACAGTCATTTCAGAGCCATATGCGATACACACTTAGGCGATCTCGTCTCATCGATATAAAATGACCAGCTAGAAGATCTTCCCTTATGAGTTGAAAACCAAAGCTATAAAACCCAGTCTGTCTCGCTATTTAACCCAAAATTATAGACAAAAAACAAATTAAATCCTTCCGATTAATGTGATCGATACCGACTTGGCAGACCGCCTGCAGCCTCTCTCTCTCACCGGCGCGACGTGGCTTCCCTGTGTCTCTTCTATAAATACGTTCACGGCTTCTGCTCTGATGAACTTAGATCACTGGTGCCCCCTAGGTGTGAATTTGCACGAGATACTAGATTAGCAACGAGATCCCACCCTTTTACAGTGAAACCAATAAAATGCAACCGCAATTTCTACTCCAACAATTTCACTTTCTCGCGCTTCCCGACTGTTGAATTTCCTTCCACATAATTGCTTCCCCGACGGCTACAATCTCAAGGACTTTAAATGTAAGGTCAATAGACACCTCCTAACACACTAACTCGCATCCATTCGTTCAAACACTCTTCTCATCTACCAAACCCCCAGCCTCCGTATCCTTACCCATCTATCACCTTCCTTTTGACATTTCCTATATCTAACCATTCTTTCTCTTTGCCTTCCCCTATGTAGCCCCATGCACAATAGTGGGAGTGGAATGACTTTCGTGGGATGAAATGATTAACAAAACCAATTATTTACGTGTAAGTAACAAATTCTACTGAAATTAGAACTCGGCTCTTAGATTTCACGTTTAGAGCCGATATCCACTGTACCACAACTCATAACCTGTAGATAGCTGCTATATAAAAATAAACGTTTTCAGCACTACAGCTGAAATATGGACATAAATATTCATAAGACTCTTCATATAGACGTTGCTCTTTTACAATTAGTTTTAGTGTTTCACCGAAAGGAACATGACATTGTTATTAATTGTGAGTGAAACTAGATTTAAAACCAATATTTTACAGGATTAAATGTCGGCGTCATATAAATTTTAACAAAAAACTCATAAAAGGCATACAGGAAAATAATATTCTAGCATTATAAAAAAAACGTGATAATTTTGTTACAATTTCGCGAATTTTATGTATTTGATTCAAAGTGATTTCAACTGATTATTTCAATTTGAAAGGTCGATAAAACATACCGAGTGGAATAGTTTTACGGCTATGTAACAAGTAGTATTTAATACGCATTCAAACTTTAATATATGTTGACTATTCAGAAAAGAAATTGGATTTCTTTACAAAATGATTTAATACAAAAATATTCCCGGAAAAGCGTCACAGTGAAAAAAAAAAACATTGAAAAGAAAATATGTCAGAAATTTGGATCAAGTTTTTTTTTTCATCGTAGAATACAAAACCCCACCCGATAATGATTATTCGCCGGGAAAATATGCTATTAAAGAAATATATCGTGAAATATTAAATAACTGGCTGTAGTAATACAGAGAGATGAACGCTGGAGGGGGTCATGGAAAATAGAAAATAAGAGAAAGAAGAAAAATTGAAAAGAATGTATTATTAATAAAAAATAAAAATATTTGACAGTGATTGAGTATTGTAAAAAACTTAAAAAGAAAAACGACGGTAAAAATAATAGTATCTGAAATTACAAGAAGGCTTGAAAGAAAAACTTAAAGATAAAAGTAAAAATAAAAAAATAAAATTCTACTCCTACATCGTATAATTAGTAAATAGAAAAACAAACAAAACAATGCATTTTTCTGAAACTGAGATATATTTTTGGAGTAAGATCTTTACTGTACAAGGCACTACGTCCACCCAAAGTAGAGTGTTACGTTAGAAGGAAGTATGTACTGATAGAAGGAAAAGACAACCGGTAATTTTTCTGTTAATTTATCATAAATAATGCACAGTTACTCTTTGCCAATATTAATTAACAGAAAATACTATAATTTTAAATCAAATTTTCATTTTTCATTAGATTGCCGGCAATCGAATTTGCTTGTGTTAATAGGAGAAATCAACAATAAAAGTCGATTTGGCGTAATAAACAGACTTTGATCTTAACAAATCGACAGAGAAAATACGTGAAGAGAATCTGCTCAGAAAAGGAAAGTAGCCCCAAGTGTCATTAATTCCAGCCCATAAAATCAAGTTATTTTTTTCATGTTGAAGACGTAAGGCAAACAAGTCTATATATATATATATATATATATATATATATATATATATATTTGGTGTTAGTTTGTGACCTGGGTTTCACAATCTTGCGATCGACAATCATATAAGCGATGTTTTGGAGGTATCTATATTTAATCATTTCATCCCAAACAAGGCGATAACACTGCTAAGACGCAAGGCGTTTCTAAGAAGATAAGAGAATGATAATACTTTTTTTGTGAGTAGGAAGAACAATAAAAGAACAGGTTCCAGAAAGACAAAAGATAGCAGCTGACATGAATTCCAGCCCATAAAATCAAGTTATTTTTTTCTTGTTGAAGACGTAAGGCAAAAAGTTCTATATATATATAAAACTATATATATATACAAACTCACACCTGTCTATATGATTATGTCAGCTCTATCTCTGATATTGAGCTCTTTCAATTAAGTGCCGCGCATATGTAATATATGAACAATATAATATGAATAACAGATGATTTATTTTGAATTAACACAAAAGATCCGATAAGGGTAAACATTGGATTGGAGCATGTTAAGATGATAGTGATCGGATTAACATTCTCATAGGTGTCGGTACCAGAGAGCAGTGGTTCCCCGGAAAGAACTGTTCTAATGGAGCAGACTTTTCACTTATGGACTAAGAAGGGAAGGAAGTTTGTTTAGTAAAATGTAAGTCTCATTGTGAGTCCTGCCATGAAGATTAGGCCAAGCGACACCAAGAAATGTCTATATTCAATATATCAATGAAAAATGAATGACAAAAATATTAAAACTATGACAACCTTTTTAAATGTAATCTTTATTTACTATATATATTACTTATCCATATTTTTATACTTATAAACGAAAACAAAACCTAAACCTAAAAATAAACTCAGTAAACTTTTGGTATATATTCGAAATATAGCCAATGTTTTTGTATAAACGAAAAATGAAAACTAAATAAAAAATTTTAAATATATTTTTCAGAAAATATATTTTTGTACGTTATTTATACATGCTTTGTTATTTCTTTCAAAGGAAAGTGATAATTCTACTAAAATACAAGTGGTTACTGGGAGGGAATGACGATGATAAAACTTTAGGAGCGATACCGAGAGTAAACGAACAGATTTTAGGTAAATATGGCGAATAAAGTTGCATTAAATTTTTAAAGAACGTAATTGACAGGGAAGCATGAAATCGAAAAATATATTTTCAAACTAGGGAAATGGAAGAAAATATTAGAATGTAATTTACAATTACGTCTAGCTATTTCAACAGGAAAAAGATGAGCACGATTATTCAATTTAGAAGGATGTTTAAATTCAAGCGGTCGAAATACCCAGAAGAAGCGATATAGTCAGTCAGTTAATGCCGTATGTGATATACACTACGGGAATCATGTATATTTCGATCCATGATTGGTTAGGCAGTAGATTTTTGTGGAGTAGATTATCATTTCTTTCGGCTATAGCCGGGTTGACAGCCAAGGCTAAAAAAACAATCTGCCCTGCTATTCTACACATAGTTGGGAGAGGACGAGATGAATTCATACCATTCCGATTGTAACGAGTTCAACTGGAACTCGAACTCGGCAGTCCGATTTCTCGTTTCGAGACGATATCCATTACAACAAACCCACATCACATAAGCTTTTTGAAAATATTTATAGAAAAGATATAGGGATGACATTTCAAAGCAGTAACTGAATTCGAGGTGCCAGATCAGTACTGATAACATTACATACCCTTCTTTGAATTTTTTCGTGAATATCGAGATATATAGCAGGAGCACCAGACCAGATATGGCAAAAATTTTCAATAGCTGTATGCATTGGAAATTTATATTTTATAAAGAAAAGGCACAAAGCAACATTCCTCGTAGTAGACATTGAAATTGTTTCAATATAATTAGTCCATTCCATGACAGCGTATAACTGAGAGCAAGAAACAGAATGTCTTATCTCAGAATGTCTTATAATGTTTATAACACCAGCCATGTTGATGGAAGAAAAATTGTTCTCTCTGATGATTAAAAAATAGAAATTTCATTTTGGAGACATTAAAATATACAAATCATGTTTTTCAAGCTAACAAATGAATCATGGTAATTTTCGAAAGCTGTTCTCAGATGTTGCTTTCTCGGACATAATGAACTTACTATGAAGACAGAAGTAAATATAAATGTCATCAACAGAAACACTTATTTGACAACAGGACATCGCAGCGGTCACTATCGATGCAGAAATGTCATGGAAAATAAGAGGGTGTTTATCAAATGTTCAATTTTGTTCCTTAACTTTTGTCCAGTAGCTTTTTTCATTTGTTCCATTTAATCTTAATTTTTTAAAAAAAATATGTAAATTTATGTAACTTTGTATAGGATTAATGTTTTACACCCTATTCTTTATTCGGTAAAAATTTCATTGCTAATCATGCATTACTTTTTATGTAATACATATATTGACGTCTTTGTTGTTTCCGTTCCTTATATTATGGCCGCTACTGTATGTGTCCTTCACTAATCATTAACAAAGTTATTGCAAAATGATATAATTAGTGCTAAAAATAAAATACAACAATGATAGAGTGAAGACTTTACCACCAGTAATGTTTAATATCTGATAGTAAAGAGAATGGACTGAGCTGGCGCTATTTTCTGCAATTATACAGTGCGTTCACATATCTAGGTACTGAAAAGGATTGACTTCACTTTGGTGGCCGTACGTGAATCGGCAGAGGAAAAGTAAATATAAATAATTATTTATTTTAAAATTTTAATTTCTGATATCAGCCATGAAGTATTTTGACATTTCGAATTTGAATAAAATGTGCTGTTGGGCATATTCTATTTCTTTCTCTCACGATTAAGTCGAGAAAATAAATGTAAGAATTGATATACATATATATATATATATACATATATATATATATATATATATATATATATATATATATATATATATATATAAATTGCCTCAAGACAATATTCATTAAAACACTTAATCAATCAATAAACAGAATCAGCTCTGAATACTGAGGTATTGATTTAAATGATCTTATAAAAGCTTATGAAAAGAAAAATTTTCATGTTTTAAACCGTGCATGGACATAACAACATAAAAAAAATTCCATTGTGGATAATTTTCACGTTCTAATGTGTCACTGTTGTATTTAAAGCAAGATGAAAAATTACATAAATTTTAACAACAAACTTTTACACCCTTGACTATGATTTCGGAAGGAGATTGAAAGTACTAGGAAACATTGAGAAATGGATAAGAAAATCATCTAAGTTTCAGCGTAAATCTTACCTCTTTCAATGATAATACACGAAAGATTATCCGTGCGAAAGGATTTTCTTCAAAATAAGCAGCCACAGTGTTTCCATTTTATTTAACCTGAGAGGCCTAAAAGAAATCTTTGTACTGTAAAACTGGATTTGTGGATGATGCAGTGGGTAATGTCACGAAATTATTAATCGGAGAGACACTTTCCAATCCCTTTATTTACTTACGAGCAAAGACCCGATAATCCAAATCTTTCCACCTAGTCCTGGCCTAATTATTAAGACATGTCTAACTACACCGCTATTATCAACAAAATGAAATATTTAGATTATGGCATTAAATAAACCACTAAGATTTACAAGCTGCTAACAAAAACATATAGCCTTTTTTCCTTGCCTTTCATGTGGGTGGGCACCTCGGCATCGTGTAATGGTTAGCAAGCTCGTCTCTCTAGAATCATTATAACTGAGTAGTAAGTTCGATCTTCTTTGGGAAACCCCTACTTTTGGCCGTGTGTCACGTTTAAACTACGCTTCCTCCATGTTTGGGGGTTGGGCGCAGTGCTAACAAGAGTGCTCCATAAAAAAAACAGTTTGTTACGGAAACAGGAAAAACGCTGCCATACACACCATTGAGTATAACGGAAAACTTTATTTTTATTATTTTTCATGTGGGTCGATATGACCAAAGAGATAAATAGGATGATATCTGCCAATGCACATTTAGGTCTCTCGATAAAGATAACTGTGCGTTCCATCAACTGGAATTTACCGCTTACCCGGTAAGAAGGGCGATAAAACATAAATATATTCTAACCGGTTTAATAAGGTTGCACCTATAGGTTAACGGCTTCAAAAATGTTCAGTCTAGATTACCTTTACTAGAAGATGAATGTAGATCCTATCCTAGCCTACTTGAAGGACGTTAGTTTATGCAACAAATTAATGTCTCCGGAGAACCCTCAAACTCCTCTAACTATCGTCTTATCGGTCTCCTACCAATTCCTGTCAAAGTAATTGAGGCAATTATAACTGCTGAATTGTTACAAAATCTAGCAGTTCACTGTCTCAACTTTCATAAACATTATGGTTTCAGCTTCACCAGGTCTACGACTGATATGGAAATGACCAACACAGAATATGTATACCAGGCTATCTATAAGAACGGAGAAGCTTGAGCTGTTGACCTAGATATCTACAAAACATTTGACAAAGTCTGGCATGTTGCCCTTGTACGGAAGATATAAGGTTATGGTTTTACTGAACGCTTGTTTAATCTAATCCAGTTGTACTTTCAAATTGCATAATAATGTTAGTATTGAATGGGCATGCCTCAGATACTATCATACGAAGGCAGTTCCGATAGTCAAGACAAATCAAATGTAGAACTCATGAAGAATTTGTAAACAAAGCACTCGGTTTGTCCGCTAGATATCTGAGAAACTCAAAGTTATTGATTAAAGCAGAGATTGTCGACTTTTTAACACACTACCGCCAATAGTCTTTAGATCTGAACCTGCGGAATGCTATACGCTGCTTCATTCTGTCAGAAAACTATAGTTTAGCATCATTTAGAATCCTCTTGCACGCATTACATGCATTGATAAAAAGGCCCTTATTGTGATCAGAGGCATTTCTCCGATAAAGCCGGAAGACGTGATTCCTTTAGGCAATATCCATCGAGCAAGCAGGGAAGATCCAAGGAGCCAATTTGGTTTAAGTCCAAACTTCTTTGCAGAAATCAAAGAATCGATGTCATCTTTAACCAACGACGAGAACTCGGATGTAAAATCATTAGCGGAAAGAATAAAAACTTTGTTCCAAATGGACATCAAACTGTAGATCGCGGAACGCTTCCCGGTCTGCTCTTGAGTTGAAGTAACATATTCTCCTGGCCGTGGGTTTCTAGGGGAAGGAGAGGCGAGAGAAATAGTAACGAAAAACATGAGCAGAGTTGCAAAGAGACTAAGCTGCATAACATAGCTAGAACAAAGTTTAAAAGTGAAGCGGAGATCTAGTAGTGAACTGAGTTCATTTGAATTATTGGAGAAACGCGTGGGGAAATCCAACACTTGCGCAAGAAATTGAGCGATGGAATATTTTATGGTATAAACACTTGCAAGATCTGTCACAGAGTTTACCAGCCACTTGGCGTGGTGGATATTAAAATCGAATACAAATATGCTAGCGAAGTGGTGAGAGGAACTGGCCTTGTCTATATTTTTCGAAATGATGTCTAGTATGGAACAATCAGGAGAGGAATGAATGCGGTAGAGAAAGAAAATATAGCTAACCGAGTTTAGTAGAGAGAGATGGAGACATATATATGAATAACCTGGAGATTCAAGACGAGTCAGCTTAGCAAGAGGGATTTCATCGCTGATATAAACGCCGAGTTCATGCATATAGACATTAGAGTGCTTCCTAAAGATGGGGATTTAACCTAATATATATAAATCTGATGAAGGGATAAAAGGTTCAAGTTTAGTTTTACAGAGAACTGAGATGTCAGGTAAGTTAACGTGAAGGAAGGATTCAACGCTGGAGAATTGGTACGGATATCACGGATACTTTATATGTATACAATGAGTTTAGGTGATTTTTGTTTAGCTGGCTTAGTTTTATTTCTTACATTGTGCTGAAATATTTAATCATATTCTGATAAAAAGAAACCTCGAATATTAGTCGTTTGTCAAATGTAACATGTGTAGAAAGAGACCTGGGGCAGACTGCAGTATGATGTGGCTTTGGGTTGCCCACCGGAGGTATTTGCAGGAACACCCATCCGCGCGTTATATGGCACTACAAGAAACCCCGGTACCATTCAACATTAAATCAAAGCTGCATATCAAGATACTACGAAAGATTTCAGGCTCCTAAATGCCAGTTGGAACCAACAACTAAGAAAGTACCAAGTCGGTAGTCTTAGTATGCAGAGACGTTGTCACCAGCCACGCACGTTGCAAAAATCTTTCGACAACACCTCTATTAAGACTTAAGGAGAGGAAAAACCTGAAACACCTTGCTAAAATGAAGACTCTATTACTGTTCAAAGAGCCTGGTGGAGTATGATAATAGGGTCTGTCTTCTCCAATAAAAATGTTATAGGATTTTCTGTTTTTAATTTTATATCAGGAGATACATTACAGATCACTACAAAATAGTTTTAAGATATTTTTTCTTAGAAATTAAAATAAATAAACAAAATCAGACATTGCTGCTTGAACGACTATCTGAAGTTAACTGAAATCTTAACTGACACAAGTAAATTTGAATATTTATGCAACGATTTCTGCAATAAAAAATAAAATAAAATAAATATTTGAATTTTTAAATAATTAAATATTTAGAAAAATTTAAATCTGCTACCATCAGAATATTGACCGAGTTGAGTGAAACTTAAAATTCATCACGGTGAATTCCATTTCAGTTTTTTATCAGTTGATATTAATTCAGTGGGTGAGGACCTTCTTTGACCTAAGATATTATATCCGATAGAAATACATACGCGCGATCGAGAGAGAGAACGAGAGAAAGAGTCAGGGAGAGAGAGAGAGAGATTGTTGTTGTTTCTAGATCAACCCTAACACTGGCTGTCAGCGCCTGTTTGGTTTCAAGCTATGGACAAATAATGAAAAAAAATGAACATATAAAAATGCATATACACAGTAAAATTACGAAGAACAATTATTCATAGCAAAATGATCAGAAATACCTTTATATTAAAATAAAAAAACAATAAATTTTATCTGTAGCTGTAAGCATACAATTACCTTCCAAATATATTTATTTGAAGTCATAAGATTGTCTTAAACATATTCAAAGTTTGGTATATATGTCTTGATATACCGTTACACAAAATCAGCTGAACAACTATCAAGAATTAACTTTTTTACGAAATTAATCCATATAATATCTTACAATTTCTCAGAGAAATGAAACTCTGTGCTAAAATTTAACTTAACCAAGACTACAACATAAAATACACATTACCTACTCTAGTAATTATATATATGCATAAAAGCTGAGTATAATCTACCATGTATTTAATTTTCAAAGCAAAAATAACATTTATCTCATGTTTATTACTTCAAAGTTCATAAAAAATTTAATTTTGATATTAAATCCTCCACAAGCTGTTGATAAAATCAAACAACCTATCTTGTTACATCGAAATCATTTTCTGAAATTCCCGAACCCACACATATCAATTCTTATTATTTTGTAGTCTCCATTGTGAACTAAATGTTGTATATTGCTTCTTCTGGTATAGACAGTTTCGACGAAAATAAAAACTTTGTAACAATTCGTAAAAAATACAGACTGTTGTCTTACTTCATTTAAATTTTCGAACCTCATTGACACCTGAACCACAGGTGCATTCTCTTATTTTTCTGCACTGATTTCTTTGTTTTTTGTCATCAAAACAAAATCTAACCTGCACCTCTATTTTCTGACATTTCAAATAACATTCATATTTTTAAAATTTGAAAAAACAGTGCAAATATACTTCAAGGCGAAATTCTACACCGAGCCAAATGTATATAATATTCCATCCATATTTTTCAAAGGTTTCATTTATAAAAATTTTAAGTGCATTTTTCCACGACCAAGCTCCTCCACAAACAACAACGTCATTGTGCAACACATTTACATAATATAACATATAACAAATCAATCAATGAGAGCATGTACAAAAGTAACCAATATAAAATATCAATATCAAATGTGATATCCTTTTCTCTTCACATTATCCGCATGTGTCTACCTTGTTAATTCTCTTGATATACACTCTACGTCAGTATCCTATTCTAGGTATAATAATAAACCAGATCAGAATGCTATTTGCATCAAAAGTGTTTCTTTTCTTCTTTTTCCTGATTTTTACTTTTTACTTTTCTTTTAAACACAATGTCACAAGAAGTTTTGTAATTTCTGAAAATTCGTTTTTTATTGAATATCACACCAAGAGAATTTCTTTATTGTTAAAACGTGTTTTTCTTTTAGAATAACACACACATCAATAAAATTTTATACTGTTCAAAAGTTTGTTTTACCTTTCTTTGCTCTCAAATTGCACCATACCCACAGACACTTCGATGCATGACTATACCTGTAAACGGTAATTGCATGTTTAATTTGAAATTATCATAGGATAAACGGCGTTGCATACACCATGGACACCTTTTGCACAAGTTTAACATTACAAACGGAATTTCCTAATTTTTAATCATACAATGATTTACCAAAGAAATCTATCATTATTGCCGTGCAAATTACTTTAAGTCTGCCTGAACAAACAACAACAACAACGACAAAATCCAAACGACAGAAAAAGCAAACAAACAAAGAAAACTACGTAGATGTCTGATCGTACCAGACAATGCTGGCATGCGCTTCGATTTGAGGATTAGTTGTAACTATAATAAGTCTAAGCTCACAACTAACTGGGTCTAAATATTTACACGCCTTACTTTAAATACCATAACTAATATTTTTCGACACGGACTGCAACTACTACCCAAAATATCATGAGGAAACTAAGCCAATCTCTTTTCTGAAAATTAGTTTTCTTCTCTTACATCTTCATCAAAACAAATCTGCCAATGCATGTCTAACTTTTTTCCTTTGCGAATTCTAATTATTTTACTGACTTTAAATTCTAATTTCCACGCATGCACTCAATACACTCGTTAATGCGTCCAAAATTCCTCATCATCCTTCTCCACGGTCAGAGTCTGCACACAACTGCAAAACACATGCTGTTGCATTATATTTTATTTTGTTTTCCTCTCGAAGCATTTTTGGCAATAAAAACACAAGCAGAACACAAATAGGCAAACGAAAAATATTACCGACTTTAGATCTTTTATTACGACCGTCTAGTTTTCTTTCTTGTGTCGTTGTAGTCAGAGTCAATCAATATGATTTAAAATTAGCAGCAAAACACAGCGCACAAATTCCCGTATATCGCACTTTGACAAAAATAGAACTGGGGCCAAAATGATAATCTTCTTCTCACAGAGACTGACGAAGTTTTCGCTGTTAAAAACGAAGAAACCACTTGGTAACAATTCGGTGAGAGTAAGCTCGAACCAAATTTTGAGTTTCTTCGTCACTGATAAATGACAACATATAAAGTGACCAAAGTGACTTGCTGTTTCACACTACAAAATGACGGACATTAACACTTTTATATAATAATATACACTTTATTCGCCATTTACTGACTTGGTGTAAATTGTTGTCGGTGGGTCGGATCAGATGGTTTGCTCATACGCATCGTGGACTTAAGTAAAGAAATCTGGTTGCCTCCCTGTGTTTTGATCTCAAATGCCATCTCCAAACTGCTATACTGCTGATTACTGTCTGGTTTCACTTACACCTCATTGACACCTTCACATCAAAGTGTGTTTTGCTATTTTTGGGGCGCTGATTCCTTGAACTCTGTCATCAAAAGAGAATCTAGTTTGCGTATGCATTTTCTGACATTTCAAATTTCGCAACAAGAATGAGAATACACTTCAAGGAGAAATTCCACACCGTCCGAAAGAATATAAAACATATAGAGACACAGCCTCTAGAATTTGCTTGAAGTGATGTTTTATGACATTGTTCGTTGTTCAATAACTCGGTCATGTTGCACAGTCTCAGTGCCAGTGAATTTCGGATAAACAAAGACTGAAGGATACTTAAGCTAACAAGACGGGATATATATGGAAAGTAAAATATACATAGGAAAAGGAATGGGAACACACTTCCAATGTACATTAAATAGAACATTCTACACGATATTTCATGAATGTTTCCAGGAGAGATCATGAAGGAAGCAGGAATGCACAACGGTTAAACCTTATGATAATAGCAATAATCATGGCGATAGCTATACGAATGTAAATAAAATTGACGAAGTAGTTGATCGTCACTGTCGGTTCCTGTGTCCTTGACGTGGTTTCAGGATAAGCACCAATTAGCAATTACTGCTGTTTTCACGGTGTGTATAGAGTAATATGTAAGGTAGTCATCCATAATTGCTTATCAGCGAAAGTAACAAGGTGAGAACTGTAAAGCATATTCTTTTTTTCTCTTAGACGCTTTTCTATATATCAGTAAAATAAGTTTCTAGCAAACGGCAGAATTTCGAGAAACAGTTATCGAACGCCATTATTCTTATAACGATCTCGTTAGAGCAGGGAAAAGAACCTTTTTCTGATTAGCACACACGATGTTTGTTCCAATTAAGTCACAGTAACAGTAACTTGTTTTCTTCTGTCATTATAACAGTGGCTGTCGCTAAGTGCATCTTAAGGTAGCAGCAAGAAGTAAAGATATAACTCCTTAACAGACTTGACTATTCTTCGCTATCTTTCAATCAAAGAGCACACTCGTCGAGTTGTCCTTCCAATATACTTGCATCCATGCCGCCATCCTTTCAACTGTTAATCATTCTTTTGTTTTTCTTTGTCTCTGAAAATAGTTTTTTCATATTTGTAAGCTCATTTACAGTTTTAGCAGCAAAAGGTCAGTATCTAAATGAGTAACTGCTTGGGAATGCCAGGTGCTATAAGTTTGGATGGACATTTGGTGTAATGGTTATTATCTCTGAATCGTTAAACGGAGGGTTGAGTTTCAATTCCAGTTGAGTTCGTTATATTTACTTACGTGCAAATACCTTTCGGAAAGTTATGGATGTACCTCCTTTCCGACAGTTATCGATTAACTAGTAAAAAACATCATTATATAAAAAAATTATTATGTTAAAAAATAAAACAATATTATATCAATAAATAAAATAGCATTCAAGATATTTAGCTACCATCATTGAAAAACTAAAGAAGTTGTCATGTCTTTAAGAAAAAACAACCAACTAGCGTAACTAAAATTTATAACTACAATTTTTAAGTCAGGTGATGGTTCTTAGGATGTGCGTTGTGGTGCATTGGATATCGGCTCGGAACAAGAAATCTGGGAACAGAGTTCGAATTCCAGCTGAATTCATTGCATTCACTTACGCGCAAATACCCTGAATTGTTGTATACTGAAGAACCATATTAACATAATATTCACGGTATATAGTAGGGCAATTTTGGTGTACATAATAATTAATGTGTATTCTTTAATAGTTTTTAAGTTGTTTCAAGACGGAACTATTCGTTAATAGTCGAAGCCCTTAATTATGAACATGACAAAAATTATCATTGTTTACTTTTCTGCCATGGGTAAAAACTTATTCATAGTTCCTCCCAAGTTTCTGTCAATATCAACAGAGCATAGGGAGATGGTCCTCAAGTGGTCGAACAATACGAAGATGGTTCCAGAAGTTCCTTACTGGTGATGAGAGCTTTGAAGATGAAGAAGGTACAGAACAGCCATGCAGTCCTGACAACCAACAATTGCAAGCAATTGTTGAGTAAAACCTACGTCAGATTGTCAGAGAAATGTTTCAGACGGTTAGTGTCACCACTGCAACAGCCATACGCCATTCGCAATGGTATTGACAAGGTAAAAATGCTTGACAAATTAGTTCCTCATCATTTCAACGAAAATAAAATTAAAAAAAACTTAGGCATTTCTAAGTGTGCTCGATGATCTTTATGCGTAACACCAATGATCATGTTCTTGACCGGAAAGCCACTTGTGATGAAAAGTAGATTCTTTTTCATAACCGTAAACGATCAGGTCAATGGTTTCATCGCGATGAGTCTTTCAAAACTTTTCCGAAAGCCAATGTTGCATCATCGAAAATTATGGTTAACTATCTTGTGGTCTGCAATAGGTTTTAATAGCTTTCTGGAAAATAGTCAGAGTACTAATGCGTTGTTATATTCAGCTTGCTGATATGCATGCACAACTGCTAAAAATGAAACTTGCATTAGTGGATCTACATGATCGAAGTTTGCTCCACGACAATGCTTAGCAAAATGTTGCAAAAATAAATTGCAAAACTCACAGACATGGGATATGATAGCTTACCACATCATCTATATTCTCATTATCTTTACACACTGATTATCAGTTTAAACTCGTTAAACACATTTAGTAAATGGTAAACGTTTAGTCTTAACCTAATGCTAGAATCAGCTTTCAAATATTTCGTTGTATCACAGCTAATAACTTTTTATCAACAAGGAAGAAATAATTTCGTCGATCGGTAACTGAGTGTAATAGATGCTCAAAGTACGTGTTTCGTCTCAACATTTATACAGTTAATTTTCAAGAATAAAATTGTTTCTGAAATGTTTTTGTAAGAAACTAATGCAATATCACTTCATAATAAAAGAGAAGATGACATCTTTAATTCTGTAGAACCAGAAAAAGAAAGTAAGAATATTTAGAATGAAGCCGTTACTGAAACCACGTAATCGGTGATTTAGTTTTTTTTTTTTGCAACACTTCTAAACAGACAAGTAAAACGTTGTGTTCAGAGCATTTAAAGAATGCATTCATTTTTGTAGGTCTGTTAACAGTGAATTGGTACAGGTTAAAGTGTCTTTTTTAAAAACATTTTGATGCAAATTGTTTTATCAAAAACACATCAGTTCATACATTGCCCTATATATATATAGTGGATATATAAAAATTGATAAACTGTCTGGGTTTTTGTATTTTTACTTGTTCGCTTTATACCAACTTTCGATTAAATGTGACACAATTTATGTTTGTTTTACAAAGTGTAATATAAGAAAGGGGCAAATGGCTAGCGTAATTAAATTCCGTGGATAAGCCCTGGGTTCGCATTTTATTTTATGTACCTTTAGAATACTTCTAGATCCATGGTTTGCAACCCCGGGGTAATTAACCCCAGTCGGGTAATGAGCCCATAATTTGGGGGTAATGGATGTTTGGTTTGGAAAGAGGCAATCAGCTTATAATTTCACAAAGTGTCTTTGGAATGAAGACCAAGAAATGTAGCAGACTCACCGGAGCAAATGACGCCCGAATAGCCCTTTTATTCACAAAGCCAAAAATAAATAAACTGACACTGGCACAGGCAAACACTCACATTAAGAATCACGGCTAGGTTACGGCTACTATACCTCTGATTATTATAGATTGGTACAATTGTATTTATTAATTTCCATTAACTTTGTTTGGTTTTGATGTATAAAAATATAATTATTTCTTTTCTTATTTTATGAGAATTTGGTCATTGGGATAATGCATAATAGTGAAATTGTGGGGTAATCGTAGCAAAATGTTGGGAACCTATGTTCTAGAGAATATTACCCTTGACAACTATCCAAACTGTTGCTTTTACGCACCTGTTATCGATTGCAACGAGAACTGAATTAAGATATTATAATACATCTTGCTTTAATCTTATTTTTATCACTACTTTTAGAGTCATTCAATAGTTTAAAGGTTATTTTGTATGAAAAACAGACAAATGTAAAACTCGTTTCTGCATGATATTCATTGAAAAAATTTTTGTCATTTTTCCCGTAAAAATCTCAGCCATTCGCATATGTTACACAATTTAGAGATCATGTCTCGAAAGAGATATGACTAACTGACTCTGCAGGATGTTTTTTTTCCACAGCAAATTGTCATTATATTATAAGGTAGACTGGTTGACAGCAAAGAATGTAAAACCAAATCTGTTCTGCTATTTAACCCATAGCTGGTGGAAGAAGTGACGGATTAATACCTTTTCAAAGGTTATTTTCTAGTAAGTGAATGCAATGAATTCAACTGGAAATCGAACTCGGCTCGCCGATTTCTCGTTCCAGTATATCCACTCATGATTTGTTTCTCCTTATAAAAGAATTGCCCTAGTATAATTTTCAGTCATTCAGGCAACTGAGAATTTTCATTAGGAGAATTCTGTAAAGATAACTATAAAATATAATCTGGAGTTCCAATCTATGACGAAAATTTTGTGTCATTAAAGAAACAGGCAAATTTTGTATTATTCTCATGGACAATGGCAATCAGTGTGTTGAGTAATTCTAGGCGATGTTTATCGATTTGTATGTCATATGGTCTAATCATGCGTCTTAACTGAACTGAGAATCACATCCCATCAACTTAATCCTATTTTTCTACCAATTTTATATGACAACTTGATGACTAATCTGCAATTAATATCACTTCCTATAATTTTGCTGAGTTTACCAATTTACAGTAATCCTATATTCCGTCAAATCATAAAAAATGTAACCGTTTTTTAGCAATCTTACAAATTTTACCACAGCTGACAATCCTGCAAATACTGACATTTCTTACAAATGCTACTCTTTCCTCTCGATTCTACCAACCTTCATACTAATATAAACATTTAATTTCAATCCTACAACTTCGTAATAATCTGAACAATGCTTTCTCTTTCTAATTTTTATACTAATATAATTTTTCCTAAGAATCTTTCAAAAAGCATATTTCGAATACGAACAGATCTGGTTACGTTTAGTGATGGCTAATTCTAAACATTGTAGAATTGTTGAACACTATGTTATAGCATTTTTCCTTAAATTATGTGCAAGTAACACAATACGTCAATTAACCATGCGGTTCAATTTATTTCGTACTTCAAGTTAATATTATAAATATGTCGGCAAGCAAGATTGTCGTAATTTTTATCATTATAAGCAAAGGACAGCAATAAAACTACTGAGATATACGGGTTTACTGAGTGAATAAAAATTGAAAAAAAATTATTAGTAAGGGCGAGAATAATAAATTAAAAAAGAAAGGAGACAACGACTGACATTGCTTTTAAAGCTTTGTAGGTCAAATTAGGCTGGAAAGGAAGAAGATGGAAAATAATTCCACAGGCAAGAAGGGTATATATATATATATATATATATATATATATATATATAGAGAGAGAGAGAGAGAGAGAGAGAGAGAGAGAGAGAGAGAGAGATAGATAGATAGATAGATAGATAGATAGATATACTGTTAGTAAAAATCTTACGGTTATACCTAGTCAATCTAACTGTAAATCGTAAAACCTTCTTGCCAAACAAGTACTGTGCTTAAATTTATAGTCTAGGTACTATAGAGGAATGTTCAGCAGAATAAAATATCAAGAAAATATTCATAGAGATGCTGTACTTCAACTACTGCGAGGATAAGACCAATAATATTGTAGATTATGTATTTTATTTTTTCAAGAATATTTAACAATCTCTAAATGGTATAAACAGGCCATATAGGGCAGCAATATTTGAAGAAAGGATGCAAGATAACTGCTGGAAAGAAATAATCTCTAGCAGAACAAAGTGAACCAATTAACCTAGCATCGGAAGAAAGAATGATGGTTTAAATATAATGGTTCGAATCCTGTTGGCAGATGACATTATCTCTAGAAAGCGAAAAAGAGTAACTCTCCTAGAAGCTGGCATCAGCTTTTTGACATTAGGAACGGTCTCTCCGATAAGAGAGCAGTTTTGTTTTGTCAATCTTATAATTAACAAAAGATTCCTTGCCCAAATTAACAGCATGTTTTACATTATTCGACATCCGTTGCCAGATTAGAATTTTATTAGGACAGGAATAGTAAGTTGTGTCATCATCATAGATGCTGAATTCAAATATAAATCCATCAGGGAGATCATTGATGAAAAAAAAAACAGTTTATAGACCCCCGAGAAACGACTATATTAATATAAAATAGATCTAAGAAAGGCGCTTTTCAGGCCAATATTCATTTCGGGATTTCATAAGAAAGAATGAATAAATTCAAACATACAGTAGACATTCAACTTGCAAAAACGAACGTTATCCCAAATCTTGTCAAATTCATCCGAAATATCCAATGCAACAGATTGAATTTCACCCTTTTATCAAAGGCTTCATAGATTTCTTCTTCTTCATGTGTCCTGTGGTTTCAGGACGTAGGCGATCATGGACGTCCAATTGCCTCTTTCCCTTGTCGATCTTATAATTTTTCTTTATGATATTTTTCTCAAACTCGTTCTGCCATTCACTTGCCCGAGCCCATTTTTTATAAAAATATTCAGAATTAATCGTTTATACAGTATTTGACATTGAGAAACGAAATCCATTTTTCTAATCTTTCAGAATTCTCTCCAATTCAAAATTGATTAGGAATGCTAGTCTTCTTTTTTTATCGGTCTTGTCCTTTCAGGACGTAGGCGATCATGGCTTTCCACATCTCCCTAGCCTTGTGGCTCTTAGAACGCTTTCTCCTGTAACATCTGGCAAACCCTGTTCTGTCATCCACCTACTCAGGTCCTTCAAATATGTTATCCGATGCTTTCCTCTGTCTCCTTTTTCCTCTATCTGGTCTGTCAGCATCAGGTTCTCCAAGACGCTCTTCAAAATTGCATGTCCCAGGAACTTTAGTTGTCTCATCCTGATGCTCAATATTAATTTCCTTTTTGTTTCCATTCTTTCCAACACCTCGTAATTGCTCATATGCTCGGTCCACGATATCCGCAGTATCCTTCTGTATAACCACATTTCAGCTACTTCAAGTTTTTCTTTCATCGTTGTTGATATTGTCATACATTCACTGCCATATTGAAGAACTGACATCACATAGGAATCTAATACTCACTTCTTTGTTTCTAGTGAAATTTTCTGTCTCTTTATACTTTACTCAGTTTCAGGAACGCGTCCTTCGCCATTCCAATTCGCCTTTGGATCTCTGTGTTGTAATTTCCGTCTTCGGTTAGAACACTTCTCAGATATTTAATTTTGTAGTTGCTTGATTTTAGTATCCTCCACCTGTATTTGGCTTTTTGATTTGCTATTTTTGCTGATGACAATGCATTTGGTTTTCTTGCAGTTTATTTGTAGTTTTTATTGTCACTATCTTCAGCTACCTTCTGTTAGAGGTCTTGTAGTTTCTTTTCCGAGTTTGCAATCGGCACTGTGTCGTCTGCGTATCTAATGTTGTTTGAATTAAAAAAAGCCGTAAGTTTATCTTGCCTATAGTTGCAAGGAACAGTCGAATCACCTGAGTTCTTTACGACTGGATCAACAGAATGATTCCTAAGAAGCAAGAAAGCAGGAAGCAGCCATTCATTGATTATCACTGTTAATCTCAGCTCGACTTACCGTACGACGAAAATTGTTCAGTCGGATATCTTCAACAGAAATATCACAAACCATTTTTGAAATTAAAGTTCTTTTATAAGAAATGGCCAGTAGAATTCACCGGTACTTCATTGCGTGTGATTTGTTTTCGTACCTTTCTTAAAATGTATTAAAAATAAAACATAATGCACATTCTCATTCATTTCCCAAAACATAGTTTAATTTTACGCAAACTTTCAACATGCTCGGGAACACACACACACACGCCAATTCGGTCGGGTTTCAAGTCTAACCGTACTGATGAGCTGTGATACAAACAGATCTGTCTGCGGATGACTATATATATATATATATATATATATATATATATATATATATATATCTTCTTCTTTTATGTGCCTTGTCCTTTCAGGCCGTAAGCAATCCTGGCCGACCACATCTCCCTATTTCTGGTGGCTCATTTTCTCCTGTAATAACACGCATCTCTCGTTCTGTCATCCACCTGATTAGGCACTTCAAATATGTTATCCGCTGTTTTCTTCTGTCTATTTTTCCTCTATCTGGCCTGTTAATATCAGGTTATCTTAGCCCTCCTTCCTCATTGCACATCCCAGGAACTCTAGTTTTCCCTTTCTCGTGCTCAATATTAATTTCTGTTTTGTTTTCATCCTTTCTAAAACCTCATCATTGCTCACATGATTGATTTCAGCTGCTTCAAGTTTTTCATTTATCATTAATAACACTGTCCAGCATTCACTGCTATATTAAAGAAATGACATCACCTAGCAATACAGTACTCTCTTCTTTATTTCTAACAAAATTTTCTCGTGTCTTAGTACTTTACTCAGCTTCTGAAACGCGTCTTTCGCCATGCCAGACGAACTTTTCGTCTCCTGTTAGAGAACTTCCCAGGTATTTAAATTTTAGTACCTGCTTGATTTTAGTATCCACCACCTCTATTTGGCATTTCGGACTACATTTGATTTTCTTGCAGTTGATTTGTAGTCCTTTTTTGTCACTCTCTTCAGTTACATTCTGTAGGAGGTTTTGTAGTTTTGTTTCCTGTCTGCAATCAGCACAGTATCATCTGCGTATCTTATGTTGTTCAAATTATGGCTTCTGATGGCAAGTCATGGCATAACATCTAGAGTCCTCAGAAAAGTCCCGCTATACAAGTTGAATAGATCCGGTGAAAAGACACATACTTTATCTGTAAATTCAGATCATCTTTAGGGGAATACCTATGTCAACATGTCAGTTCAAGACAAGCATTGTTAACTCCAGTTTTGTCCGGGAGCAAGGTTTACTAAAAGAAAGTGTGAAGAATATTGGTTACGGTAGGTTTAATCAGAGGAAAACCGTCGTAGTAATTTCTTTCGGTAGTGTAAAAGGGGTTTTGACCATTGAGATAGAGGTTGTATGTAGGAGGAAAAAAGATACGGTTACACAACATTTAAAATCTAATCTATGTAGGAGACAAAAACTATTATGGATGGATGGAGGAAGGAGTTTCTAGTCGATAATTATAATAATCTTTGTTTAACAAAAAAACATTAGAATTTTAAAATTTCAATACCAGAATGTACTTCTGAATAAACATAATGAATTTATTAGCATATGTCGTCACAGTAGGAAATTTCAATTTTATTAATTATCATAATTATCATAGTTTTGAATGCGGCTTTCAGCATTAAATTTATATAAAATTCATAGCATTGCTTTGAAGAATCATGGATTACATCGAAAAAAGCGCGCAAGTAAAATAATGCTCTTGTATTATATTAAACCTGGAACAGAAAAGGAAACAATATTCTACTGAAGTAAAAAATGAAACATTTCTTACTAAAAATATTGCATTCAATATATATATATATATATATATATATATATATATATGGGGGGGGGTGTGAGTGTGTGTGTGTGTGTGTGTTTCATATAAAATATAGAAAATCGAGTTATAATTTTATCAGATCGATAGATAGATATTACGGTACAGTGATAGATAGATAGATAGATAGATAGATAGATAGATAGATAGATAGATAGATAGATATTATCGTAGTGAGAACGATAGATAGATAGATAGATAGATAGATAGATAGATAGATAGATAGATAGATAGATAGATATTATCATACTGAGATAGATAGATAGATAGATATTATCGTACTGAGATAGATAGATAGATAGATAGATAGATAGATAGATAGATAGATATTTTCGTACTGAGATAGATAGATAGATAGATAGATAGATAGATAGATAGATAGATAGATAGATAGATAGATAGATGTGTGTGTCACAGGAGGTACTGTTTTTCAAGAAAAGAATTAACATCTAATGCGATCATTTTTTTAACATTAAAAAGACAACGAAGATTTTTTGTATGTTAGAAAATATTGTTTTGAAATATGAATAAAGGATGCATAAACACAGGCAAATGTGATAAATAACTTACAAAAGCCAGACATGTTAAGAATTTATACATTGAGCATATTAAATTCACTGAGAATTTACTGAAATCATTCAAACTCTTACATATTGTCTTGTTTATAAGATCATTTGTTCCTTATTCTATTGTATTTCTCTCTTCAGTAAGAATCTTTACTTTCCTTTCCTCATGTCATTTCTTTTTACTCACTTCAGAGATTCTTGAAACATTGTAAAGTCCCATGAGTTTCGAAATAGCGTGGAACCAGCAGTAGTGACGCCATCTTGAGGCTACTTCAGAAGCCAAGCACGAATAATTCTCTACTGTGAACACGACAGTATGTTGGCAATTGCTTGTCTCTATCAAGGGACTCTTGAGGTTACCCCATCATTGGTCCATGGAAGACTTTTGACAGGAAACACAAGCAAATCGCCAACCAACAGCGAGCAGCACGCGAAAGGGGAAAACAGCAGATTATAATGTCACATATATTATGGTATACCTCATGACAAAAATAGTGTTCTTAAACTCACAAAAATTTTACAGAAACATGGAAAATATTTTATGAATATATTAACGCGAATATATACAATGTTAATTTTTGGACGTTACTTTAAAAATCATAAAACAAATATATGCTAAAATTAATGTCATTATCATGATTATTATTAACTTTTCATTGTATTTCTATTCTTGCTCTGATCGCACTTAAAACCCAGTCTGCGGGAAGATCTAAGGCAGGTCGTTTTCCTTAGTGTGTGGGCTGTACTTAATAAGACAATTTTTTGTATATCTCTTAAGCTGGGGTTTCCTGGAATTGTTTCAGTGTGTTGTTTTGTTCTATTTTTTATCATTTCAAGTGCACCTACTATCACTGGTACAACTCTTGGTTTCAATTTCCACATTTTTTCTATTTCAATTTCCAGGTCTTTATATTTTCAGATTTTTTAAATTCCTTTGTTGCTATGTTGCAATCCGCTGGACTAGCCATATCAATTAATAGAAAAGTTGTTATTATTATTATGTCATTTTTCATCATATTTGGATTTCTGCTTTGGTCTCACTACCAACCAAGCCTGCGGGGAGACCTAAGGCAGGTCGTGGCGTGTTGTTATGGCTCCATTTCCTGTTTTTCTATCTTCCCTATCATCCCTAGCATTACATAGATAAAGTTTTCTTTGGTGTGTGGGCTGTACTCAATAAGACAATTTTTGTATATCTCTTAAGCTGGGGTTTCCAGGGATTATTTCAATGTGTTGCTTTGTTCCATTTTTTTATCATTCCAAGTGCACCTACTATCACTGGTACAACTCTTGTTTTAATTTCCACATTTTTCTATTTCAATTTCCAGGTCTTTATATTTTTTGACAGTTTTTCAAATTCCTTGATTACTAAGTTACAATCCGCTGGACAAGCCATATCAATTAATAGACAACTTTTCTCCTTCTGGTTTTTAACAATAATGTCTGGCCTGTTTGCTTCCATTTTTCTGACTGTGTAGATGGTGTAATCCCATAGAATGGTTACATTTCTATTTCTGTAACCGGTGCTGGGTGATGTTTATACCAGTGTTTGTTTACAGATTTTCCATAATGTTTGCATATTGTCCAATGTAAATATTGCCCAACTCTATCGTGGCGATTTTTATATTCATTTGGGGCAAGCACAGAATAGCCTGAGATTAGGTGGTCTATTGTTTCTTGGTGTTTATCACAAAACCTGCATTTTGGATCCATATTATTATGCATAATATTTGCCTGAAAGTTTCTAGTGAAAAGACTTTGGTCTTGTGCTGCAAGAATAAAGCATTCCGTTTCAGACTTTAATCCAGATGCACGTAACCATCGATCAGTATTTACTTTGTCAACATTAGATTTATTAGCACGTTCTGGATATTGCTCATGCAGAGTTTTGTCTTGCCAACGCTGTTTCATCTGTTCAAGAGCTTTATCTTTGGCTTTCATTTTCATATTTTTGCCGCAATAGTTGGTTCTTGGCTTCTCTTTTGCTTTTCTACCGAATATACTAACTGTAAATCTTGTTTATATTTACTGCATTCTTTTATTATTGAATATTTTTTCTTTCTTTCTTCATGTTGCCTTACTAATTGTATCATCCAATCCTTTGTTGTTTCTATGTATGTTAGTAAGCCAATAGTTGTTGTCTTGTATGACAATTCCAGCTGAATAAGACCTCTTCCACCTTCGTTACGGGGTATGTATAGACACTCTACATCAGTCTTTGGATGATGCATCTTATGTTTAGAAATAAGTTTTCTTGTTTTAGCATCCATTCGCCTGATGTCGCTTAGAGTTCAGTTTAAGATGTTGAAACTATATTGGGCAACTGGGATTGCAAGTCTATTAATGGCCATAACTCTATTCTGAGAATTCAATACAGTTTTTAATATCATTCGTAGCCTTCTATAGTACTCTTTACGCACTCTTTCTTTCATTTTTTTATGGTGAATGTTTTCACTCTCATTTACACCTAGGTATTTATAAGCTTCTGGTTTCCATTCTTTTATTGTTACAGCAGGGTCTAAGCTAATTGAGGATGTTTCTTGTATTGATCCACGTAAAACTGTAGCTTTAGCACATTTATTCAAATTGAATTTCATTCCAATGTCTTCGCTGAAGCATTTTACAGTTTGCAGAAGACCTTCCAGCTCATTATCATTCTTAGCATATAACTTTAAGTCATCCATGTAAAATAGATGGCTTATTTTCTTTTGGCTTATTTTATAACCACATTCTGTCTTATTAAGTTGATTGGTTAGTGTTATTAATGATATGCAGAATAGTAATGGAGATAAAGAATCACCTTGAAATATACCTCTTATGATGTTTATTTCATCAAACTTATAGGTTCCATTTATATGATTGAGGTAAAGGGTTGTTTTCCATATAGACATGCACTGTTTGATGAAATCGATGATGACGGGTGATATCTTGTATATATTTAAAGTCTTTAAAATCCAGGAATGTGGTACACTATCGAATACCTTCGATAATCTATCCAGGCAGTACTAAGATTTTTCTTTGTACTGTAGCAGGTTTCCAGGATCATTTTGTTAATAAGCAATTGGTCCTAACATCCATAACAGCCACGTTTGCACCCTTTTTGTTCAAGCGGTATCATGTCATTTCTTTCTAAGAATAAATATGTCTGTTTTGTTAAACTAGATGTTAATAGTTTATATATTGTCGGAAGACATGTAATTGGTCTGTAGTTTTTCGGGTTTTTTCTGTCACCATTCTTGGGTAGAGGAAATGTAATTCATTTGGTCATCCCTGCAGGAATTTTAGTGGGATCGTCAACCATTTCTTGAAGTTCTTTGGCTAGTTTTTTATGTGCTGTATTTAAATAATATAGCCAAAAGTTAGGAATTTTATCTATACATGGGAATTTCCAATTGTGCGCTTTTTTTTAGTGCAAATTTAACATCCTCTTCTGTAATTCCAACCCGTGTGTGTTCTGGTTTATTTTTCATTCGTTCTATCTCTTGTGCAATCCAATCTACTTCCTTGTTATGTTCTTTGGGGCAAGCCCATATCTTTTCCCAGAACTGTGTAACTTCTTCCATTCTGGGGAGGGACTGTCACTTCAATTCTTTTTTTACCTATTTCCCTGTAAAATCTCTTTGCATCAGTTTGAAAAATCTTGTTTTGTCTGTAAAATCTTGATCTTTTCTCATAGCGTCTTATTCTTTGAGCCTTCAGTTGTATTTTTTGTTTTATTTTTTCCTTAGTTGTTAGGACTTCATTTTCATTTCTAATGTTGTATTTTCTTTCGACTCTTCTGCTTTTCCTAGTTCTTACATTTATTCCTCTACTCAGTTCATCCAGTACTGATAGTCCACTTCTAAGTTGTTCGATCTCTTTTTCTATTTTTCTTTTCCAAGGTGGATCTTCATATCTGCGAGACTGCCTTGTTTTTAATTTGATGTTCAATTTTTTTGTTGCTGCTATTACTGATGCATATATTGCTTCATTGAGATTTGTATGAGTGTCTTCATCCAAGATTAATTTGAGTGCTGCATTGTAGAGTTTAATAGTTCGGAGGTTATGCTTTGTTGGTTGTAATTTTGGGAGCCGTTCTCGTTCCTCCATTGCAATATTTTGTATTTGACTTATATGGTTCTTGATTTCTTCCTTGGCTTCTTGTATACTGTTCTTATTTTCCGTCAAATAATTATGTTCAATGTCTTCTGAACTCGTTATTTTCTTCTTTTAACTGACTCAGATCACACCTTTCCAGCACTTTTAAACTTACAACATTATCTTCACAGTGATTTTCGTGTATCACGGTTTCTACATTCTGACCTGTAGCTTGTTTGATGTTATTACTTGTTATTTCTGATTCTGATTCCGGTTCCTTTTCATATTTTGTTGATTCGTCTCTTCTGGTTACAATTCTTTTAATTTCATTAATTTCAGCCTCTGTCAATCGGTTATTACGAATAATGTACCTTCGTACATTGGCTAATTTATTTTCGTCAATATACTTTCTATTTGCTTGACCAACTTTTTCACGCCAAATGTCAAATTGTTGTCAAGTCATGTTTTTTTGAGGTTTGAGTAACGCTTCATGAAATGCAGTCATAACGACATTGTACTCCCCACGAGACCATTTTATTTTTTCTTTCTTTAAATATACGGTTGTAGATCTAGCTGGAGAAGTTTCAGGACCATCATTTGAATTATCCTGGTTGTGGGGACCTGAAGAGTCATTCTTTGTGTAGGAGTTTGTTCCTATGGCAGATTTTTCGACCTCAGGTAGGTTCCCTCCTATTTATTATTATTATTATTATTATTATTATTATTATTATTATTATTATTATTATTATTATTATTATCTTTTGTTTTCTGTTGTATGCTCATTTCCTTCAGGGTTCCAGCAAGAGACATAAGGTTCAATGATCATGGCAATTCATTGAACAATTTCATGAATAAATTAATAAAAGCAGCCTCAGATTTCCATAGATAAAATGCATCGTAAGTTGTGATCTTCAATTGTGTGAACAATGTTTTGTATTTCTTTAACGCTTCGTCTAACAAGGAAGCATTTCATGAGTGTTCCAGAACATTATTCCATCAAACCGTGAGATCGAACGACAATTAAAAATTCCTTTGTCTTCATCCGCCACTTTTGAAGGATAGCCATTTCAAGATCCGTAATATTTTGAAAGTTACATGAAGATTTTCAATGACTTATTACAATCTGCAGGAACTGACATGTAGAAAAAAAAATCTGGTTTTCTTCTTTTTGAAAAAGATCAGGCGATTAGTTTTGTGCGTTTTGTATTTATTATTATTATTATTATTATTATTATGTCATTTTTCATCATATTTCGATTTCTACTTTGGTCTCACTACCAACCAAGTCTGCGGGGAGACCTAAGGCAGGTAGTGGCGTGTTGTTATGACTCCATTTCATGTTTTTCTATCTTCCCTATCATCCCCAGCATTACATAGATAAAGTTTTCCTTAGTGTGTGGGCTGTACTTAATAAGACAATTTTTTGTATATCTCTTAAGCTGGGGTTTCCAGGGATTCTTTCAATGTGTTGTTTTGTTCCATTTTTTATCATTCCAAGTGCACCTACTATCACTGGCACAACTCTTGTTTTCAATTTCCACATTTTTTCTATTTCAATTTCCAGGTCTTTATATTTTGACAGTTTTTCAAATTCCTTGGTTGCTATGTTACAATCCGCTGGACAATCATATCAATTAATAGACAACTTTTCTCCTTCTGGTTTTTAACAATAATGTCTGGCCTGTTTGCTTCAATTTTCTGTCTGTGTAGATGGTGTAATCCCATAGAATGGTTACATCTTCTATTTCTGTAACCGGTGCTGGATGATGTTCAAACCAGTGTTTGTTTACAGGTTTTCCATAATATTTGCCTGAAAGTTTCTCGTGAAAAGACTTTGGTCTTGTGCTGCAAGTATAAATCCTTCAGTTTCAGACTTTAATCCAGATGCACGTAACCATCGATGAGTATTAACTTTGTCAACATTGGATTTATTGGCACGTACTGGATATTGGCCATGCAGATGTTTGTCTTGCCAGCGCTGTTTCATCTTTTCAAGAGCTTTATCTTTGGCTTTCATTTTCATATTTTTTGCCGCAATAGTTGGTTCTTGGCTACTGTTTTGCTTTTCTACAGAATCTACTAACTGTAAATCTTGTTTGTATTTACTGCCTTCTTTTATTATTGAATATTTTTTCTTTCTTTCTTCATGTTGCCTTACTAATTGTATCATCCAATCCTTTGTTGTTTCTATGTATGTTAGTAAGCCAATAGTTGTTGTCTTGTATGACAATTCCAGCTGAATAAGCCCCCTTCCACCTTCTTTACGGGGTATGTATAAACGGTCTACATCAGCCTTTGGATGTTGCATCTTATGCTTAGAAAGAAGCTTTCTTGTTTTAGCATCCATTCGCCTGATGTCGTTTAGAGTGCAGTTTAAGATGTTGAAGCTATATTGGACAACTGGGATTGCAAGGCTATTAATGGCCATAACTCTATTCTGTGAATTTAATTCAGTTTTTATTAACATTCGTAGCCTTCTATAATGCTCTTTACGCACTATTTCTTTCATTTTTTTATGGTGAATGTTTTCACTCCCATTTACACCTAGGTATTTATAAGCTTCTTCTGGTTTCAATTCTTTTATTGTTACAGCAGGGTCTAAGCTAATTGAGGATGTTTCTTGTATTGATCCACGTAAAACTGTAGCTTTAGCACATTTATTCAAATTAAATTTCATTCCAATGTCTTCGCTGAAGCATTTTACAGTTTGCAGAAGACCTTCCAGCTCATTATCATTCTTAGCATATGACTTTAAGTCATCCATGTAAAATAGATGGCTTATTTTCTTTTGTCCTATTTTATAACCACATTCTGTCTTATTAAGTTGACTGGTTAGTGCTATTAATGATATGCAGAATAGTAAGGGAGATAAAGAATCACCTTGAAATATACCTCTTTTGATGTTTATTTCATCAGACTTATAGGTTCCATTAATATGATTGAGGTAAAGGGTTGTTTTCCATATAGACATGCACTGTTTGATGAAATTGATGATGACGGGCGATATCTTGTATATATTTAAAGTTTTTAAAATCCAGTCATGTGGCACATTATCGAATGCCTTTCGGTAGTCTATCCAGGCAGTACTAAGATTTTTCTTTGTATTGTAGCAGTTTTCCAGGATTATTTTGTTAATTAGCAATTGGTCTTTACAACCATAACAGCCACGTTTGCACCCTTTTTGTTCAAGCGGTATTATGTCATTTCTTTCTAAGAATAAATATGTTTGTTTTGTTAAAATAGATGTTAGTAGTTTATATGTTGTCGGAAGACATGTAATTGGTCTGTAGTTTTTCGGGTTGTTTGTTTCACCATTCTTGGGTAGAAGAAATGTAATTCCTTTGGTCATCCATGCAGGAAATTTATTGGGATCGTCAACCATTTCTTGAAGTTCTTTGGCTATTTTTTTATGTGCTGCATTTAAATAATATAGCCAAAAGTTAGGAATTTTATCTATGCCTGGGAATGTCCAATTGTGTGCTTTTTTAGTGTAAATTTAACATCGTCTTCTGTAATTCCAGACCATGTCTGTTCGGGTTTATTTTTCATTCGTTCTATCTCCTGCGTAATCCAATGTACTTCCTTGCTAAGTTCTTTAGGGCAAGCCCATATCTTTTCCCAGAACTGTGTGACTTCTTCCATTCTGGGGGGTACTGTCACTTCAATTCTTTTTTTACCTATTTCCCTGTAAAATCTCTTTGTATCAGTCTGAAAAATCTTGTTTTCTCTGTAAAATCTTGCTCTTTTTTCATAGCGTCTTATTCTTTCAGCCTTCAGTTGGATTTTTTTCTTTATTTTTTCTTTATTTGATGAGACGTCATTTACATTCTTGATGTTATATTTTTTTACGGCTCTTCTGCTTTTACTAGTTCTTACATTTATTCCTCTACTCAGTTCATCCAATCTTGATAATTCACTTCTAAGTTGTTCTATTTCTTTTTCTATTTTTCTTTTCCAAGGTGGAACTTCACATCTACGAGACTGCCTTGTATTTATTTTGATATTTAATTTTTTTGTTGCTGCTGTTGCTGATGCATATATTATTTCGTTAAGATTTGTATGAGGTATTTGTATCCATTTGTATCCAGTATTGATTTCAGTGCTGCATTGTAGAGTTTAATAGTACGGAGGTTATGTTTTGTTGGTAGTAATTTTGGGAGCTGTTCACGTTCCTCCATTGTAATATTTTGTATTTGACTTAGATGGTTTTTTATTTCTATCTTGGCTTCATGTATATTGTTCTTATTTTCCGTCAAATAATTATCTTCGATGTGTTCTGAACTCGTTTTATTTTTGTCTTTTAACTGACTCAGATCACACCTTTCCAGCACTTTTAAATTCACAGCATTATCTTCACAGTGATTTGCGTGTTTCACGGTTTCTACATTATGACCTGTGGCTTGTTTGATGTTATTACTTTTTATTTCTGATTCCGGTTTCTTTTCATATTTTGTTGATTCGTCTCTTCTTGTTACAATTCTTTTAATTTCATTGATTTCAGCCTCTGTCAGTCGGTTATTACGAATAATGTAGCTACGTACATTGGCTAATTTATTTTCGTCAATATACTTTCTATTTGCTTGACCAACCTTTACACGCCAAATGTCATATGTTTGGCGAGTCACGTTTTTTTGAGGTTTGAGTAACGCTTCATGAAATGCAGTCATAACGACTTTGTACTCCTCACGAGACTATTTTATTTTTTCTTTCTTTAAATATACGGTTGTAGATCTAGCTGGTGAATTTTCAGGACCAACGTTAGGATTATCCTGATTGTGGGGACCTGAAGATTCATTCTTTGTGTAGGAGTTTGTTCCTATGGCAGATTTTTCGACCTCAGGTAGGTTCCCTCCTGAAGGACGGGCTCCCTGTTTATCCACTGGAAGAGCCATACTGGACTTTTTATTTCTATTTGTATTTTTCATGTTTTTCCCACGAGTGACGCACGGGTCCAAAAGTCCACCCAAAGTTGCCCGGCACGTTGGGTAACGGTCTTTTACAAACAGGGTCCCGAAGCCTGTAGGGGATCGTTTATGACCTCATAACACAGTAGCCATTCACTCCTCAGCACGATTAACACCTTGAGTTGCGGGTTGTTGTTCGGAGTTTTCCTTCTCCTAAATGGGCTGCCAAGCAACATCTGACATATGACATATACGCGATTGGGATTCAAGGAGAAAGACGCTGGTTAAAAAAAAAACAAAAAAAAAACAAAAAAAACTTTGGCCTAGCAACTGCTCAACGAAACAACACATCAATACTAGAGTTTTGTTAAAAAAAAAAAAAGAAAAAATTTATGAAATATCGACAGCTAAAGGAAATATAATACGGATGATTTTATTTAGGTTCATTTAAAGAGCAAATAGATAAATTAATTAAAATAAAACAGAATTTCATATAAAAAAAAAATCCTGTTTATAGAATTTCATATTGAGAAAAGGAAAAATTCAAATAGAGAGACGCTGATTGAAAAAAAAAAAGAAAAAACATACTTGGGCGTAACGGTCGATCAACGGAATAAAAAAAAATGTTATAATTTGTTCGTCCACTCTATCATTTATTTTTTCAATAAAGTCGCTGGTGAAAAATAGGGTTATCAGAATAAGATAAATTAAATAAGTAAATTAAATCAATAGATAAATAAAAATAAATATATCAATAAATACGTAGACTTTCTATAAAATAATACCATATAAATTGTTTTTCATCGGATTTAATTTATTTTCTTGTTTTGTTTTGTTTTTAAGAAAATTATAATATTTAAAAAAAAAAAAATTTCGATAATATCTAAAGAAAAAAAATCCTGTTTATATTAAAACAGAATTTCATATTGAGAAAAAGAAAAATTCAAAGAGAGAGACGCTGGACGTAACGGCCGTTCAACGGAAAAAAAAACATCACTGCACTTAGAGAGTATTGTTAAATTAAAAAAACAATTGTTGCTACTATTCACCTTTGTCCTTGCAAAAAAAAAAAAAAAAATTTAAAACTTTTTTTTAATAGGAAGAAAAATATGGACATACCTTTGAGTTTACTACCGTAACATTTAAAAATAATAATTTGTTCGCCCACTCTATTCTGTGTTATTCTTTCATTAAATCCAACGAGAATAAAATTATCGAAAAATAAATAAATATATAAAATGAACGAACAAATATAATAAATTATTTCATATTCTTTCTAAGAAAGAATATCGTAGATCGTACTTTTTTTTAGTGTTTTTCGTCGTATTTTTTTTCTTATTCTTTTCGTTGTCTTGCTTTAGAAAACTAGTTAATAAATCTATTTAAGGATCATTAACAGAAGAAACATACAATTTGAATTATATACGAAGAAAAAATTAATGTTTATGTTTAAAATAGTGAAATTAAAAATTAATGTTTACGTTTAAAAAAATTTCAAAAATTTTTTTTTTTTTAATAGGAAAGAAAAAGTGGACATACCTTTGAGTTTACTACCGTAAAATTTAAAAATAATTTGTTGGCCCACTGTATTCTGTGTTATTCTTTCATTAAATCCAACGAGAGTAAGATTATCGAAAAATAAATAAATATATAAAATGAACGAACAAATATAAAGAAATTATTACATATTCTTTCTAAGAAAGAATATCGTAGATCGAACAGATTTTAGTGCTTTTCGTCGTATTTTATTATTATTATTATTATTATTATTATTATTATTATTATTATTATTATTATTATTGTAATTGTTATAGTTGTTTTTGTGGTTATTTTTTTGTTGTTGATGTATTTTTATTTGCTTTGTGTCGTACTAGTTGCCACCAAGTTTTAACGAGAGAATTCAAGAGAGATTTAAACATGTCGATAATCAGACTACTTCATGGAGAGATATCTGCGCAAGGTGTAAAATGTTTTTTGTAGATCACATGTTTTAGGGATTCCACGAATTTGACCCACATATTTATCATTATTCTTATCAATAATAATAATAATAATAATAATAATAATAATAATAATAACAACAATAGAAGAAGAAGAAGAAGAAGAAGAAGAAGAAGAAGAAGAAGAAGAAGAAGAACTTTCCGGCAAATATTATACATGATAATGTCGATGCAAAATGCAGGTTCTTTGATAAATACCCAAAACAGTAGACGATCTAATCTCAGGATGTTCTGTACTTGTCACAAATGAATATAAAAATCGTCACGATAGAGTGGAGTAATATTTACATCGGACAATGTGCAAACACTATGGAAAATGTGAAAACAAACACTGGAATGTACATCACCCGGCACCGGTTACAGAAATAGAAGATGTCACCATTCTACACAGACAGAAAAAATGAAGAAAATAGGCCGGACATTATTGTTAAAAAAACAGAAAGAAAAAACCTGCCTATTAATTGATATGGCTTGTTTAGCGGATTGTAAAATAGCAACAAAGGAATTCAAAAATTGTCAAAATATAAAAACCTGGAAATTGAAATTGAAAAAGTGTGGAAACTTAAAACAAGAATTATTCTAGTGATAGTAGATCCACTTGGAATGATAAAAAATGGAACAAAACAACACACTGAAAAATCCCTGGAAACCCCAGCTTAAGAGATATACAAAAAATTATCTTGTTAAATACAGCCCACACTCTAAGAATAACTTCTTCGATGTAACGCTAGGGATATTAGAGGAGATAGAAAAAGCATGAAAAATATCCATAACAATACACCACGAACTGCCTTAGGTCTTCCCGCAGACTTGGTAGGTAGTGCGACCATAGCAGAAATAGAAATATGATGAAAAATGACAACATAATAATAATAATATAAATGGAACCTATAAAATCATATAAATGGAACCTATAAATCATATAAATGGAACCTATAAGTCTGATGAAATAAACATCAAAAGAGGTATATTTCAAGGTGATTCTTTATCTCCCTTACTATTCTGCATATCATTAATAGCACTAACCAGTCAACTTAATAAGACAGAATGTGGTTATAAAATAGGCCAAAAGAAAATAAGCCATCTATTTTACATGGATCACTTAAAGTTATATGCTAAGAATGATAATGAGCTGGAAGGTCTTCTGCAAACTGTAAAATGCTTCAGCGAAGACATTGGAATGAAATTTAATTTGAATAAATGTGCTAAAGCTACAGTTTTACGTGGATCAGTACAAGAAACATCCTCAATTAGCCTAGACCCTGCTGTAACAATAAAAGAATTGAAACCAGAAGAAGCTTATAAATACCTAGGTGTAAATGAGAGCGAAAACATTCACCATAAAAAAATGAAAGAAATAGTGCGTAAAGAGTACTATAGAAGGCTACGAATGATATTAAAAACTGAATTAAATTCACAGAATAGAGTTATGGCCATTAATAGCCTTGCAATCCCAGTTGTCCAATATAGCTTCAACATCTTAAACTGCACTCTAAACGACATCAGGCGAATGGATGCTAAAACAAGAAAGCTTCTTTCTAAGCATAGGATGCATCACCCAAAGGCTGATGTAGACCGTCTATACATACCCCGTAAAGAAGGTGGAAGGGGTCTTATTCAGCTGGAATTGTCATACAAGACAACAACTATTGGCTTACTAACATACATAGAAACAACAAAGGATTGGATGATACAATTAGTAAGGCAACATGAAGAAAGAAAGAAAAAAATATTCAATAAGAAAAGAAGGCGGTAAATACAAACAAGAATTACAGTTAGTAGATTCTGTAGAAAAGCAAAACAGTAGCCAAGAACCAACTATTGCGGCAAAAAATATGAAAATGAAAGCCAAAGATAAAGCTCTTGAAAAGATGAAACAGCGCTGGCAAGACAAACCTCTGCATGGCCAATATCCAGTACGTGCCAATAAATCCAATGTTGACAAAGTTAATACTCATCGATGGTTACGTGCATCTGGATTAAAGTCTGAAACTGAAGGATTTATACTTGCAGCACAAGACCAAAGTCTTTTCACGAGAAACTTTCAGGCAAATATTATGCATAATAATATGGATCCAAAATGCAGGTTTTGTGATAAACACCAAGAAACAATAGACCACCTAATCTCAGGCTGTTCTGTGCTTGCCCCAAACGAATATAAAATCGCCACGATAGAGTTGGGCAATATTTACATTGGGCAATGTGCAAACATTATGGAAAAGCTGTAAACAAACACTGGTATGAACATCATCCAGCACCGGTTACAGAAATAGAAGATGTAACCATTCTATGGGATTACACCATCTACACAGACAGAAAAATTGAAGCAAACAGGCCAGACATTATTGTTAAAAACCAGAAGGAGAAAAGTTGTCTATTAATTGATATGGCTTGTCCAGCGGATTGTAACATAGCAACCAAGGAATTTGGAAAACTGTCAAAATATAAAGACCTGGAAATTGAAATAGAAAAAATGTGGAAATTGAAAACAAGAGTTGTGCCAGTGATAGTAGGTGCACTTGGAATGATAAAAAATGGAACAAAACAACACATTGAAAGAATCCCTGGAAACCCCAGCTTAAGAGATATACAAAAAATTGTCTTATTAAGTACAGCCCACACACTAAGGAAAACGTTATCTATGTAATGCTGGGGATGATAGGGAAGATAGAAAAACATGAAATGGAGCCATAACAACACGCCACTACCTGCCTTAGGTCTCCCCGCAGACTTGGTTGGTAGTGAGACCAAAACAGAAATCGAAATATGATGAAAAATGACATAATAATAATAATAACAACATACTTAAGAAGAGAGCTCGGTTTAAAACAACAAAAAGATAGGAAAAACACAGTATTTGACAATGCTAAAATATTTTGGCAGTATATTTGTTTTCTTCAATTTATACTTCAAAATAGAACCAAATATAGCAATATATTAACCTGTAAAATCTTATAAATCTTTGTCTACATTTCTGAGATGTGGTAGTATGTACAATATTTAAATTATTCGGAGTATTCTTCTCATCTTGGTTGCCATTTTTACAACTTTGCAAATGTTGTACACTCGGTATTCTTCAGTTGCTGGAAATTTCGAACCATACTGTTTATTACGATCACTGTTGTATATTATTCTTATTTCTTGCGCGAAGATAGTTTGACCATAAACAGAATTGGAATTATGATGAAAATCACACAATAATAATGATGACTACATATTAAATTCAGTAAAAAATATTCAAATACCACATGTCTGTCATGTTGAATTAGATTACATTCAGACATTAAAATAAAAACCTCTACAAATAATAGTGTAAACCTGATATAAGTGAGTTGTCGGGACCGGAATAATGTTCTCTTATATCGGGGTTTAGTCTATTTTATATACATTACCACAGGCTCCAATCTTGAACCAGGGAAAATATCTCTTATATCAGAATTTCTCTTATATCCGGGTATCTTATATCCGGATTATACCAACATCAATTAATGAAAGGTAACTTAGAGCTGAATGAGAAACCGAAACAAAATTACAAAATAATTAAATCTAATTATGAAATGCACACTCACTTTTTTTATTTTGGGGGGCATTAACTTTGAGAAAATCCCTCAGTACAGAATGTTTTTGTGTAACCGTCTATCTATGTCGGTGCATATTGAAGTGTGTAGACATAATAATTAAAAATATAATTTTATTTAAGAACAGCAAAAAACCCTGATTTCTTTGCCAGTTTCGGTAATTTAGACTTAATAATTAATCACATAAATTGAACATTATACCTTGAAAAATATATCAATACTCAATCAATTCTCTTCGTCAGTCCCTTGACAAATTCAGTTGTCGGTAGAGATTAGATATCAGAGGATGATTTTGTTTGTTTGAGTTTTGTTTAACGGCATATCAACCACTTTGGGTTATTCAATGCCAAAAAAGATAGGTTTTTAAAAGTATTTTTTAATGTTCGTTTATAGTGAGAAGTTTGATTTAGTCAAATTTTGATGACAAAATTCTTTATTTTACAAAACTGAAGATGTTTTTCAGATTTGTATTAAAAAAATTACTACTGGTAATAATCTTCTCCTTCAAAAATGTATTATGGGAATATTGTTTTTCTTCAAAAATGTATGTCTTTCTAGAAAAGTCTATTTTTATGTATATATTTCTATAAAAGTGTATTCTCATACTTTGATAGTGTGATGACCCCAGTTTCAGGGTTAACTTTTTGCCCATAGCTTGGACACTAATAGGTGTTAGCTCTCTGGGTCAGGGTAGACCAGGGAAGAACAGAAATTAAGAGGTGGTTCCTTGCACCTGCCAACCTACTAATCAGATCCCTTTTTGCCGGATACAATTTACTGTCATACCCAGGGCCACTACAGGATGATCTGCTAGTGATGTGGCTCAGGAGTTCCGGCAACATGTCCGTCAAATCTTTGATGTTGTTTGACTATCCTTTGCGTTGTCGTCCTTTTGCATCATCCTTCAGCATTTCCTTCCGTGATGGTCTCGTTGAAGCTGTTATGTCGGATGAAATGGTGGAACTATGATATATTAAAACGCAAAATTTTGAGAGGTTTGCTTCAAAGTATATGAAGCTGTTGCATTATTTGAAGTGACATTAGACTTCAGAAAACTCAGGACCTAACTTCTATATGAAAAAAACAAAAAAAGTTTAATATCTAAAAGAACATTTCTTAATGTCATCTTTCTTTATCTCACCATGTATCAGGGGGTGTTTGATTTGTGCCGTTAAAAACTTCATGGTCGTAAATTATTTAAACTAATTAGAACCATCTGGTTTTTATTTATTTCCTCTTAGATCAATTTATCATTTTATAGTTAAAATAACTCTCTAAACATTCTGTCTGAATTTGTAATTACCCTTTTATTAAGATAAAAATATAGACAAGTTATTAGCTATTCCTCATGTGTTAAACTTACTACATGTGGGGTTCTGTGTTTCTCAAGCAATCATCTTCTACGTTCAATCGAATTTTATGTATGTCAAACCTCCAAAATTTATGAACAAGAAACTGGTATGTGATTTCTTTTCTGACATTGTCCAAGTGGTTTAATGGAAGGAAAAATGGGTTCAGAAAATTCCCTACGTACAGAATGAAGTTACTAAAACAGTTGCCAGACAGTCGGTTTTGTGGAACAGATTCTTTTCCAAGTCTAAAGATAAGAGTTGCATTTCATAAAAAATATCATGAACTGCACTTCTTGACTTATACTGCGCTGTAGATTACCATGAAGTAAATCTCTACCTTGAATTCCTCTTGGGACTTGTATTTAATGAACATTAGTCGAAATATTACAATATGAGTATATGATTGTGTATATTTTTCAGAGATGGGTGAGTTATATCGAAAGGAATATAACATGCACATGCAAATTTTTCTACTGTTTTGATACCTGATGATAGTTAATGTTTATTCTTTTAACGATAATATGAACTAAAATAAATATCTGCTGACATCTATATTGAAATACATGTTGATTTCTACTGGTTTTCGTCAAGAGTCTAACATCTACAACCATATAAATGTATACACGGATAAGCGCTGATAGTGAAATGTGTAGCAGTATTAAGTCAGATATGCGATGTTTATTTTTTACTTTCGGCAATTTAGAATGACGTTATGATGTTTTACCCTTCAATGTCCCGGGTATCGTCGTAAAAACCGAACTGACCAGCATTGAACGACCGCTTTAGAATACCGGGTGATCGGGTAGATAAAACACGACAGTTCATCTATGAGAAGGAAAACTCTTCAATTGTCCATTGACATTCGGTTATTCCCAAGAGAAAAAAAATCTAAGGAAATAATTTTCTTTCTAAGTTGTCGAGATAAGCATACTTCCATTTTCTCTAAACCAACGTGAAGGTGTTAAGTTGATGAAACTAACATGTGTATGTTAAACCAAGTTTTTCCAAAGCAAACGGTACCACGTCTTAAGCATCAGAAACGCAGACAAGCAGTCAGGGACTTGTCTGTTGCACGTGACTAGAAAATGTAAGTGTTTTTTTTTTTTTTTTTTTTTGCAGAACCACTTGAAATTTCTCAAAATTCTGTCGTCATATTTTAGATCAAGGTCAGCTCATTCATGCATATTGACACGCGATCACTTTTCTTGCATACTTAATCAATTACTTGATTTTGTTTTTCGTTATAGTCGCTGAACTGTAATACTGGACTTATTTCGTTATCTACTGTCATACCATTTTGAGAACACAAACCTGCTGATAGCATGGCTATACTTCGAAATGAGTCCTCTTTAGTTTGGTAATAACTGATTTACGTGTCTCCTATTCACCAGCTTTATCTCTACTACCATAATCGTAAGACGGTTGGGAATTATTTGTAAACATTAAATCTATAAGGTTATATATCAAGGAATTATTTTAACGGAGGATTAAAAATGTCACACTGATAAGCAAACGAGATATAATTTTTGGTTTATACAGTGTGCCAGTGGGTATGAGTGGTCCAGTCATTTTCTAACAGAGTTGAATACAGTCGCCCAATGACGAAAACTTTGGAACAAATTATGTAATTTTAATGCGCGGTTTGACGTATAGAGGATATAGCGAAAAAGAAAAGAATTGCGACATCGGAATAACTTCGTGACTAATGGCACGGATAAGCTGCACATTTGAGCAGAATTCCATGATATTATGTGAACATTAGTAGATGACACTCATGTTAAATAAAGATTTACATAATATAATCTATCGCTGTTTCTATGACATCTAATCTGGTGAACCACATTCCCTTGTCTCACCAATCATGGTCTCTACAAGTGAGACCCCCTATGTCCGATACATGAGTGTTAATCATTCACAATCATGCCGAATATCATTAGAATTAGTAAATTATATTCGAAACAAACCCATCAGCTAATATGTCCTCTGACCTAACCCAGTTGGCGCAATAGAGAAAAAATGGATTGTAAATTTAAGCAAGGCCAAAATCATAATAGTAATATTCCAACAACACACAATTGCACAAACAAGTAAACTTTCACCAATCGTGATGGATGTGCATTCTCTCAAAGATTCCCTCCAGCCTTGAACACTAACTGGGACTTAAACATTTCCCAGCCCTTAATTAGAACTCATATATCCCATCTATTATTAAAGATTTGGAAAATTTGCCGGTTCATTGTATCTCTCTGTGGAGAATCTAATTTACCCTATCTTTACAAGAGACTCACCAAACTAAACAGAGAGTATTGCTGCCATATCTGGGCTGATGCTGTTCAGACTTAACAAGCGTATCTTGATAGATTTCAGAAACGAGCTTGTGGGTGATTAAGTATTTTCCATCCTAAAACACTTTTTCACTGACGAAATGTCTCCATATGACGTTGCCATATCACGATTTCAAGACACATGTTCCGCCAAGCAACATTCTTTAGTCTCAACAGATCTAAAGTGTGAATCATGTTTATTCTTTTCGTATTTTAACATAATGAAGTAATTTCCATTCGAACAGCTTCTTCCCAAAAACTGCTTCGGTGTGGAGCTAATTCCCGGAGATTTAAGTTTTGTTCAATAGCGTATCAACATATGCGGGTTATTTAAGGCCAAAAAAGTAGGGTTTTAAGGTATTCTTTAATGTATTGTTATAGCGAAAATGTTCAGTTAGTCAGATTTTGAATGTGTTTTTTTTAGAAAACTGAAAATAACTTCTAGATTTGAATTAAAAAAATGTATTGCTGGTAATTTTTTTCCTTCAAAATTGTGTTATCGTATTTTTTTTCCTTCGAAAATGTATTGTTGGTAATATTTTTCCCTCAAAAATGTATATTTTCCTGTAAAAGTCTATTTTCATCTATGTATTTCTATAAAAGTTTATTTGTATATTTTCATAGTGTTTTGATCCCAGTTTGGGGGATACTTATTTGCCGATAGCTGGGACCCTAACATGTGCTACCACTCCGGATCAGAGTTGACTTGAAAACAACAGCAATTAAAAGGTGGTTCCATGCTTCTCACAAGCTTCCAATCAGAGGCCTTGCTGCTGGATGAAGTTTAACGTCATACACAGGACTATTCGCGGCAGGACTTTAAAATTACTACAATTTTGATCTAACTGTTATCTTTACTGAATATCCCCATGAACCTGGCGTTTTTTTCCTCATACAAAACCATACAGTAACTAACTACATTGGGTGGCTCTTGGGTCTGAAATTGGCAGAACATTAGTATATAAAAAGTTAGTAATAGCACAGAACACATTCGCTCTAGAAAAATAGCATATACTCCATTAGGCTCTGCAAAAAAGATCTATATTCTATGAGATGTTTATCATGGGCAATAAAAAGGGACTTGTGCGAGTGAAGAAAAAGCTCATTGTTTGAGGAGATTGTTAACATTATTCTGGAAGCATATCTTCTTCATTAAATCCCGTGTCCCCTATGGTCCTCCAAAACTTCTTGTCACTCGTATCTCCTAATAAACTTTATTATTTTATCATTGTACCACGATCCATTTAGTCAAACTCACTAAGAATGTTATGTATTGTTTTTCCCTCACTTCCCTTCAATCTGCCATTCAAGATTTTTTTTTTTTTTTTTTTTTTATAAGCGTTTCACCCCGAGCAAGGCATGTCACTGCCACTAGTGTGCAGGGGGCTACGTAGAGTGGAGAAAGGCTGATTAAATATAGGAAATAACAGAGGGTGGGTGATAGGCGGGTGAGGATACCGAGAATGAGGGTTGGGCAGATGAGAGTGTTGTGAGAATAGTTGGGAGTTAGTGTGATAGGAGGTGTCTATTGACCCTACATTTAAACACCTGGAGATTGTAACTGTCGGGAAAGCAGACTTGTGGAAGGGAGTTCCACAGGCGGGAAGCGCGAGAAAAGAAGCTGTTGGAGTAGAATTTACGGTTACATCTTATTTGTTTAACTGTAAAAGGGTGGGACCTAGTTGCTAATCTAGTATCTCGTGTAAATTCGTGCTTAGGCGGCACCAGTGATCTAAGCTCTTCGGAGCAGAAGCCATGAAAGTATCAGATTTTCCAAGCTCTTTTTTCCCATTATCGATATAAATCTAAACTTATTTATAAATGGAACTTTATCTGTGTGTGCGTGTGTCTGCGTGTGTCTGCGTGTGTGTGTATCCGTTAGCTATAGACACCAAACTGGCTGAACCAATTTTCTTGATAATTTACACAGTTGTACTATAAGCATCTGCGAGTGTTCTTAGATAGGTTTTATGTCGAGGTACCCCTGATGAAGGATGCGCGTTGTGGTGCAATGGATATCAGTTCGGAACGAGAAATCGAGGAACCGAGTTCGAATTCCAGTTGAATTCCTTGCATTCACTTACGCGCAAATACCCTTGGGAAAGGTATTAATCCGTCTCTTCCCTCCAGTTATGGGTTAAATAATAGGACAGATTGGGTTCTATAGCCTTGGTCGGCAACCAGTCTACCGCAGAAAGCAATGGCATTCTACTGCGGGATAATCTTCTGCCCAGTCAGTCATGTCTCTTTCGAGACGTGATCGCCCAAGCGTGTATCGCGCATGGCACTTAACTGACTGACCTCTGATGAATATCGAAAATCGATAATCGAAAAAAATGAGTTAGAGAAGGAGTGGTCCGATTTTAATCAAATTTGATACACTCATAGACAAAGAGAAAACGATATTCAGAAGTTTCAAGGTTGCAGTTCTTAAAATAGTGCAAAAAATTTGATATCGATACCAGGAAACCAACAGCCTACGGTTTTACTTTAACTGGAAACAACTATTGCTTTTTAGTCTTTCGTGCCAACGTCCAAAGAGTCTGAGCTCCAGGACCATGGATTAGTTTTAAAGCTTTTATTACACGCGAGCAACGCCGGGCTATACTGCAAGTGTGCCATTGACACATCAGCTGTTTTTTTTTTAATTTGTTAAATATTAGTTTCCTTTTATATCCATAACTTAGTCGTTGCTCATATATTCGGTTTATGTTATCTTCAGCTTCCTTTTTTAGGACCAAATTTCTGTTTTTTCAAGTTTGCTCTTTATATTTGATAAGATAGTTTAGAACTCGCAGCCATACAGGAGGATAGAAATAACGTAGCCGTATATTATTATTTTCTTTCTTTCTAGCGAGAAGTTTCTATTTCTTAGTACTCTGCTTACCTTTTGGAATGCTTCCTTGACTATCAAAATACGCCTAGAAGGATGACTACGAAATACAAAATTCAAAGGGGAAATGCGAATATTACCTAAGAAAACTACAGATTACGTTAGCTGCCTAGGACGCGGGGCAATTTGATTATTTCTAGGACAGTAACGTGTGGCTTTGTTAATGAGCTCGGGGAACATTGCATGTAACCGAGCACGTTTGGACATGTTCGGACGTTTGATTTATTCCGATGCAGATAAGATGAGCCATTCGTTATCAATCAGTAGAAGACATTGTTATGTTGTTGCTGAAGGAATTTCAATTGAGATTCTTTTTTTGTGTAAAAGTTTGTAAAATTACTAGAGAAATGTTAGCACTATAAAAACATGTCATAATGACCATCCTATGAAGAATACCATTTGAGTGGCACAGATAGTTTTACAAGGAAAGGATAGAATATAGGCATGACGACGGCATACGGGGTTTGCCTAAAACGTAATCAACGGATGTAAATCTAAAGGGATTGATAACTTGTGCATCTAGCTCGAATGTTATCTTTGCAAGTGATAGCAGGGGTATTTTCATATGTATTTTGTGTGTGTGTGTGTGTGTGTGTGTGTGTGTGTGTGTGTGTGTGTGTTTGTGTGCATTCTAACGAGCCCTACACCTCCGAAACCTTTTCGTCCAGTTTCAACAAAAATTGTGTCACTTGTCGATCATGCCGTGAACATTTGACGTACGTAAAAAATGTTTGAAGCGATTTACAGGGTACAGCAGAAATCACCAAAACGCTTAGAAGTTACGAACTCTTCTCCTGTGAAACGACTTATGCGAATTCAAACAAAATCGGTTAACTTGTAGATCAAGGTCCGAACCTTTGATGTAGGCAAAATTTTTCGAATCAATGTACAGGGTTAGTCAAAAAACAACGACAAACATAATTTTGTGTGATTTTTGCGCATTTTTATTCATTTCTCCAAGGTGCTTCACTCCAACTCAACCAAAATCGAGTCACTTTACATCAATGTCTGAAGTCTTGACATGCCAAGAAAAATTTCAATTGATACACAGGGTGCGGCAAAAATTAATGGCAAAATTAATGGCAAAATTTGCGTTGTATTCCAACAAAAATCGGGTCTTTTTTGTAACTTCTATCTTCTCAGATGTCATAACAATATCCCGTTTTCTAGAAGGTGCCGACCCCTTCGACGTTTCAGTGACGATGAATCCACTTTTTCAGCATAACAACACCATTGCATCACATTACAGGCTCACCTAACGCCCGCCCCTGTTCATCTGATTCTACATACATCATTTCCTTTTATTGACAAAATTCATCATGCATAAACCACGTTTTACATATACAACAGGCTTACGGCCATATCACGTTGAATACATTGGTTCTCGCCCGATCACCGAAGTTTAGCGACGTTGAGATTGGTCAGTACTTAAATGGGTGACTGCTTGGGGATACCAGTTGCCGTAAGCGATTAGTGACGGATGTGCGTTGTGGTGCAGTAGATATCGGCTCGGAAAAAGAAATCGGTGATCCGAGTTCGAATTACAGTTGAATACCCTGCATTCACTTAAGCACTGGTACCCTTGGGAAAGGTATGGGTAAATAACAGGGTAGGTCCTGGGGGACACTGCCCTTAAAAACAAATCCCAATGAAATTTGATGCTCGAAAAGAAAAAAAAGTATTACTAGACACAAAACTTATATAAACAACAATAAATTGTTGAAAGAAAAAGGTATTACCAGCAATAAATAAATATAATTTAGTTAGCAATAAATGTCCTGCCGATATTGATATGCCATAAAAACAAAACAACCAAACCAAACCAAACATATACAACAAAGATCAACAGTTATTTCGCATTTTTGTACAGTTACGCGTCACGGAAATCTCATAATGAAGCTTTTTGAATAAGCACTTAGTCTTACCATTTCTATATAACCACTACCGAAAAAAACGCAAGCAATGCCGGGCTATACAGCTACTTATAAACAGAGGAATAGTGCAGTTAATTATACGGAACATTTGGAAATGGGAAAAGATTGAAATATCCAAAGTTTTTTCACACGCATTCACCACACCAAATCTTTATATTTTCCCACAATTTCCTAAATGCCCTTGAAGAACAATGATTTCCGAATATCTCTGAGATATAGCTACACGTAACTAAGTTAGTAAACTTTCTTCCGGAAAACGAATGAATGAATGTTATCAGCAATGACACTATCGTCTCATGGCGCATAGATTCGGAAAGGAAGCAATTTAACGCCCACAGCAATCAGATATAACTAGGCAATCAACTTTGCTTTCAACGAGAAATTACTGAAATAAAATTGTCACAATTTTTGCCTTCTGTCGTCACGAGCAGTCTCGCTTAATAACTGCGTCGAATGCGTTAAAATGCTGAATTTCAAGGTGAAAAAGAATCATCTACGTTTACAGGATTATCACATATTTATTAAACTTTTCTTTGTTTTAAACTATTAAACATCACTGCAATATTGGCGCTTGCCTTATCATATGAAACGCGTCTACATCATCAGTGGTAGCAGCATCACCATCATCATCAACAGCATGATCTTCAGTCAGTCAGTTCCATAAGCAATTGTTGTATGTTCGTTATGCTGTTTGGAATGTGACCGGTTCCTTCCACGTGTCTGGGTTGCATCCAGTCGTAGCATTCATTTTTGCGTCGCAAGTCTGAAGCATGAAGTGGGACTTAACGATGCCCTTTTCTGTTTTGTGTCTTCTAACTGGTAAACGCAAATTAGTCACGGTTATGTAACCGGTTAAATAATCAGGGATGTGCGTTGTGTTGCAGTAGATATCGACTTGAAACAACAAATCGGAGAGCCGAGTTCGATTTCCAGTTGTATTCCTTGCATTCATTTACGCACAAATACCCTTAGTAAAAGTATTAACCCGTCTTTACTTCCAGTTATTGGTTAAATAATAGAACAAATTGGGTCCTCTAGCCTTTTTCAGCAACCAGTCTACCGCAGAAATCAATGGCAACCTACTGCGAGATAATCTTCTGCCCAGTCAGTCATGTCTGACTAAACTAATCGGGGAAACTTTCCGCCCTGGCCGTTGACATCAATCCAGGAATCACTCCGCTCAGTGTCACCACCGCCCTGCCTATACTACCAGTCGCTGTGATTTAGCATGCTATCAATTTTTTTCTTTTCATGGAGTTGCCTGCATAGCTTAGCGGCAGGAGAAATCAAATGAGGGTTACTTTTTATCGCTTAACTGCAAACAACATTCAACTGAACTCATTTTTCTCACCAAACCCTACTTTGATTAATAACTGTTTTCTGACATAGGTTTCTAGGTTTTATGGAATAACTCGTTTGAAGTGTAGTCTTCTCATACCTCAGATTTTTCTTCCGAGTTGTTCATTTCCTAAACTCGCAGCATATTTAGTTCAGTAGAAGAAAGAAACAAGCAGAAAATAAATATACAGAAATAAATAAAGAAATATATTAATATTGGATTAGATGCGATCAAAATTAAATTACAAACAAATATTGCATTAAAATTAAAATACATAAAAATTTAAAGTAATCGATTGAAATAAATTGTTTTGAATGTATTGAAAAATACGCGGATGACTACGCTCTCACACACTGAAGAATGGTAAACTTTGAAAAACAGTAGCTACTATGGCATCTATGCATCGTTCATTCAGCAATGAATTAGAACACTCTCAGCTATTGAGCGTTATAATGATGATATACACGGTAAAATCTGCCTCCTTCTCTCGAGCACCCGTAGCTCAGAGGTAGAATCGCTGACTGACGCCAATTCAGTCGGGTTTCCATCCTGGGTAAAAAACAATCGGCTGTCTGACCGTACTGATGAGCTGCGATACAGCGAAACAGATCTGTCTGCGGATGACTATATATATATATATATATATATATATATATATATATATACGAAAGATTTAATTTATTAATCAGATATATTTTACGACTTTAATCATTCTTGTAGGGGATAGCAGTATTTGAGTAGACACCCAGTTTATTTATTAAGGTGTATATTTATTTATTTTCAGATACCGGTATTAATATAAAAAAAGCTTATTAGAGAAACAAACATGACATGGCAGTATTCGAACCTGAGTAGTACAGGGTAGAGGGAACCGTCGATATTACTGTTAGCATTCGCTGTCATAAAAAGATATCCAAAGTACTCTGGAAAATCTGTCCTAGAAAGAATTTAGCCGATCAAGCAAGGCTAAATAGTAGACATTCATCCAGTCATAGACACTCAAAATTTTCATATGAGCTCAGCATCGCATCCAAATGTCAGTTAAGTGCCATACGTAAAATACGCTTGGACGATCACGTCTCGAAAGAGACATGACTGACTGGGCAGAAGATTATCCCGCAGTAGGTTAGCATTGCTTTCTGCTGTAGACTGGTTGCCAGCCAAGGCTCTAGAACCCAATCTGTCCTGTTATGTAACCCATAACTGGAAGCAAGAGACGGATTAATACCTTTCCCAAGGGTATTTGAGCGTAAGTGAAAGCAAAGAATTCAACTGGAATTCGAACTCGGCTCCCCAATTTCTCGTTCCGAGCCGATATCCACTGCACCACAACGCACATCCAACTGTAAACAAACTAAGGCAGTAATACAATGATTGTTTATTTATGAATCCAACACATTTTGAGTAATAAAAATGTTTATATATAATGTATGTGTGTGTGCGATGAGTAAATTGTCGTTATTTTATATTAATAATTTTACGCACGCGTTGTGTTTGTGTTGAATTTGGGATTTTTTTGACTATATAGTAGTAGGGAGAGTTGGGCACAGACTTTGATGAAAATAGCACCATGACGCAACTTATTTCTACAGAAATCTGGAAACGGCATGTTGCAATCGCACCGGAAGCCCCAATACAAACATTTCAGAAAGTTTGTGTTCATCTAATGACAATATAGTATATCTGGAAAGAGTTGGATGATCCGAATAGTGATTGCGAATGTACGAATTCTCGGAAAATTATTCTGATCGTTCTGTTCTAAAAAGTACTCCCAATTTCGTTGGTGACGGCCCCAAACTTAAAAAGGAATCCTACATCAAGTGCCTTGAAAATGGTAGTGCTGCCCTGGATCGTGGGTAACTGATGGAAGAACATACGTCTGGAAACAATACTCTACAGCTTGCTAAACAAGTAGATGAACCAAGTTATGGTTGTAAAATAATTTATTTGACCACATCACAACTTACATTTGGCCACCTAATCTGCAGAGTGAAGCTCTTTTGCTTTTTATGTGCGGGTCACCGTTGAGCGAGAAAATAAAGGCAGGAATTATGGCAATATTTACCAAATTAAAATAGCGCCCATTCAGAAAAGAAAAAATTGATAGCGTAATTATCTGCATAGATTGTTTTCTTTTAATTTCTCCGACCTGTAGTTGACATTTTGGGGTCTTCGTTTTGCTGATGACTATGCATTCTGTTTTCTTGAATTTAAAGCTTAGTTCTTTTTATCCCTTTCTATTTGCTACATTCTTTAGAAGGTCTTGCATTCTTCTGTCTGTGTCTCTTATCAGCACTGTGTCATCTGCATATCTTATTACATTGTTGAGATTGTGGCTGTCATCGTCGAATCCTGGTAAGGGTATTATTTTCTTAGAATTTTTTTGCTGTATAAGTGGAACATATCCGGTGTAAAAACACATCCTTGTCATATGTCCCTTTCTTTTTATATGCATGCTGAATTCACTTCATATTCGTACGAAAGCGGATGGCTCTCAATATATATACTCTTGATAATCATGACGGCTTTTCCGAACCTCGGAAATGTGCAAAAATAACATACATATGACGGAATTCAAGAAATTTGGCAGAAGCTAAGTAAATAAAACAGTGTCATTGGTGAACTTTTATTGATTTCACAATTGGATCATATATTTAACCATCGGAATTATGTGTAAAATAACAGATCGCACAAATATCCGACAAGACTTCAGCAACACACATCTACACGACGGTAAAAATATTTTGATGACGTAATTATCTGCATAGCTTGTTTTATTTTAGTTTCTCCGGCCTATAGTTACAATTTTGGGGTCTTCTTTTTGCTGATAACCATGCAAGTTTAAAATCGCCCACGAGTTTGGGAAATGATCTGCTTGAGTTCGGAAATGATTGAGCGTGAAAAGACGACTTTTTGATCTGCAGTTACTTCTAACACAATTAACCCAGTGCGATGTTGAGATCCAAAGACGCTTTGGCATGGCCAAAGATGCATCTCCAAAGCATAATACTGAAAAAAAAAAGAAGAAAAATCTCATTAGAAACAAAAAAGAGAGTGCTAGATTGCT
>JBBBDQ010001983.1:52500-240000 GCA_037127315.1 Ascarosepion bandense | reverse complement strand
AAAAGAAGCGTTTATCGATTTAAAATGTTTTAATTTTTTAAAAGCTTCATTACTGAATGAGATATGGAGAAAAGAAAGGAATATATAGTATTTTGATTTCTGTGTTGTGTGGTTTTCAATGGTTTATCAATTTTTATGTGGATATGTCTTGTTAAATATACGTTAATACAACTAATGGATTTCCGAGTTAAATAAGTAATGATGCGTTCTTTCCACGTTTTCATCTCAGTAATGCTTGCGAGATGATTATCAATGGTCTTGCATAATACTCATTGTTTTTTCATGAAAAGTAATGTTTTGTATACAAAATTTAATAAGAGAGATGTCACTGGAAACACTGTCCATTGCTAGCCACTAATTTTTCCCTTCTTTCTGGTAGCATTGAAATTTCACATTGGAAAACCATACGTCATCTGCGACTAACCATGTATCAACAAAGTGTTTGATATTTTCATAAAATTAAAAATGCTGCTTAGCCAAGCCATGTTAAATCGTTCGGAACAAGTAAAAATCAGACTGGCCAATATCTGGTAAATACAGCAGGTAAGCTAGGACATCCCCTTTCAGCGTTTCGAAGTAGGTTCTCGCCCGTTTTGCAATATGTGGCCTAAAGTTGTCGTGCCTCTGCTCGTATAGAGACCGTTTTCTTCAATTCTCGACACAAATATATTAATTGTAGTCGATAGCAATTTCCCGTGATGGTTTCGTCTGATTTAAGCAGTTAAAAATAAGCCACAAACAACTGATCCAACCAAATGCAGAGCAGAAGCCACGAACCATGGCTGGGCTTATTCAATGTTTTTCGACGCTTGAGGATATCGTAGTTTATCGACTTTTCATCGCCAGTCACAATACGATGGAAAAAAATTCCTTTTTTGCCTTTGAAGCAACAAGTGGCCTAAAGTTATCGTGTCTCTGCTCGTATAGTGTTCGTTTTCTTCAATTCTCGACACAAATGTATTAATTGTAGTCGATAGCAATTTCCCGTGAATGTTTCGGCTGCTTTAAGCAGTTAAGAATAAACCACAGCCAACTGAACCAACCAAATGCAGAGCAGAAGCTTACCCAATGTTCTTCGACGCTTAAGGATATCGTAGTTTATCCACTTTTCATCGCCAGTCACAATACGATGCAAAAAATATCTTTCCTTTTCAGCCGTTGAAGCAGCTTTTCACACGTGACTAGACACCGCCAGAAGACACAGCTATGATTCAGCTCGTACGCCATCCAATGCCCTTGCTTTTGAATCAATCCTAATACTTTCAATCGCTTCAAAATTGTTGTGTGATAAACGCCTGACATGAATTTTCATGAAGTAATAGCTCTAGTTATCAGTGTTAAATCTTTCTCGGTACGCCAGATCCTTGTTTAACTTCAACATCAATATCATTATTTTTCAAGGATCTAAACCAATTTTTGCATGTTGTTTCCGACAGGGCAGGGTCGCCGTACGTCTCAACAAGAATTCTGCGTGTGTAGGAGATCCGGTATTGCAAGGAAATATTTTCTCGCAAATTACCTCCACAACGCAGAGAAAGATCACGTAAAGTTCAGACTAGAATATCGGGCCAGAAAAAGAAAATGCCGAAAATTCAGTAGCCGGTACAATCTCGCAAAATGCTATCTACCTAACAAGTCAGACCAAAAACTTTTCTTTTCAACGACTGCTTTTATCGGCCGATCAATTTTTTCTATTGGCCGTCAACTAAGGGAGGACGCTAAATATTTTCATATATATCTGTAGGGACTTTTGGGACGGACTTGTTTTTATTTTTTTAAATTTTTTAAAAAATATTCCGTCTTCAACATGTTATGCGGACTATGTGCCCATTTTTTTTCTCTTTGGGTCTGTAATTTTCTTTTTCACCGCATTTTCCATCGTAGTATTAACGCGACGCGCTGTTGTTTAATTTGACGAGGTAAGTCGCCGTTTCTTTGTTCTAGCGTGCTTCTGCTGCAAATTTCTTTTGAATAAAATATTGCAGCTAAGTTTCCCGCAAACACACTTTATTTGACACAAGTTCTGACATGTTTAGATCTATAAAAATTAAAGAGAAATGTAAGACACTAAATTTCAAGCTTGGTTATAGTAATTTCTTATAGATCTGTTACCATTTGAAACCAGACACACATTGCTCTGGGAAAGCCATCTGTTGAAAAAGAGCGAAGATTTATTCAAAGTCTTAATATATTTCTTTATTTGCTTGATTTTGATTGCTAAAATTCATAATTAGTATTCTGTTGTTTTCTCACTTTCTGCCTTTCCTTATTTTACACTTGATGTTTTATGCTCTACAATATTTAAACAAGGAATTTTAAAACTGTAGATTCTCTCACCTGGATATATATATATATATATATATATATATATATATATATATATATATATATACAGTAATCCAAAGACAAATCTATTTCGCTGTATCACAGCTCATCAGTACGGTTAGACTCCGATTGCTTTTAACCCAGGATTGAAACCCGACCGAATTGGCGTCAGTCGGCGATTCTACCTCGGAGCTATGGGCGCTCGGTAGAAGGAGTCAGTCTTTTTGCGTGTATATTATCATTATACACGCCCAACAGCTGAGAGTGTTCTAATTCATTGCTGAATGAACGATACACATTTTGTGAGTTTATATATATATATATGTATATATATATATATATATATATATATAAGAAAAGTTAAGACTGACGCGTTATATCATGGTAAATCGGAAATGATTAGAGCTCTCTTAGAGAGTTATCCTACGATTATGTGTAAAGGATACTCCTTTAGATTTTTCTAAGCCCACAAGGCATGCTGATATATATATATAAACTCACAAAATGTGTAAACAACACCTAGCTAACCGGGTTTCAACCATTAGGTAGCGTCAGGAACAAGGTGAGAAAATTTTGGATAAATTACACCAACACCCGAATAATGAGTTGAAAAGTCGAAGGGAAAAAAGCCAATTCCTTTCTGTTTTCTTAACTATTTTAAAAATCGAAAGACTTTTTGTGAGTAATAATATCAGACGATGATGAAGAGAGATCGCTGTCAGTCCAAAGTGACTTCGATCAACAAATGACTAGAAACTGAGGAGATCTATAATCTTCGTCAGTAATTTTTTTAATTTTATCTTCAGCAAATACTTTTTTGAATATTTCAAGTTTTGGAAAGATGGAGCAATCATATTTCTTTCTCTTTGACTCTAATTGGCTGCTACAGGAACTCCATCTTCTCAGAAAGTTTTAATCGAGTCTTCTACGGTCTCTAGCGGCTTCCATTTTTCGAAACATTCCACTTGGCAAGATAGGAAGTTCGTCAGTGTTCCATGACGTCTGATTAATGACATTAGACTCAGTCATCTCTGCTATTTGTCAGAGTTCTTTCTCCATCGAAACGAATTACGTTTCGGCTCAGAAACGGGCCTGGAACTGAAGTTCATTTGAAAGAGCATTGCTTGAAGGATGCTTTGCGAGTAACAGAGCGGATCATACTGTAAATTATGCAATATCGATGTATCTCAATTCTGGCGCCGCTTCAAATATGCTTGGTTGATTAGCTGAATGCGTGGAAATGTAGATAGACTCATCGTGTTCAAGACCACCAGAGAAGAGCTTTATGTTTGATTTACGCAAAGTGAGCAGCAATTTCCTTCATCTGGCAAGTATAATTGAAACAATCAGTCAGTCAGTTAAGTGCCATACATAATACACTCTTTGGGTGATCATGTCTCGAAAAAAATAACTGACAGTAGGTTGCCATTTCTTTCTGCAGTAGACTGGTTGCTAGCCAAGGCTATAGAACACAAACTGTCTGCTATTCGGCCCATAGCTCTAGAAAAAAGAGGTGGATTATAGTATTAAATTAATAAGTAGCAATTAGTGAGGGACCAGTTTACGACTTCATGACAATAGAAAATAGATCCCCTACTTTGATTATACTTTCATCTATTATATTAAGTCAGTTAAGTGTCATATGTGATACACGCTTTGGGCGATCATGTCACGAAAGAGACATGACTGACTGGGCAAAAGATTATCCTGTAGAAGATTGCCATTACTTTCTGCGGTAGATTAGTTGCCGGCCAAGGCTATAGAACCCAATCTGTCCTATTATTTAATCCATAACTGTAGGGAAGAGACGGAATTTATAGCTTTCCCAAGGGTAATTGTTCGTAAGTGAATGCAAGCAATTCAAAAGGAATTCGAACTCGTCACCGCAATTCGTCGTTCCAAGTTGATATCCACTGCATCACAACGATCATACGTACCAAATATAGTAGAATAAAAATTTATCAAAAAAAAAAAAATCTGCTTAGGTTTACATTGGTTCGTTTTGTTTTATGGCATATCAACCTCAATGGGTTATTTGATGCCGACAAAATTTACACTAGGTGTCTATGAATAAAATATATATTATTTGAAAACATATATTTTCTTTAAAATAATTATTGCAAATAATATTTTTTTCCTTCAAAAGTATTTCTTGGGAATATTCATTTCTTCCAAAATTTTTTGCAAATAATATTTTTCTTCAAATTTTTATCTTGGAAATTTTTGTGTAAAAATCCTTTTTATGTCTTTCATAGTGTTTGACCCCAGTTTGGGAGTTATCTATTTCCCCATAGCTGAGACCCCAACAGGTGCTACCACTCCGTGTCAGGATGGGCCTAAAATGAATACATGTATTCTCTATAAATATAACCGTTTTCAAGTTTAAATTGGATCTCTATTCTGATTAAATTGAACACACACACGGATTATTCTCTATTCCTACATCCATAAATTACGAACGTATTGTTTCTTATATTCAAAGGAAAATCAATTTTACAACTACGAGATTACATTTCCTGGGGTAAATATCTCTAAAAATAGATATTTCCGTATTGCAATGAAAACTATAATTTTAACTAAAAATAAAACAGATTTAATTATATTGTGGTCTACAATATTTGTTGTATTGAGCACTTTTTATAAAATTAAATGCCGGATAAGTAATTGTATAACTGTTGCTTCTTTTCACCTAAGTTTATATATATAGTGTATCGAGGCAGCAGATAATTTCCTAACCATATGCTGTTAAATACAAGAGACTATGAATATCTATTATATTTAATAATGAGCCGTTCTAAACATCGTATTTTGGCTTTAATTTCAGTTGAAAATAAAGACAAAAACTCTCCAACAATTAGATAGTTTTTTATTAAGTTGGTTCTAATCTTTCGGCTCATATGAGCCATCTTCATAGAGGTTACATGGACGTTAACACAAAAACATCCACCATCAGCGATGATTTTATCTTGTGTTGACATAAAATTCCGCTAAGCAACGGCAACAGTTTCCAAAAATAGCAAACACAGTTCGCAAATATGTAATGCGGTTCTATGACATCTCACCGTGTGAAAGTTCGAAATGATGACAGAACCATATATTTAAATATGTGACATCGTAGAACCGTATTAAAATAAATTATCCGTAACGTACTCGTGGATGAGACAAATAACAAGAGCCTCGTTCATATGTGAAAAAGGCTAACGTAATTGAAGCATTATTAATAATAAAAAAGAAAAAATCATCACTTAATAATATCAGATATGAACACGGCAACGATGTGCTTACCGTGTTCGGAATATCAAACGCACACATAATTTTACACATATACATAGACAATACTTATAATCGTAAAGTAAAATTCATTCTTGGCAATAGTTAAAAGTATTGGAGAAATTATTTGGAAAAGCAAAAGTGACTGAGACAGAAGTCGTTTTCTTCTTTTTCTATGTGCCTTGTCCTTTTAGGACGTAGGCGTTCATGGTCTTCCACGTCTCCTTATCCCTGGTGGTTCTTAGCACGTTTTTTCCTGTAACATCTCGCATCTGTAATCCACCTGCACAAGCCCCACAAATACGTTATTCGCTGCCATACTCTGTCTCTTTGTCCCTATATCTAGCCTGTTAGTATTAGGGTCTCCAAGCCCTCCTTCCTCATTTCATGTCCCATGAACTTCAGCTGTCTCTTCCTGATGCTCAATATTCATTTTCCTTTTCGTTTCCATTCTTTCCAACACCTCATCATTGCTCACATACTCGGTCGATAATATCCATAGCATCCTTCTGTAGAACCAAATTCCAGTTTCTTCAAGTTCTTTCTTCATCTTTGTTGATATTGTCCAACATTCACTGTCATGTTGAAGAACTGACATCACTTAACAATCCAGTACTTTCTTCTTTGTTTCTAGTGAATGTTTCTTGTCTCTTAATACTTTACTCATCTTCTGGAACGCGTCCTTAGCCATGACAATTCGCCTTCGGATCTCTGTGTTGCACTTTCCGACTTCTGTTAGAACACTTCCCAGATATTTAAATTTTTGTGCTTGCTTGATTTTAATATCCCCCACCTGCATTTGGCATTTTGGGTTGTTCTTTTTTGCTGATGACCATGCATTTAGTTTTCTTCCAGTTTATTTGTAGTCCTTTTTTTGTCACTCTCTTCAGCTACCTTCTTTAGGAGGTTTTGTAGTTTCCTTTCCGTGTCTGCAATCAGCACTGTATCCTTTGCGTATTTTAGATTGTGGCCTCTGATGACAAATCCTGGTATGACATCTAGGGTCCTCAAAATATTCTCGCTGTACAAGTTAAATAGTTCTGGTGAAAAGACACATCTTTTTCTTACACTCCTTACTATCTTTGTATATCTGATGAATTCGTTACCTGTCCGTATGCAGGCAGTCTGCTGTCAGTAAATTTTTACTGCTGAGCATCTCCATCACTTCTTTGTGGCGAACTTTGTCGAACCCCTTCGCGTAATCGATAAAATAGAAATACAAATCCTTAGACTGAAGACAATCATGAAATAATGGAATTTAAGAAGGTAGGTGATGGCAACTGACGTTTCATTTAAACCTTTGCTGGTTGGATCTATCAGGGAAGCAAGTAAAGTGTACGGAGCAAAATCGGGGAGTGCGACAAAAAGAATGTCTTAGAGAAGAAAATGCGGTAATATTCTATATACAGTCATCGACATACAAGCATATATCCCAGTATCATTGCTAATCGATATGGCTGAACAACTTATTTCTTCTCGCCTGGGTCGAGGCTCGAGCAATATAGTATCAGTCAGATATTCTACCCCGTATATATATATATATATATATATATATATATATATATATATATATTGTAAGAAAGTTATATGGAACACGTAGGTTTTAAATAAACTGTTCATGCATTTACTCTTATGAAGTGTACTCGATACACCGTAGTGCTTTGTATTGTAATGGTTGTAACAATATTACCCTTTCTTCAAAAACCTTATATCCCAATATAAGAATTACCCAGACAAAACTAGAAAGTGACCCTTCCAAAACTAAGCTACTTCGCATCCCTCTCCTCACCCAACGTTGTATTACTATGGCTGCAAACTGCCTCACTAAACTGCCACCCCACATTCACTTACATATCATATTACCAAAAATAAATCGTTTTCACCATTTATTTTTCATTTCAACTTATCACTCGTTGAGGAGTAAACGTAGCTCAGAAACGCGAAGATTTTTCTGTAGTTATACTATGCTTTTATTAACCATTGTAACAACTATTACAATATATATATATATATATATATATATATATATATATATATATATGTGTGTGTGTGTGTTTGTGTGTGTGTGTGTGTGTGTGTGTGTGTGTGTATTGCTAAATATTTTATATTTAAATTTATAGCGCTGTGTCATAATAAATAATACGTAGCCTTGCAAGAAATATTGTATATATGAATATTGCAAAAAGATTAAAAATAGAAAAACAAAAATTTGATACTGTTGAATGAACAGTGAAAACACTCGCATTTAGCAAATTACATAAATGCATTCGATACAAACTTAAGAAATATTTGGGTAGATAAGATAAGTTAAGTGCCATACGTGAAACACCCTTGGGCGATCATGTCTTGAAAGAGACATGACTGACTTGGCAGAAGATTATCCGGAGTCTGTTTCCATTGCTTTCTGCAGTAGACTGGTTGCTGACCAAGGCTATAGAGCCCAATCTGTCGTGTTATTTAACCCAGAACTGAAAGGAAGAGATGTATTAATACCTTTCCCAAGGGTATTTGCGCGTAAGTAAATGCAATGAATTCAACTGGAATTTGAACTCGGCTCGCGGATTTCTCGTTCCGAGGCGATATCCACTGCACCACAACGCACAAGTACAGTGCGTATAAGCAATCATATAATCCCGTCAACCAGCTTCAGCACTTCCTAGATTTCAGACTCTGGAAAGTGACTCTCGCACTGAGCAGATTTAGCCAGGGAAGTCTACCAAATCTGCAGAAAACTGAGATTAACCAGACCGGTCTCTTTAGTGAACAGATACTGAAAGTGTTTGCATTTGTTGTCACTATGCCCTTATCGTGCAATATGCTATATGCTTATTGAATGCACTTCTCAAGTTTTCTGCTCGCAGTTCAGAGGCCATATTCGTTGTCTCAGGAAACATTCTTTTTAAACTAGCCATGACTGCAAAATCTTTATCTTACCTGATAAACAAGGAGGACACTCTGTCTCAGCCAATGTTAGTTCCCCACTATCATATGATTTAATCGCCTGATCAGTTTATGCTTTACATTCCGTTTGTGCTACAAATTTAATTAGATTGAATCGACGACTATAATCCGCAGCAACTGACCTAAATTTAGATGTTTTTTTAAAATCCCACCGCATATTCCCTTTGTAGCATTAGTATCAGCTGGCCCTGGAAATCTCAATCACAAAATATTGATGCGTTAGAATTCCAGTAGCTAGTCATACTAGTCTTAGGCGTATTTAAGTTTACACGAACCTGGACGAGCCTTTGATCCGAGTAAAGTATAGAATTGAAACATGAACAACCTAAGTGCTCGATATAGACTCTCCTAACTAGAACTAAGTTTAGGTAGCTAGAAGGTATCACGGAGGCTAACTGCCTCAATTTGTCCACACTCACTTTCGGTGGTTCTCGACAAATTCCCGAAATAGATTTACATCCCTGTTTATACTATCAATTTTTTCCCATATACGATTTATATCGGGGTCAACGACGGTAATCTCTCCGCCATCTAAAACTAACGGAAAAGGCGTCGTCAAAAACGGCTCAATCTTTCAAAACTTATCAGTCATAAACCTTAATAAAACGAAGATATATATACTTCATGGTCCTGGGTATGACGGTGAACTGCATCTAGCAGCAATGCCTCTGATTAGGAGATTGTGAGGAGTATGGAACCACCTCATAATTGCTGTTGTTCCCAGGTCCACCCTGACCCAGAGTGGTAGCACATCTTAGTATCCCATCTATAGGCAAATAGTTAATCCCTAAACTGCGGTCAAAACACTATAAAAGGATAATTTCTATTTTATTGAAATATATACATAAAAATAGATTTTTATAGAAAAATATATATTTTTGAAGAAAAAAAAATGCCATAACACTTTTTTGAAAGAAAAAAAAATTATTGCCAAAATACATTTTTGAAGGAAAAAAATTATTAACAGCAATACATTTTTGAAAGCAAAACTGGAAGACATTGTCAGTTTTGTGAAATAACAAATAAATAAATACTTTTTTTCATCAAAATTTGACTAAATCAACCAGCTATAAACGAACTTTAAAAAAATTCTTAAAACCCCATTTTTTGGCATTAAATAACCCATAGCGGTTGATACGCTGTTAAACAAAACCCAAATATATACTTTATGGTAACGCAAAATCAGCTCGTCGGCTCTCTAAACATATGAATACATGATACATTTATGGAGTCGCTCACTAGCCAGGAAACATCTTTCGAGTGTCCATCAAAACATACTGAATGGATAACAAAATTCGTAGAATATATTCAGGGTCTCGCGTTGAAACTCGCGTCACCTGTAAAAAAATATACATCCACACCAAAACGCTGAAAATCGTGAGATGGAATTGCTTGGCGAGTCTTTCACCTCAGGTCTCAGGCATATATTTTAGGCAAAAGAAGAGACATGATCCGTCAGATCATGGTTGTGGATTTACATTAAACATGACCGGCTTGTTTCATTGACAAACGTCTTATCACATTGACCCATAGCCCATCTCATTCTTGATGGTGCCATCTAGAGACATGTCACTAATTTCCCAGGGAAATGATAACTTCAGGCTTTTATAAAGGAAGGGGTAAAAAGTGGTGGAAATTTGATTAAATTCTGTTTTCCTTTTCAATTTTTCTTTAACTTGTATCAGTAACTTTCCTATCCCGACTTAGATTTATGATTTTTTTCTGATTGGTTCAATATTTCTTGCAACGTTAGTTTTTTATTTTGTTCAAATTTAGTTAGATCTCTAACATGTATTTTTGCATTTTTTTCGTCGTTAACCCAACAAAAATTAACCCTTTTAGCAACACAAGAGTCTGTTTATTTAATTTCGCAATTACTCCTTGTCAAAGATTGCAGCATATGTGATAAAATCTTCATCATCATTTTTCATCCAATTAATACATTCCCAACGTGTACTGAATAAGTAACGTTTCCTGTTAAACAATTAGAAAATTTACTGTTTCTTCAAAGTAAATTCCTCGTTTTTTGGTTGCAAAACATTCCCAATTTTCATATTCTACAAGTGGTACATATCTCAACAAAAGTCTTACTTTTTCTCGTCTTTACAATCTTTGAATTATTCTTCAAAATCTTTTTCATGTCTTCTAAAATAAACTGAAAACGTAATGCCATCATCAGAATTGTATGTGAACTCAGCTATGGGATTTGCTTCCTCGCCACCAGAAAAAGAACTTTAGGAATTTTATGGCTTCTTACATATTTCTTAAATATAAATTCAATTAAAATTTGTTATTTCTGGAATCGCAACACATACTGTTGTTGCTATTGCTATTGTTGCCATTGCTATTGTTTTACTTTTACTTCCTTTGGCTTATAATTCTTTCATATTTAAAGAATATCTGTACTTTTTACTTTTTATGTTTGTTTTTTCACACATACTAAAGCAAAAAATAAATCCACTGTTATCATGTGCAGCAACACAAAATGTATTTTCTGTTATGGTGGCTTACTCATATTATACATCCACTGAATCAAACTATATATAAGCAGCAGTTCTAACTTGTAGAATGGTGAGTTAGAGCTGAATCTATTCCAGTGACCTTAAGAGTCACGCTAATAATCACTCATTGGTATATGTTTTTATTACTATCTTATTAAATATTTTTTTATTTAAGTCTGTTCCTTATTTGTGTCTCTTTTCCGTCCTAACAATGCCTCAAAAACCTGACGACGGGAATTCTTAAGGATCCTTGGAGACACCGAAAAAAATGAGGGATATTGTCAATATTTTTTCAACATTGTACGTACGGAATTCTTTTTTCGTCACAGTTTATGCTATTCAACACTTTTGGAAATCTAGAAAAAGAAAACGAAAAAAAATCTATTTTAATCACACTTTGTTCTACTCAACAAGACTTGGCAATCTAGAGAAAAAAACGAACGAAAATAGGCGTAATTAACTTACACTAAACGAATGCAAGCCGCTAAACTACAAGAATTCATGTCTTTCGTAGCAAAAAAAGCACCCGTGATGCTTTGAATGAGTAAGAAATTAAAGTTATTCACTTTCAATCAATTGTTATTTCGTTACTGAGTGTGTGAGAAACTAAAGTTATTTTTTCGTATTCAAAAAAAGAAAAAAGATTCATTTCACTTCAGTTCGTATTCAGGTAATCCTTAAAGAAGACACGGATAAACATGACCGAATTTAATTCTACCATGCTCGATTTTCTTAAGTTCTAACTTGAGTAGCAAACCAATGGGAACTTAAATGACTAGAGAATCAAAACTGCAAGAACCTAAATGATAGTTAAAGCAACTTCAACAGTAAAAAACTCCAGCTGGATATACAGAAAAAACGATTCAAAAGTCAAAAGCCAGATGAGAAAAAACGACTTGAATTTCTAAAGCAAGCTGAACAAGAAAACGGCTTGACTTTCAGAAACAAAGTAAAGTCAAACATCAAAAACTGGAAGTAATTTTTGTTCAAACTGAACAAGATAAATAAATTTGCTTAAATTTGCAAACACGGGACAAATTAGTGGAAATGAAAATGCGTTCTCTCAAAGATAATTATCAATATTCACTGGGCGAGGATATAACATTCGCTTCCTATTTAGAAGATTCGAAGACTTATACGCCATAGGTTGCATAAAATGTTCAGACTCTAAGAATGTTCGCCTTTTTCTTTAAAACTAGGCAACACAGAGCACACTACATTTGTGAATAATACTTTACCCCGTAAAACAAACGAAATGACACTTACTGAAGCAGTTAAAATTCTTACAGAATATTTTTTTCTTTAATCTTCACTCTTTCATAAGAGATAGAAATGCCTGAATTAAACCAGAAAATGTAGTGAAGTTTCAGTACATTCGTATCGGTCGTGAACAAGCATTGCAACGAATTCAAACTGTCAGAATTGATTAAAATAATTCCAAGTGTCTGATATTTATTCAGGGACTCGTTTAAGCTAAAGACGCTGAGATTAAACGTAGAATTTTAAATACCTTAAAAATGAGCCAACCCTTAGACTGTAAGAGTAGAGGACTGTAAGCAAAAAACAAACAATTTATTTCTCCTTCTAAATTGTTTCTTAACCTGTGTTTGGTTTTGGATTATTACTTTGGTTGAAAAACTGTCCTTACTGAAATAAAAGAATGCCTAAATTGTAGCCGTATCTGACACATTGTCGAGCGAGAAAAAGGTTTATAGGTACGTAAAAACACAAGAGCAGATGAACAAGGCGGGTCAACAATAATAAAGTACGTGGAAGTAGAAATCCTAAATAAAAATACTAAACTGCAGTTGGATTCTGGTTCAGATTTTTCAATCATAAATCTACACACTTGGAGAAAGTTGGGAAATCCAACCATTCTAAAAATCAATAACATGGCCAGATCCGTTACAGGGGCGAAAAACCAAGTTTAATGGAGAACTCATCACGAATGTGACATTTAAAAGAAGGATGTTAAAACTAAAGATAGTTGTATTAAATAAAACAGAAAAATTTTTTTAGCACCGACTGGATAGTGAAGTTTAGGTTATGTGACATACCAATTAATACATTTTGTCAACAACTCGAAAACCTGATCACCGAAGCAAAGGATCTAAGAAAAACTTAATGGAAGTATTTTTTCTGGGGGCCTTGGTCGGTGTTATAATATGACGGTAAATTCGAGTTAAAAAATTACATGCAGTCAGTGTTTATGAAAAATCGAAATGTGCCTTTCACTTCTTTAACAAACATAACTGAAAAACTTGACAGACTAGAAAAAACTGGGGTCTTGTGGAAAATTATGTACAGTCAATGTGTTTAACCGACCGTCTGTGTGAAGAAGAAGTCAAACGAGGCCCGGATTTGCGCCGATTTCTCGACAGAGGTTAATACGACATTCAAAGACTATCAATATTTTTTACCTTTGTCGTTTAAGGAAAATGACGGATATTATCGCCGTAAATACAAAAAAGAGAAAAATGTTAAGACACCTGCGGAGTTAATACTTAGGAGGAAGGTGTTATGGTGACATACTCATGTGACACATGAACACTCTTAAACTATATATAAGCAGCAATTCTGCTGTATACAGCAGAGAATGAGAGCTGAATCTGTTCCAGCAGATAACTCTGACAGCCTGACTAACACATGTTAATAATTTCTCATGTGCATATGTTTTTACTACTGTCTTTGGTAAATAGATTTCTTTAACTCTATCCCTTCCTTGTGTTCTTTTTTCTGGCCCAACAGTGTATAAGTTTCCTCCAGTGTATGAATTTCGATCTTTCGTTGCCACTGTTATAACTCGCTTCTAGAAGTTATAATATTATGACTCACTTAAGCCACCCGCTGTGACGTCATTATACATTTTCCTCAAACGGACGACAAGAAAATCATCAAATTTATGATAAAACTTTTTTAGAAAACTGAGAATGTTTTTATGATATTGGGAAAAGTTTATGGATATAAATCCTCGAAATATTCAGCTAATTCTAAATTGATTGCTCGTTTCAAAGAAGGATGAGAGATTCAAGATAACAAACTATTCATAAAATAAGCAATCAAAACTTGCGAGAAAAGCACGTTGGTTTCGTCAATTTGATTAAGCGCAACGGAAACAATTGCCAAAACTCTAATTTTTTAGCTCTTAATATTTTAACTGAAATATTATGGCTGATTAAAAAACTTCTGCACGGTGGCTATAAAAACAGTTGCGCCCAGCAGAGCATTAAGTTACAGCATAATTTTCAGTGGGAACTTCAAAAAATGAGATAAAAACTGTGAAAGATTTTTGAGTGCCCATTTAATAGGAGATAGAAGAAGGTTTTTCCAGTAGGACCCTAAAGCAAAGCTAATTCAAATAAATGGTTGTCTTTCAGTGGAAATGTTCAAACTAAAACAAAAGTAAAGTTGTCAGTGGGTAAGATTATGGGCGTAGTTTATAAAGGTAGATTTGTGAACTATTAAGAATTTCTATGTATTTGTCTATATTTCTGAGATGAGATAATATTTACATTATTTACATTATTCAGACTATTGTCCTCATCTTTGTTGCCATTCTTACGACGTTTTGGTCGTTCCTAGCACTTGATGAAGGCCAGAGCATACAACAGTCGAAACGTCGTACAAATGTCAACAAAGATGAGGGCAATAGTCTCGATAATCTAAATGATGTAAATATATGCTGTTTAAATTTTAAAGAGCGGGGTTGGGGAATTTATATACTGTCATCAAAGTGTCTTTGAGAAAATTAGGTCAATATCTAGGAAGAAAGCGTCATTAGAATATCCATCAGAAATCGATTCCACCTCGAAAATGCAACAGTCGGGACCAGCTGTTTTACACTGAGAATATAAATTTAAGTGTGATCCTAGACTGGTATCTAGATCTCACCCGTTGACTGTTAAAATAGCTAAATGAATTCGCCATTTCTTCTTCAACACTTTCTTTTCTCGCACTTATTTGTGGAACTTTAAATGCAACGCCGGTCGTTATCTTCTATCTTCTTGAATACCATTCACCGTTTGTCTTTTCCTCAATCCACCCTATACTCAATCTGTTCTCTTACTTTTGTTTCCTGTAACTAGTGATACTTCTAACATGCTTGGCCTAAAATGATTAAAGAGAAAAAAGTGCATTGTTGATCGTGATTATGTAGGGGAATAAAGCTTATATTTAAAAATGATTACCTTTAATTTCATTTTCCACATCAATGTGTCTCGGAATAATTTATGCGAGACAACTGTCAACAACCAACGAACAGAAATTATTGCTTTGTTTTCAAAATTAGCCATTTAACTCATCGATGAAAAGAGAATTAGTTCATTCTCTCTCGTTATTAGATTTCTCTTAATTTTTGGTTTAGCCAGAGAGACAGACGTATCCTCGGGTGCAAAATCCGAACATCTGTTAATTACAGCGTCGCTTATTCAATAGGAACTTTAATGTGGAATCAGATTTTAGAATTATTGATTCAACAGCAAATACCAATTTTCCCGCTCTGTTGACCTTGCGCACAGAAATAACTTCGAGGTCAAAATTATGATATTTTAAGTTTCATCAATTGTAATTATCGCATACTGCATGCATCTTCACCCACGCATCGGAAACTTTATTCTCTCTTTTCGATTAAAAAAATAAAAAGATGAAGATGAAAAGAAAACTTGAAATTAATATATTTTTTTGATATTCTGGATTGCAATGAACAGAAATAGAGACTAAACATTATTGTTCGATATTACACATTTAGATTGATTTGAGTTTTTAGATATTATGCGTGGTTTGGTTGACTGTTTGATTTTGTCTAGTGGAACGGGGCTCTATCGCCACTACCATACAAATTGCTCGGACGAACAACATTCTTTGATTCCACCAGATTTAACCTTGCTACTTTTATTGTAGCAATCGATCCACATTCTCTCCCCATTCCATCGGTTACAGGTTCGTTTCATTGAAACAGTTTCCAGCAAACTCTTCTTTGTGGAACCAACTCTTATGAGGATGTTTCCTTGGTCATTATAACCTTATCCTGTTCAAGTTTAGGATGAATCTCTATCTCTCCCTCCTATTTACTTGAATTACCTTTTAACATAGCCATCAATCACGATTCGTCAGTGTACTTGTATAGGAAGAATCTTTCTGTAAAACAATAAAAAAGAAAATGTCTAAAAACCTGTATTGGTTACTTAGTCCCGATATCTGAATAATATAAATACAATTTTATTGACTTCAAGTAAATATATTTTTTTACTCAACTGAATACTTTCAGCTACATATAAAATGTATTGTTGGTTATTTTGCTTTAAAATATATTGTTTATCATTTTATTATAAATAGCTTTATTATAAATTGATATTGCTCGACCTTTTTTATAAAGAATTATCGCTAGTATTTTGACTATGAAATTGTATTTTTATACATTCGTATTATATTCTTTGGGGGTTCAATATTTGATCATAGACGGGAACCAAACTCGTGATACTATCGTGTGTCTGCCGAAGTAGTTTATCATAATATCCAAGAATAAAATGTGTTTTGAAAAATCCTAAATGCATTGGAATAGTGAACGGTGTCTTCCAGAAAATACGTACAACAATACATTTTTATCCATTTTACTTGTCTTTTCGGTAAGTTAGTGATCATGCCTCTCCACAATTTTCTGATTTTTGTAGTACTTATTTAATATTTTTCTAATAAACCTTACAATCTGTTCTGCAATACAAGCTCACTAAGAAGGTTATGCGTTTTTATTTTATGTTTTTTGCATTCAATCCGCCATTTGAGTATCAATATTTTTAGGCCTGTTTCTTCGTTATACAGAGTAGAAATTTCAAATGAACCTTTCTGATATTAATTATAATATATTTAATTTTGTTTACATTTTCTGTAAAATTTTGTTGTTGCTCACATATTTTGTGCATGATATTTTCAGGATCTTTTTAAAAATTGCATTTTCGTCAATTCAAGTCTTTCCTTCGTCTGTGAAAATACTGTCTAACATTCACGGCCATATTTGAGAATTCTTATTACGTAAAAATTCGGAACTATTTTTGTTTGTTTTTAAGGAAAATGTCCCGTTTGTTAATAGTTGGCTTAACTTTTGAAAAACAACATACGCAATCCGAATTCGCCTTTAGATTTTAGAGTTGTTCTATTTATCCTTTAGCACTTAGTTAAATTATTGTACTTATTATGTACTGACATATCTTATTTATAATTTGTATCTTGCTTTATTCCTGTTGCTAGGAACAATGCATTCTCTCTTCTCTCTGTTGATGTTTAGTCTTTTCTTCTTGCTTTCCTTTCGTATGTTATTCGCAGTTTTCGTTTTATGCATACCATCTATATTGTGACAGGTGCATATGCTGTTAAAAGAAAAAAGTCATTAATGAATCCTGATAGGATTACTAATTCTTTCAGAATCACCTCACTGCATAGGTTACACAGGCTCGATGAGAATACATATCCTTGTCATAAACCATTTTCTATCAGGCGGTTTGCTACTAGTATAGGTTCTGGATAATTTTAATATCCTTCATAAAATTATTTTTAACATACATTCTCAAATCATTGTCTTTGGAGGAACGCGTTTAGAATTATTGGGATGATCATCGATATATCCTTCTGAGTAAAGTAAAACTTGTGTTGGAAATGAATAGACGTCCAAGGCCTCCACATTGTAGGGTAGGAAGGTACAGGGGTGCTGAGGGCTCTGGTTTTTCCTCGGTTTCTTTTCTTCTCTACTATGTCTCTGTGCTCTTTTCGAAGGCTATTGTTTTTTGGCGGACTGAACTTCTCTAATTAGTTTTTTTCTGAAGCTTCCGGCACCTAAATAACTGATCGATTTCTTTTCTCAGTAACATGGTTTTGAACTGATCCAGGAATCGACGTGGTATCTTTTAATAAGGCGTACCGGAAGAGCATATTAATTTCCACAGACTATTAGCAATTAAAAGAAGACAATAAAACCTCTCGTTCATAAAATGGAAAAGTAAAAAAAAAGAATTTGTAAATGTTTGCCTGAGCCATGTTTTCTATTTTTACAAGACAAAAATTAAAATTATTGCATTTCCGAAATTAAACCTACTAAAAAAAACGTAATGAAGTAACTTCCATCTGTGATCATTTGATATATATCTTGAAATATATTTAATTTATTTTTTTATAATATAACTAGATCCCATAATCTACAATCTACTTCTTTGCATGAATATATTGATTCTCCTATATTCTTATAATTAATTTGTTTCGATTAATTGATATATCACCTCCTAGACCGACTGTATATGTTTGACGTACATCATATTTTAACTCTTTCCCATTTATATGATCATTGCACAATTTAAGTGATAACAACGGAAAAATATTCCTGTAACCGATTTACGAATACATTCAACACCATTCCTCATGGGAAAAGATAAAAATGTATATATCCAAATCGTTTAGAAATGACACTAAAGGGTCTGGGTTTCTTTGACATCTCAATTTTCTACTTCTTTATCCTTATAATCTCAAATTTCTTATCCATCATCAAATTGCTTTCTGTTACTTGATTGAGAAAAAACCCTCCGAATTCCTCTTCGCCCACTTAATTGGCTGGATATGGTAATAATAGTGTTTGTTTGAAATTTCTATATATAATGAATCCTAAGAGAATATACAGAATATTACGGATATTTTGCCTATTCAATGGGCAGGTATTATTTTTTTTCGGCAGATAAAAAGTCTCTATATCACCCGCTAGCAAATCTGAATTGCCGAAGACGAAAAGTGGGAAAGGAAATATTATATGGTTCAACCCCCATTCTGTAGCATAACAAATATTAACAATTGACAGTTTTTCTTAAATTAATAAGTAATTTTTTCCTGTTGAATGCAAATATAAATCAACAAATGTGATCTAATAATCTACCATTTCCTTCAATGAGAACAAGGAAAATTATAACTTGTACATCGGAATTTTGGCGGTGATTTAAAAATTTATTGTAATAATACACATTTACTAATCCTTAATTAAAATTTCAGACAGCCCTTACCGGAAAATATTGAGAACTGAAGGAAAGAGCCCTAAAGCCACAGGTAGGCTCAGTACGTACTCTTAGTAGTCTGAGTGACAAATGTAATCTATGCTTAGTAGGAAGAATTAGGATATCAAATATCAACGTCAATATTTATTTCTTAATCAACACAACGAATTAACTAGCAAGTTGCGGCATCAAAGAAGATTTTATCATACTTAAAAATGTTTAACTATAGTAAGTTAATGCTTATATTTTTAGTCTATTTTTTATATTGTTTTAAATTTAAATTTGAAAATCTATTAGTTTATTTATAGCGACTACTCTTGATCTCATTGATAAATTGCTTCATTCAACTCCCAAAAGATGTATGCTGCTATCATTCCATTCTCACTCTCTCTATATATATCTCTCTCTTTCTATCTCCTCTTTCAGCCTTCTCCTGGCCATCCTTTCTTACCCTTCCTATCAGCCTTCGCCTGACTATATTTTCTTACCCTTCATTTCAGCTTACTCCTGACCATCCTTTCTTACCCATCATTTCAGCCTTCTTCTGACCATCCTTTCTTACCCATCCTTTCAGCCTTCTCCTGACGATCCTTTCTTGTCCTTCCTTTTGGCCATGAGCTTTATTTCTAGTACACTAGAATTTATCCATTTTTCGCCTGACTGGGGTAGATCAATGCAGTCTCTAATAGACATGGTGAAATAGTTATTCCGCAAATGTAAAATTTGAATCAATCAATGGCATAAATTAATACCTGTTCTGTAAATTAAACTTACATTGATCTTTGATTTGGGTTACTTTTAATATTTGACCCAATATTATTAGGATAAAAATGTATTAATAACCAATCTTCTACTGGAATATATATATATATATATATATATATATATATATATATATATAGGGATTTACTTGGTATTGAGCACTTTTTAAAGAATAGTGTTTCCTTGGATACGGAATTTTATTCCATCCATACCTACGTTATGTATATATATATATATATATATATATATATATATATATATATATATAAGTGTATATGTTTTTATATAATCAAATAAAACTTTATATAATCAAATAAAACTTTTTAAATAAAAACGTTTATTACTATCATTGTTAACTACTTGATGAGATATTCTTCTTTTATTGTCGAAACAAAATGTACAATTTTTTAGTGGTTTGTAGTTTTACAATTGTTAACGTTATAATAATAAACATTTAATGCTCTATTTTATGTTGAGCACAGTTTTAATTAATGTTTTGAACGTTATAATTCTTCGTTCAAAAATTTGTATATATATATATATATATATATATATATATATATATATATATAATGTGTTTGTGTGTGTGTGTGTGTGTGTGGTGTTTTATGTGTGCATTCTTAATGGGATTTTCTCCTGTGTGATAAACAAGTCGTAATTCTCCGATTAAAAAAGAGCTAGTATTATACTAACGTAAATCTTTATATCTAACAATCCCATGATTAATCAGTATCCTGTCCACTCAGTATGTTGTTTCTAATCAATTTAGAAAACTGCAGTCAGTTCCCATTTGTGTCACTGACAGAAGTAGGTAATTTGAAGTCCCGAACATTTTACAAAGCTGAGTAAAATATCTTTCATATAAATGAATATTTTTCTGATACCAATTCAAATGAAGGCAGAGAAGCACACGCATTGTCGAACGGTCTTCGTTAACCCACTTCTCTCAATTAGTCTTTTAATACTCATATACTTATACGAGTTTGCCTGAGTACACGATTTCTCTGATTAGAACGATATTTCTGTCCCAAGCATTACGAGACACGTACATCACGCCTGAATAATTTATGGGTTGTTTGTCCTCTCATAAAAAGTGCTGAAAGTAAACCTTTTTTCCGGATTTGGGGTTAATCACCTGATAGTTAGAGATCCGAATCTTCAAGATCGGCGAGAAGTAACTTTGGCTCAAACAGCTTCTTCTCGCGATCCATAGGGAACAGAATCCTAAAAGGATGTTTCCTCGAACATTACATCCTTTACTTATTCAAGTCTAGAGTTAACCGTTATCTTCTTCTTCCTATCCGTATGAACTATTCCTTAATATAATCCTCTAATTCAAGTAGCCAGTGGTTTTTACAGCTGAACAATAATGGAAAAAAGAAATTAAAAATTCGTTATTATAAAGAGTCATGATTGAATGTTTAAATGATTCTTATGATTCAGCACGTTTTTATTTTTGTTTTACTATCTTAGCTCTTTTAGTAATTAGTGCAATCAACGACATTTTATTTGATGTAAATAAGTTATGTCAAATAATCATCTACATACGCCATTAAGCTTTAGACAATGAAAAAGTGAATAGAAGACTATATATATATATATATATATATATATATATTCAAGTACATGCACATAGCAAAAATTCATAAAACCACAAATACGTCAACAATGAATCTTAACACCCCATAGAATTCTAGAACTTTCTTATATCCATCCAATTTAGATTATCTACTAACTTTACTAATAAGAACATTTTTGACAATAGCAAAATGAATTATGAAAGTCCTTAGAAAAACGTAATAAGTATATAAGTTTAGACGACTAAGACAAAAGCCAAGAAATTAAAGTAACGAAAACAACGTAAAAGTAACGTTGTGTTGTTTAACCAATCTTTTAGTTGTAATGCCAAAACAGACATTTGAATACCATTCATAAATTTAATTCACATCCTTTTCAACCGTTACCTACACTAAAGAAAATAAGTTATAGATGCTTTAAGAACAGCGAAAAATACATATCATATCATAACAATATGATCTTAATGAAACACATATCAAACGTTCGAAATAATAGCAGCTCTATCATAAATAAAAGTAACTCTACAATAATAATTGTAATTTCCGAAAAAGTAAAACCTGCCTCTAAACGGTAATGCATGAACGAAAGTATAATTTACATGGCTAGCATCCATTTTGATGAAAATATCAAATTTTATTTTGGCTCAAATGAAAACCTACGAAATTACAATCATCAAATGATTTAAAGCAATATTAAATACTGCATAATCACTGTCATCTCGAAATACTTCCGGCAATACAAGATAACAATAAAAACCCAAATATAATCTGTAATCCCATCGAAAAAAAAACTAACATGGAAAATAAATAGATGTAATTTATATCTTTTAGAAGAACCTGTTATCTTAAAACCGTTAAATAACATTGGTTTTCTAAACTAAAGAAGGCCCATGACCACATGCAATCACAGAAATACATACATACTCAAATACATTGACCAGGATTAACATAGATTATGTTATGTAGATTTTTTTTAATACATTTTGATATTTTACTAAAGTAAAAGCAAGTAATCTTTCTTGACCTACAGGCGCAATACGTATAAACTCTGCACTAATGATATTCTATCTATTAATTCAAATTTGAATTAATTTAACATTTAATATTGTATTTCCCATTTTTCGTTTTAAGTTTTAGTTCAGATCAAATTATATTATACAATGAAAGATAGCATCCCGGCATAATTATTTATAACTACCAGGGACAGCGCAAGAACCAAAAATTAAAATCCTGTAAAGCTCAGTTAATAAGTACCTGACGATTGCATAGTGCCTGAAAATCTGAGTCGTGCTATCGTGCTACATATTAACCTATAAGGACACATTTTATACAAATGATAAGATAAACAAGCATAATGGACCCTAAATTATAAATCTCCCATGGTGATTTTTTCTAATATCCTTTCAGTGTTAACCTAATTAATTGCGCATTTAATAAATATAAATATTTACACTTCCGATTTAATACGCATAACGAACTTAAATAACAAACGCTAATAACTAATTCAAATCGAGAAAAACTTAAGTTCAATATGCACCTGATGATTTCAAAAACGCGTTAAACTCCGAGATGTACCTGAAGCAGGGTATAATATGTATATTTATCAATATAATTTTTGCTCTGTTATACAGCATTGATAAATATTCTGATGTGTGTGTGTGTGTGTGTGTGTGTGTGTGTGTGTGTGTGAATTTTGTTTAACAACGTATCAACCTCTGTTGTTATTTAATTCAAAGAACATAGATTTTTTAAATTAAAGTTATTTTTTAGCGTTTGGTTATATTGGAAAAATTAATTTAATCAGATTTTCATGAAAATTCTTTGTTTTCTTTCTTTTTTATTTTTGAAAACTGAAAATGTCTTCTAGTTTTCTATTCAAAAATATTTTGCTGAGAATATTTTCTTCCTTTAAAAAGGTGTTATGGTAATAATTTCTTCTTCAAAATATGTATTGTTGGTAATATTTTTTCCTTCAAAATGTATATTTTTCTATAAAATCTACCTATATATATAGGTGTATTTTTATACTTTCATTATGTTTTGACCCTACTTTGGAGGTTAACTATTTGCCAATAGCTGGAACCCTAACAGGTACTCCCACTCCGGTTCATGGTGGACCTGGGATCCACAGCAATTAAGAGGTGGTTCCATGCTCCTCACAACCTCCCAATCAGAGGCCATGCTACCACTCCGGTTCATGGTGGACCTGGGTTCCACAGCAATTAAGAGGTGGTTCCATGCTCCTCACAACCTCCCAATTAGAGGCCATGCTACCACTCCGGTTCATGGTGAATCTGGGATCCACAGCAATTAAGAGGTGGTTCCATGCTCCTCATAACCTCCCATTCAGAAGCCTTGCTGCCAGATGCATTTTACCGTCATGCCCAAGCCGCGCGCGTGTGTGTGTAGTCAGAATTAGCGAGAACGTTTCTCTTCGGACAAAGTGTTGGCTGGAAATATTTCTAAAGAAATACATATGTCTTAATGTCTCATCAAATCAATATTAACGATTTTATTTATTTACGAATTTATTCAAAAAGTGAAAATATACAACAAATACTTTGTAAAAAACCACAAGAAAAAATGAAAATATATGCATTATATACCACACAAATTAAGTTACTTTAGACAAAGCCAACATTTTAAACAAAACAATTAAGATGATCAATCCCAAAACAAATAAACAAAATACCTAAATCAATAAATTAAGCAATTAATAAAGAACAAAAAAGCCTCAGATTCACAGATAACAACAAATAAATGTAATAATAATAAAGATAAAATAATTAATTAATCATTAAAACTAAGGAGTAAAACGATAGCAAAGAACAATTAACTACAAATAATCATATTTTGTCCACAATCAGCATTTCACATATATCGTCAGTGTAGCTCGTGTTTTGACATGAAATATTATATATAATTACAGTTTTCAATTTTTAACGTTTTTCCATGTTTTTATGGTTTATTTTCATTAGTAATCCCCTATTTTCGTTTCTGATTTCTGTTTCACCATGTGATTTTTTATGTAATTTTTTTTTAACATGTTTGACATTCTTCATTAAAAGTCTCAAGAATAATTTAAAAAAACATAACCGTTCCTGCCTACCCAATTTCAGTTAGGATAATACCCATAAAGCACTGCGCGCCATATAAAATCCTTTATTGACGATAAGAAAAAAGCTGATATTTATTTTGTTGCTTTTACTATATTCTTCGCAATTTACTATACATCTTGTTTTAAAAACTTTGATTCTTTGTTGAATGGTAATGATCAGTGACATATTTTATCTAGAATTTAATTGGAGTAGATAGACTAAACTAAACTATTGCCCGGTTCACACTCCACCCACATCTATTGAACATGTGAAGAGGTTTCCGGTTTTCTCTTTTCCAATCTTTTCACTTTTCTTTTTTTCTTTTTTTTCAATTGGAGTAGATAGACTAAACTATCGCCAGGTTCACACTCCACCCACGTCTGTTGAACAGGTGAAGAGGCTCATCCCTTGTTTCCTGTTTAGGATGCGGTTTTCGGTTTTCTCTTTTCCAATCTTTTCACTTTTCTTTTTTTCTTTTTTTTCAATTGGAGTAGATAGACTAAACTATCGCCCGGTTCACACTCCACCCACGTCTGTTGAACAGGTGAAGAGGCTCATCCCTTCTTCCCTGTTTAAGATGTGGCTTCCGGCTTTCTCTTTTCCAGTCTTCTACCTTTTTTTTTCAATTGGAGTAGATAGACTAAACTATCGCCAGGTTCACACACCACCCACGTCTATTGAACATGTGAAGAGGCTCATCCCTTGTTTCCTGTTTAGGATGCGGTTTCCGGTTTTCTCTTTTCGAATCTTTACACTTTTCTTTTTTTATTTTTTTTCAATTGGAGTAGATAGACAAAACTATCGCCCTGTTCACACTCCTCCCACATCTATTGAACAGGTGAAGAGGATCATCCCTTGTTCCCTGTTTAGGATGTGGTTTCCGGCTTTCTCTTTTCTATTCTTTTTACCCTTACGTAGCCCCCTGCGCATCAGTGGCGTTATCGCCTTGCTTGGGGTGGTATGATTAAAAACAATAAAAAAGAAGATAATTATGAAACTAAATATATAACTTTAACAGTAACAATTAAATTTCTGAGGTGTTGACCCGTACAAAAAATGCCCATGAAATAATGATCAATTCCAAATTAACTTTTCAATATTGATATGTGGTAATTACAAAATATTCACTTGATCGAAAATAAACAAATACGTCTTTCCTTTTCCTTATTCCCCTATCTTCATTCGAATCTGTTAATCCCTTTCTTATTTTCAAGCTAGTACATTTTGGTATATACGGCACATTTCTTCTCTATGTAATGATTTTTTAAGCTTCTCACAAGGCCTTATTCTGCCGTTCATGTCCCTTTTCCATAGCAGTGTTTTGTTTTTTATACTTTTCTCATACATCATCGTTTCTAGCTGCTGTTTTGACATGAAATATTATGTATATATTTTCAGTTTGCAATTTTTAACGTTTTTGCATATATATTTTTCTTCTGTTTGTGGGTTTATTTTCCTCACTAATCTCGTATTTTCGTTTCTGATTTCTGTTTTTCCATGTGCTTTTTTATGTGAAACTTTTTCAACATGTCTGACATTCTTCATTGAATTATGTTTTCGTTTTTATTTTTATTTAATCCTTTGCCTTACTGCAACTGACGTTATGTTTTAAGCTCATTTTTCACAATTTATTTCTTTATTCTTTTCAACGCCTTGACAGCATTCTGAAAGAGGTTCTCATATTTTATGTACGCCCAGTATATGGGGCATACATATTAGACGATAAGATTAAGTCTGGAACATAGGATGGTGGTCAATAAGTTTGTAATTTAGCTGTTGAATTTTATTCTGAAATTTTAACAGTATAATATGCTATATGTATGATTGATAGGACAGTTTGAATTAAGTACACAGACTAAGAAAAGGTTCTGTTGATATATACACTTTTGTGTGTGCGTATGTGTGTAAAATACAATATATTTACTTCTTTAAACACCAAATATTTGAGTAAAATTTACATAATTGTCTATCTTATAACCGTTTTTTAGTAGACGGAACGTCGCAGGCATCCCGTTACTCGGCCTTATAACCTTTTTCCAGCAGACGGAACGTCGCAGGCATCCCGTTACTCGGCCTTATAACCTTTTTCCAGCAGACGGAACGTCGCAGGCATCCCGTTACTCGGCCTTATAACCTTTTTCCAGCAGACGGAACGTCGCAGGCATCCCGTTACTCGGCCTTATAACCTTTTTCCAGCAGACGGAACGTCGCAGGCATCCCGTTACTCGGCCTTACAACCTTTTTCCAGCAGACGGAACGTCGCAGGCATCCCGTTACTCGGCCTTATAACCTTTTTCCAGCAGACGGAACGTCGCAGGCATCCCGTTACTCGGCCTTATAACCTTTTTCCAGCAGACGGAACGTCGCAGGCATCCCGTTACTCGGCCTTATAACCTTTTTCCAGCAGACGGAACGTCGCAGGCATCCCGTTACTCGGCCTTATAACCTTTTTCCAGCAGACGGAACGTCGCAGGCATCCCGTTACTCGGCCTTATAACCTTTTTCCAGCAGACGGAACGTCGCAAGCCTTCCGTTACTCGGCCTTATAACCTTTTTCCAGCAGACGGAACGTCGCAGGCATCCCGTTACTCGGCCTTATAACCTTTTTCCAGCAGACGGAACGTCGCAAGCCTTCCGTTACTTTAATTATAACCCTTTTCTTGCAGCTGGAACGTCGCAGGTCTCGCGTCACTCTATCTTACAACCTTTTCCCGCTAATGAGACGTCACAGGCCTCTATTTAACAGCACTTTTCCCGCAGATGGGACGTCGCAGGCCTCTCGTTACTCTAACTTACAATTTTTTTTCCCGGAGTCAGAACATCGTAGGCCCCTCGTTACTTTATCTTACAAACCTTTTCCCGCAGCTGGGATGTCGCAGGCTTGTCATTACTCTACTTTAAAAACGTTTTCCCGCATACGAAACGTCGGACGCCTTTTGTTACTCTATTGACTTTGCCGCAGTAATTGTTCAGACGAACTAAATCCCATTGTTTTTTTTTATCATTTCATTCCAAGCCAGAAATGCCAATCATAGCAATAGAACCCAATCTGTCTTATTACTTTACCCATATCTGGAGAGAAGATACGGACTAATATCTTTCCCAAGGGTATTTGTACGTAAGTGAATGCAAGGAGTTCAACTGGAATTTGAACTCGGCTCCCCGATTTGTCTTTCCGTATCGATATCTACTGCACCACAACAGACATTCGCAAGCACATATACTTATTGTTAAGCATTTTTATTTGTAAATTATAAGATTTATTCACATTAGAATATACATTCTAATATAAAAATATTTTTCCATTGAATATCCAATAGAAACGAACACAAAATCAATTATTTGCGCGCATATCGACGCAGACACACATGGATGCATATCAACTGGAACATACATTAGAACATTCATTTTTGTCGCTTCATTTTATAAATCAACGGTTCTGTTAGGATTTGCTAAACTTTTAAAAATTTTCCTGCCGGATTTTTAACCTTTTCGAAATGTTTCCTTTGCATTCTTCGTTCCAGTATCCTTTCTTGCTTCATCTACTGGATAATATTTCCTTTTATATTCTATTTGAAATGCCGATAAGGCTGAATGACATGAACTCGTCGCGTAGAAAGATAACCTTTATCCTAAACAGGAAGCAAGAAATGAGGTCTGAAAGACATCGGAAATTCTGTGTCAGTGAATGAACTTAAAAAGAGGAAGACAGGATTGCCATGGGATTATTAAACAAATAGAGAAAGAATCGATGGTAAAATTAAAAAGAAAAAAAAACATGCAAGAACGAGAATGTGTAAATATATATAATAAGAAAATAAGAAACGTTGAAATGTATTTTGTCTGCGACAGACATAGAAAATATATATATAAAAAAACAAATCAATAATTCAAATATTTCATCGAATGCAAACGAGAAATAGAAATAAAAAATAATTTATGAACATGAATACATAATCGACGGAAAGCAGTAAGAAAAGGTCGAAAGATGAAAGGCAAAATGAAAATTTGAAAGAGACAATAGAAGCAATAAAAATGAGAATAAATATTCAACGAACGAACATAAAAGAAAACATGGATATAAATGACAGAATCGGAAGTGAGATAAATGTGCCTAAAATACTATAAAATTAATTATATAAATATAAATATATATATATATATATTGATAATATCAGGACGTAGCGAAATAAGTTAATAATATATATTTGGAGAAACATCTAAGAAACTAGAAAAATAAAAATAGAACAATGATTGTTAGAAGTTAACTATTAAGAAAACACTCTATTCTTGTTTAGAAAACAATCTATGAGAATTCAAAAGCTGATGGGTTGGGACTAGCAAATACAACCCGAAAACCTACTTGCTAACTAAACCACAGAAACACCAGCAAAGGTGGTTTAGTTGTGTCCATTTACACCACAGTTGGTTGTATTGATCAAACAATCGATTCTTCAGCGAATATAAGAATCGAGATTTTTCCTTCTTATAAAACAATCTCCTACTTCTTATTAATACATCAATTAAAAATAATTAAATGAAATTAATTAGATTATTGTACTAGCAGCATAGCCCGGCGTTGCTTGGGTGTAATGAAATCTTTAAAACTAATTCATGGTCCTGGAGCTCAGATTATCGATTTTCTGCACTATTATAAGAACTGCAACCTTGAAACTTCTGAATATCGTTTCTTATGTCTTTGTCTATGAGTGTATCAAATTTGATTAAAATCGGAGCACTCCTTTTATAACCCGATTTTTCCGATTATCGATTTTCGATATTTACCGGGGGTATATACAAAACCTAGCTAAGAGCACTCGCAGACGCATATAGTACAACTGTGTAAATTATCAAGAAAATCGGTTTAGCCGTTTCGGAGTCTATAGGCAACGGATACACACACATACGCACAGGCACACACACAAACAAAGTTCCATTTATAAATAAGTTTAGATAAGTTTTATTACAAATAACATTAAATAGTTTTAATCTTAATAGGCTGAAGTACACCGTGAAATCTTTATCTTACATATCTAGATGTCTATCATTCGACAATGCATATAATATGGTTTCCTTATACAATCTGACACTACTGCTATATTTTTTAGTTTACTGGTAAACACCAAAGAATAATCCACAATCTGATAAGTCAGTACCTATTTCGTCTTCAGTCATTTTCCCACAGTCTGATGTAACTTCTCTGTGCTTTTTCTATAAATATTTTCGTAGTAAATGTTCCGGTGCACGCACGTCTATGGTACCGAAACTGTTTGACTTTAAGTGCAGAATTAGATTGACGGCAATATCTAATCACTTTGAACTCAAAACGGCTCGATGCAACCGTAAGTTCTATGAAAACGGTTTCTTTTCTCGTTCTTCTCTTTTGCGAATTTTTATTCCGGCTTCTTGATTGACAGTTAAATTTGATCTTCAAAAAGTTTAAATACAATGTCAAACTTTATCTTCCGTTTTCTTAAATGAATTATTTTACTATCTTCGATCCTTAATAATACTTTCTCATATTCTTTCGCATTCAGTAACCTCCGGTGTCTTAGTAACTATATAAGGTTTAGCAACATACAAATCAGTTAATGAATTTTGTCAAATTTGAAAGTGAAATATGTATTTTTAAATAAATGTACTATTTACAACTCTACGAATGTATTTTGATTTTTTAAATATATTTTATTTATATCTTATATTATTATTTTACTGGTAACCTATACTCATTTACAAACACAGACGGTATTCTATTTCTATCAGTAAACATTTCATAAGCAAATTAAAGAGACTGAAAAAGCCTTTCAGAAATCTAAGAGAAGCAAACATGACGGAAGAAAGTTGCAAATTTATTGCAGAATAGACACATTTAATCAGGTTTATAAGAATTCTGCTTTTATTGAAATCTATATTATGAAAACTAGTCGCTGAATATTAACCCCGAATATTCCCGAGATAAAATATGAGAATAAAATTATTGACAATTTAAATTAAACTAGGGTTTTCATACGATATAATGATATAAGTTCATCCTTATAAGAAGTAATAGTATCTATCTATCTATCTATATATATATATATATATATATATATATATATATATATATATATATATACAGCAGCAAAAGTAAGGTTTTTTTTTATTCTATTTGTTAACTTTTTTGAAAAATTACTGTGATTTACAAAAATTTCTTAATATTGTAAAGTCAAAACAACATGATTTGTCATGATTAAATGACTATTTACAAAAATGCTCACTTTAGTTTCAATACAAGTCTGAACTATATCGCCAACACTTCTACAAATAATTCCACATTCATATCAATAAATTTATCAGAAGTTCTTTGCTTTTATTCAATAATTCTTATCGATTATATCCTCTAAACAAGATCTTTAGATAGAAGCAATAAAAAAATTTGGTGGTGATATTGCTGTTCCTTGCGATAGCCAACCAATTTCTCCACGTTCATTAACTAACTCAGCTCGACAATAGGGAATTACTTTTGTCCCAAACTCTGTCTCTTTCTCTCTCTCTCTCTCTCTCTTTATATATATATATATATATATATATATATATATATATATATATATATATAAGTATATGTATGTATGTGTGTGTGTGTTTCTTAATACTATTGTTATCTTCTTTTCAAATGATTAATTCAGCTACAATGCAACAATGGAGGCATTGGTTCCGTTTCGTGTAAATTTATGTCGATTTCACCTTCACTATACCTTTGCAATACATTCACTTATTTTTTTATAAAGATCTGCATTTGTGTGGGTGGTGAATTAATAGCTATGCACATGGGAATGCACTTATGTATACAAATATGATTGAAATGCTAATAAAACAATGGTCAATGTTGTATAAATTAATCGGACACATTAAATAAATATACATATTATCCTACGTCAGTGGTACGATGAGGAGTTTTATGCGTTACGCAATCATTAAGTACATATTACGAATTGACAGATTAAGATATATTAATTTAATTTGGTTTGATGTTAATATGAGTTAAATTTTATAATGTCAGGATACTTCTTTTTTATCAAGAGTAAAATATGAATAGAAAAATTACACGGACCTAAAAAATTAAAATTAAATTTTAAATTAAAAAATATTAAAATGCAGAGAAATGAATATAAAGAGTCATAATTCATAATCTAAACTTATATAAATGGAACCTTTTCTGTGTGTGTGTGTGTCTGTGTGTTACCTATAACGGACACAAGGCTGAATCGATTTTCTTTAACATTTACACAGTTGTACTATAAGCGTCTGCGGGTGTTCTTAGCTAGATTTTGTGTTGAGGTACCCCTGATAAATATCGAAAATCGATAATCGAAAAAATCGGGTTATAAAAGGAGTGATCCGATTTTAATCAAATGTGATACACTCATAGACAAAGACATAAGAAAAGATATTCAGAAGTTTCAAGATTGCAGTTCTTAAAATAGTGCAGAAAATTGATATATATATATATAAATGGTACGATGTTTGTGTGTTTCTGTTTATCTGCCTGTATGTCTGTACTTTTATTTTAGTTTTTGCTTCGGGTTTGACTCTAAATAGGTATAATTGTAGTTCGCGGTCTCAGCTATGATACCATTTACATAGAGGATTTATTTAGTCTTCAAAATTCAGTTTACGACGAAAAAAACTTATTTGATATCAATACCAGGAAATCAAAATTTGACTTACATCCATTCATTTTCCTTTCAGTCTGCGGTTTCACTTTAACTGGAAACAACTATTGCTTTTTAGTCTTTCGTTCAAAGAGTCTGAGTTCTAGGACCGTGGATTAGTTTTAAAGCTTTCATTAGACCCGAGCAACACCGTTCTATATTGCTAGTTATTAATACTAATATTTACGAATAAAGAAAGAAAGAAAGAAAGAAAGAATGAAAGAAAGGGTGAATTTAAAGAGTATTGGAGAAGCTGAGACAAACGTATAGAGGAATCTGTATCACGCAGGATATAAGAAATTAAGTCATCAATTTTTTATGGAAACATGTGGTCATATGGTCGTTTTTATTAAAGAGAATGGGGTTACTTATATGATTTAAGATGACAAGTTTTTTCTAAAAATATAAGTAACATCTGTATCCTTTTCCATTATATAATTTGGTTTAGCGACGATATTCCAGGTAATAATTTGGTTAGTGTTGTTTCTATTGTCCCATTATATATTGATAAAAGCAGTCTTTTGACAGTATTTACTGGGGTTTAAAGACAACGTTTGATTATTGAAACGATATTTCGATTTATTTGCAGTAGCGCCCATATAGATTTTATCATCATCGTCATCCAAATAGATGTTTACTATATAAATATTACCTTAATCCATACAATGGCTATTCGATGAGCAGGACTTATATTTTCGCCAGTTGCAACTATTTTTTAGAGGGTCACTATTATTAGTAATAGAAACTGTCAATATTTAGTTGGGCAATGTATATATTTGATATCATATTATTATGTTGTTAAATATATTTATTTATGTTTATAAAACAAGTTTAATTAACTTTTTTCTTTTTTTTAATCGTTTAACCCTGAGCAAGTAATTCCACTGCCAATATTGAGCAGGGGGTTACATAGGGTCGGGGAAGTTATGGGAAAAGGATGTTTAGATATAGGAAATATCAGAAGGAGGGTGATAGACGGGTAAGGGTACTGAGAATGTGGGTTGATTAGATGGTGAGAGTGTTTGAGAAAGTGTTTCTTTTGTAGAAATGTTTTTTGTTGTGTTTCTGAATTAAATTTAAGAAAAACTGTCCAATATTTGTTTGAACATTACGGCTGAAAGACGCATTCAATTAAATAATATTCTGTTTACTTAGTTTCTGCATATTTCTGCCGACTTTGTTTTTAACTGCGTATTCTACTACAGTGTTGAGTTTATTTCTTCTAATGCATTAATGTATATCTAAATTTGGAGCAGTCAAAAACTTACTTATTACTAGAGCTAGTATATATTTTGTTTAAAACTAAGTTAGAAATTACTACCCTATCAGCGATATATATATATATATATATATATATATATATATATATATATATATTAGTCATTTACATGCAATCCTGGTTCGTTGTATCACAACTCATCAGTGTGGCTAGCCACATCCACTTTCTTCTAGCCGGAATCGAAACTGAACCGATTTGGTGTCAGTCGGAGAAGCTAAGCTTTAAGAGCATGGAATCGGTGAAGGGAAATTTTAACGTGTTGTACATAAGCAGTGTATACAAACGCCAGTCACCGAAATAACTCAATTAATTCCTGGAGAGTAACGCTTATATCGCAGTTGCAGAAACTGTTTTTAAAATTTTCTTCTCTAAAGAGCTCAATCGTAATGAGAACATAATATATTAGTCTCTCCCTCTCTCTCTCTCTCTCTCTCTCTCTCTCTATATATATATATATATATATATATATATATATAAAGAAAGAAATAGAAAATGTTTATGAGTGTGTAATTTTGTGTGTCTGTGCATCTGAGGTGAGTTCGTTACCATTTTTGAGATGTCTGTGGGTGTGAAGAGATAAGGAATATCGCTCTTATACTGAAATGAATATTGTTCACGTTGCTTTTTACAGATGAATACGTAAAGGAAAATACTTAGGCTAGGGAAGTGCTTTTATCCATATCAACTTGTAAACTTGCGACCGCCAACATCAGCAGCCGACTCACACTTTCGGAATGTTCACTCTGTAAACCCTAGCGTTATCTCTTTTTTGCACGGTTACTTCAGATACAATGCAACAATGGAGGCATTCGTTACATTTTGTCCAATCTCTTGTCGATTTTGCCGTCAATATACCTTTGCGATATATTCTCTTGCTTTGTTTTATGGAGCTGTTTATTTTGTCAGTTTCTTTTTTGCATTTTTAGTTTTATAAATATTCAAGAGGATTGTTTTACTCAAAGAAATGTAGAAAGAAAAGATATATGAAATTTTGGAAGTCTTACTTTCTTTTTGTGAATATTGGAAAGTTGTTCTGGCAAGATGGTTTCATAAACAAAGAGAAAAAAGAGGTTATGGTAACATAAATGGTGAAAGAGACGATGACGTCAACAAAGAAGAAGCAGGAATTATTAGATTCTTATATTACTAAAGGCTTTAGTAAACGTCAGGGAAAATAGTTAAGTTAATAAAAAAAGAAGGAAAAAGAATTTGCAAATATAATGAAAGGAAGGGCATTGCTAAAAAAAAAAAATTAGAAAAAATGCAAACAGAAATCTAGAAAAGCAGAGACATGGAAAATACATGGGAATAATGTAAATGGCTAAATCCAGAGGAAAAGACATAAAGCCACGAATTTAAAAAAAACTCAATTTCAGAGCCAAAGAAAATGTAATTGAAAAGTGTTGAAAGTAAAGCTGCAACAAGAAAGAAAGGAAAAAAGAAAGAAAGACAAAAAGAAAGAAAGAAAGAAAATTAATTAGAAACAAACCCAACATCAAAGCTATCGAACGAAGTGGGGTTAATTGAAACAAAAAACAAAATAAAAGAAATAGAAAAATATTAACTAAAAGGCAGAAGTCACTGAAGGGAGCAGGCAACGAACCAACACAGAATAGAATTCAAAGGAAATCAATGAAAACAAAAGAAAGCGAGACAGTAAAACGTGGAATATTTCTCAGTAAAATAAAATGGTAATACATCTTAAATAGAAAGGTTTGCATAGTTTACGTTGGTCAATAATAAAACACCAAAATCCTAGAAAAAATCATTTTTATGAATATGGTATTTAACATACTCCTCCACTGAAGCGGGATGTGACATTTTTTTAAAGATAGGGACCCAACCGCGTACGGACGAGTACAGCGATAAAAATGCCCCACTCCCCTCAACCGCCGATTGAAGAGGCACCGGTGACGAACACCAGGTCCACCCGGGGCACTGTTTCCCGGGACCGGGTATCTATCAGTGTAATTTTTCTCAGAAGCAACCCTGTCCTCGCAACGGAAATACAACTGAGCCGCACTCTGTCTTCGAGGACAGAGACGCAACTGAGAGTTGTTTTAGATACCCACCCGACACAAAATGTGACAGGTAAATATTCATTTTTATAAATATTATGTAAATATAATATTCTCTAGGCCAGAATTAAATCCTTACGTAATTTCAACACAAGTATTCTTTTTTATATGTCGTGTCCTTTCAGGACATAGTCGATCATATCCTTGTCGTTATTAACACCTTTCTTCTTTATATCTCTGTTCTGTCGTGGTTCGTAACATGTGACATACGGTCGCCCGGATGCATAAAAGACAATGTGCGCTTATCACGGACTTCGGAAAGTAACACCTACTACTGCGAGAAACTGTAAATAGTGTATATAACTCTTGGTTGTACCACTCTGTTAATAAAGAAGTTTACCTACATTTCTCTGTGTATCTCTTCATTCCACAATACAACAATCTCACCCAGATCCTGTATCACCATCCGCTTACTCAAGATAATCAAGTATATTTCTTATTACTTTTTCCCGTAAAAGCCTTCGTCTATCCATTCAGTGAGTGTTGGTTTCTTTAAGGTCTTCTTCCTGATTATGTGTCCCACAAACTTCAGCTAAAACTACTTTGTGTCATTATGTTTGCATCCTCTAAAAAAGCCTTGGTATTCTCAAGATCCTTCTGTAGAACAACATTTCTGTTGCCCTGAGTCTCTCTTTCATATTTGAGGATATTGTCCAGCATTCGCTACCATATAGGAGGGCAAATATCATATAACAGTCAAGTACTATTTTCTTGTTAGAAACGAACATGTCCTTTCTCTCAATAGTCTGCTTAGCTTTTGAAATGTGTGCTTGGTCACGCCAATGCGCCTTCGGATTTCAGTGCCTCACTTCCTGTCCTCTGTTATAACACATGCCAGGTATTTAAATATCTGCACTTACTCGGTTTTAGTATCCTCGTGCTGTAGTTAGCATTTTTAACTTCTCTTCTTTTTTTTTTTTTGATAAATATGCATTCAGTTTTCTTGAAGTTTATGTTTTGTCCTATTTTCCTGCTTTTAATTTCTACTTTTTGTAGGAAGTGCTTATTTTCCCTTCTGTGTCTGCTATCAGAACTGTATCATCTGCGTATCGTATATTATTGAAAGTGTGGCCGCCAATGACGAATCCTGACACGCCTTCTAGTTCTCTCAGAATTGTTTCGTTTTACAGGTTGAAATAATCTTGTGAGAAGATACATCATTGTCTTACACCATATTATTTATGCATATCTGCTGATTTCATTTCCTGTCCATATGCAGGCGGTTTGCGGCCAGTATAGGTTCTTGATTATTCAAATGTCTTCCCTGAATATGTTGAGGTTGCCGAACATCTCTATCAAGTCTTTGTGGCGTACTTTGTCAAACGCCTTAGCTTAATCTATAAAACACAGGTACACATCCTTGTAAACGTTTAAAAGTGCTATCTTTATGTTCTGTAAATTAGTATAAAGATTATGTGCTTCCTGGTCTGGTCTTTTAACATTCCGCATAAATTACGGTTTAATCATCTGAATCCATTTTAAGCGTTTATAATTTTACCATTGTCCGTATAATGAATAATGCTGCACTATCTGCTCTGGTGTTCTTGCTGTATAATTTGCTGTATAATTTGGTTCACTTCTAGCATCTCGATATCAGCCATTTTCTCACTGTCATATGTCTGTCTCGACGATAACCATTAAGATGATTACACGTTGATTCGGGAATATTTACATTTCCACATCTATGGACAGATACGGGTTATCGCTCCTAGATCATGACACGTGGACAATGATAAACAAAATTAAGAAGGTGAGATCACTGTTCGGTTGATATAATCGAACTGTAATCTATCCAGGTCAGCTTCAATATCAACACATGCGCCGACCGACAATTCAAGGATGAACGACAAGGCGAAATGATTTTTGATATAAGTTTATAATCAGTAACAAAATAAAACAAATATGTGTATGAATAAGTGTGTCCAATGAACTGAACCTCCAAACCTATATTCGGATACCCAACTCAGTCGAAATAACAATTTACGACAAATATCAACAAATATAAATGAATACAGGTGAATACGAATGCAAGAGATTAACACAAAATAAAATGGAAATAGCCATATAGTTATGAGCACATGTGCTATGATGTTTGTGGTAACATAATATTCGTGGAAGTGTATGCGTGTTCTAACATGGGTCTAAGAATATAATAACTTATCTTTATGTTAGTTCCTTCTCTCTATTTTACTGTTTTTTCTTTTCTTTCTTCCTCTTTCTTTATATAACTTCGGACTCAAACACGGTCCACTTGAAATATATGTATATGACTCTATTTCTTTCAGTTGGTTGTCGTATTTTCAGCTTACAAATAATCTGAAATATCCGCACTCTTCTTTATTTCTTTCTTCAAACAAGCGCCGTATTTTCTGCTTTCAAACAATTCTGCGGTTTCTTCTCTTCAATATCTCTTCATTCACACGTTTTCTTCTCTGCGTCGCTATCTTTCTTTCTTTTCTCGATAAACGACTCTGCTTCACCTTTTTTCTCTTCTTTTAACAAATAAGAATCAGCATACAAATCACATTACAGTTTATTCTCTTATCTTCTTTTCGTCCGTATCTTTCCTACTTCCTTGACAAACGATTCGGCTTTGTCTTCTTGTTTTAAGAAATAAGAATTTATAAGTTTGTTTTTCTTATCCGGATTTGCTTAAGATGAATTGGCGAAATTACGCCATTATCTCAAATGCGTTTTCCTTTTCATTCATAATTTATCAGCGCTCAGCATTCGTGACTTCATTATCCAAGATCTAATCTGCAACTAATTTCCAATCTTTGCTTTCCACGTGACTTGTCTTTGGCGCGGATTCTAGCTCCTGCTGCTTCACGGCTTCATGTCTAACCTCTGTCTATTTCCTGTCTAGACATTTGTTACTAGTGGTATCTGGGTCAACCAACCTTGACCTGCTATCCCAAAACTGACTTTAGGTTCCCATGTGACCATCTCTTTGTTGCCACGCGGAGACCAATCTCAATATATGTGAGTAGGTGTGTGCCTAGCAGGTGTATATCCGTAGCACATACCGACCTAAGTTTGTTTCCCTCTGTACTTTTTTCAAAAATAGCTTCATGACAATTTTTATGATACGTTGTTTTCCGTAGTACCGCAACAGCAAAAATTTAAGCTTGATAGTAGTTTGGCAAATCATTTCCACAGTTTTACTGTTGAAGTCAGATGTAATCCCATCTATTCTAATTGTTTCTTTTCTCGCACTTCTCAACAGTGAAACCACCTCCTGCTTTCGTTGCCATCGACAATCTTCAAATACTAAAATGCTCTTTTATTGTACTTTCCCAAATTGTATGCGCGCAAAATTTCAATCCCTGTAACACTTTCTGGGAATTGATTAAAAGAAAAGAAAATATAATCTACCCAAAAACAATAACTTGTAGAGGATTTCATTTTTTTCGGCACTAACAGAATTTATTATCAATCTCCCCACCTTATAATAGGTCTATGATGATAAATCTATGAGATAATAGAAGTGTAAAGCGCAATTGAATACCATGGCACCATAAAAAACAGACACCGAAGAAACTTCAATACAATCTATTAAATGTAAACTGTAAATATGACTGTCTCGTTTCCAACGAGAGCTCGTATGTTAACAAAAGGGTCAACCCACGAGGTTAGTTATAAACTGCATATGTCACAATCCAGAAAATATATAATGATAATAATACAAAATTATTCAAGAAGAGATAGAAATTATGACACCGAAATAAAAAAAAAAATTGAAATCATGAACTAAATGTTTGTAAAGATGATACGCTGGATATTTTGAACAAAAATACAGATTTATATCTTTTGCTGTTTACGTTTGTGTTTCTAGTTACTTTCTCTTATTTTCTTTCACTCACAGTATCCTTTTGTGCTTAGTGACATTATCAACTTGCTTTTGTTGAATTGATTAAAACAGAATTTATCATGGCTTTATTATATATGAATCCCCATGACTTAACGTAAAGATAATGGAGTGATTTTCCGTTGACAATCTTTTTCTTCTATGCTTCATGTTCGTTCAGGGTGTTGACGATTATGATTCTTCAAAATGTCATGTCGTTTGTAGATTTTATTAAACTTTGTCTCTCTCAAAACCTTTTCTGTTATGCATTTACACAAGCATGGTTATACCCTGTTTTTACTATCCCTCTTGCTTACATTGTCTTGCGGGTGGTAAATTTACCACGGATTGTTTCCTCATCATGTGTCACAGAAATTAAGACCGTCTTTTTCAGATGTTAAGCATAAATATTCGCTTTTCTTCTGTTTTCGCTAAAACTTCACCTCTGCTCATATAGTCGGTCCATATTATTTTTCGTATCTTTCTGTAAAACCAAATTCCTGTTAGTCCAAGTCGCTTCTTTATCCGTGATACGATTCTTTATTATTAGGAAGAATTAATATTACAGACTGTTTCAGGGCCCTTTTCTTTTGTTTCCTAATATTTTGCTTAGCGTTTGGAAGGCGTTTTTCGCTATCCCAATGTGTATACTGATTTGATGGCACACTTTCCGTCCTCAGTTAAAAGACTTCTTACATTGATAATTAGTACTGCGTGATTGATTTTGTCATTTTCAATTTGTACTTTGCATGTTGATCAGTTCCATTTGTTGTCAACTGTGATTGTCGTGGGCAAGTTACGCGACATCATGCCCGAAAACACCCACGCATTGCAGGCATATAGTGAAACAGAGCAATCAAAAAAGAAAAAGGAAATTAACTTACGCAAATGTAAATCTCGCCTGCTCAATCAATCGGCTGCTTCGTCATGGTCTATAAATTGAGTGTGTCTTTGGGAATAGTTGCGGAGGAAGCCGGCGAGACGAGTGTCCTGATCGAGAAACGACTGCCCTGTTCCAGCGGGTTCTTTTTGGCGTGACGTTGGAAAACGTTCTTTCCTGTTATCATGAAAAAACACACAGACAGAGCGAGAGAGAGAGAGAGAAGAGAGAGAGAGAGAAAAAGAGTGCAACGTCGTAAAAGCTCTTGGCACACCAAGAAAAGCGTTTAGTTTCCTTTCTCTAAGGATTAAATGTATTGATTTTTTTAAATTTGAGTGGTATGTCTCTATATATATATATATATATATATATATATATATATATATATATATATATTATACTATGTACAAAGCACTACTCAGAATTTCATACACTACGCAATCATCAGATGCATATAATGAACTTACCATTTCTAGATTTGGATTTATATTTTTGGCACCAGCGTGGTTTAAGTATTATTGGTTATACATCTGGATATATTTTTTTTTGGTTATTAAATGTATAATTTACTTTGGTTTATACCCAAACTTAAAAATGTAATATAAAAGTAAAATCGTCAGAGTTTATATATATATATATATATATGTGTGTGTGTGTGTGTGTGTGTGTGTATGTGAGTGTGTGTGTGTGTGTGTATGTGTGTGTGTGTGTGTGTTTAGTGTATCAAGCAGCAGATAATTTTTGTAAACATATATTTCTAAATATAACAGACAATGCATGTCTATTATGTTTAATCATGAGCCGTTCTAAACATCGTATTTTGGTTGTGATTTCAGGTGAAAAAAAAAAGAAAAAATGTTCAAATTTTGGATATTTTTTCATTATGATGGTTTTAAGCTTTCGGCTCAAATGATGCTACAGGGACGTTAGCATGAAGAAATCCACAAGCAAAATTATATAAATATATATTTGTAAATTGGTAATACGGGTCTATGACGTCACAGCGTCTGAGAGACCAAAATGTTAACAGAACCATATGACTAAATGCAATGTAATGTGTTGTGACCAGATTGAAATATGATTCTATTTAAGTGTGGGTTGCTTTGATTTAATGAAGATGGCATCCATTAATTTCTGTCTCATACGCATTACTAATTTATGAACTGGTTCTGTTATTCAGTGACTGTAATCGTCGCATAGCAACACAAGATAATATCATATACATGCTTAGAAATATATATATATGGGACCAATTTATGTTATGTTAAAAGCGAGGTAAACACTGTTTATTTTCTGTTGAAAAAAACGTTGAAAAAAACGTTGAAAATAGGAAGTAAGAAGTATATATGTATCTATACATGTTTGTGAACATATGCACATATATATAGTGACGTAAAGTAATAAATATACATTTGAGGTGGGTTTACATATGTATAGTATTATTATTAAAGTTTAAAAATAAAATAAACCGTGTTTAATGTATGAGTAGAGCTGTATTATATATATATATATATATATATATATATTAATAAGTATACATATATAATAAAATATACATATATATTAATATATATATGTATATAATATATTTATATATAATATATTAATAAATATACATATATAATATATATATATATATATATATATATATATATATATATATATATATATATATATTATCTTTTATCTATGGCACCACTGCAGTTTCAAGTGTTATACAATCATCAGGTGCATATTTCAAACTAACGGTTTAATAGATTTGAATTTAAATGCAAATTTTGAACAACCAAATTAGTACACAGATTAGTGACCATGTTGGATTAACAAATGCTATAAATTTGAATATGCTGTGGCTTATGACAATATTAAATTGAAACATCTTTTCTCTTAAGATCCCAAATGTTGAACCATCTAGTTGTACACCGATGGGTGACCACTTGGGAATACCAAATTCTTTAAACTTAGATATGTGGGTGTTGTAATGGATAATAGCTCGGTATTGTTTATCGGAAAGGTGAGTTCTGAGTTCGTTTTTGGTTTCTTACTTATACTCAAATCATTTTGGGAAGGGTTGAATTCAACTCCTTCCCGTAACTTTGGGTAAATTAGTAAGAATTGTATCACTGTGCCTTTGTTATATTTAAAATATCTTGCAAAATAAAAATACTGCAAATTTTTGATAAGCCGTAGTAAATTAGTCAATCATTTGATCTTCTATATATAATGATCCCATCTAGGGATGTCAATTTTGCTAAAACACATACATTATGTCGTACTGAAGTTATTTTTCATATGCCGTAAATTGTAGGCAATTATAACGTTTCACAAAATCTTTATTATTATTAATAAATTACTATAGTATCATGAATTAAGGTTGAATTTGGACAGGTTCAAGCCTTTCCTAAGTGTATTTTTACGAATGTAAACCCATCAGACAAATTATTTTTATTATCTTGTAATTGCTATGATATCTTGGGGAAAATAGTGGAGTGATTTCCTTTGCCTTCACCAAGATTTAGAATTCCATGTTTCTCTTAGCAAATCCGGTCTACCATACCATATCCCTTCAGTACGTTTACTATAGTGACTCCGCCGGTTCTTTTCGTTAAAATCTGCAACCTCAGTAGAATTACCATGGTCAGAAATCTCAATTCCCACTTGTACTTTTCCAAGCATTGTTTCTATCCAAATTTAGAAATGTAAGGGACAATTTAACATGGAAAGAGAAGTGGTGTATTCAGCCCTCTCATAAGAGAAATTGTGGAATATAAAATCGTTTCGCCCATTACGAATTTCACACTAATAAGTTAACCTACTCGTATATTGTCCTCCAGGAAACATTTTTTAATGTTAGTTTACATAATACAAAGCCCAAGTCTAGCTCAGGGTAGTGGCTTAGTGAATGTGATTGTTGTAAGGAAGGCTAGTAAGTGCGTATTATAAGAATAACTAGTAGAGTTAGCAGTTGACCTTGAACTTGAAAGATTGTAACTACCAAAGACGGATTCTCTCTCAAGTATTTGTTCCCTAAAATAACTGTTCCAGGGAAGTAGCTGTCTCAGTAGAACTTAGGTTTTAGTAAATGAATACAAAAATAATCGTGATGTTTATCCATCAAGAACACGGCCCTATCCGTGAAAGCCTGGGCTGGTTGAAATAAGGAATGTAAATTGCTTAAACTTCTGCCATAATAACAGCGATACAGTAATGAAATTTCAGCAAAGTTTTGTCTAAGATATGACTTGCAATATAAAGAATGATTCATCGCACACAAAGGAGAGTAATGGCTTTTGAAATATGTCGAGGGTGGGCAGTGATGATTGTGCAACAATAATCTGTCTCTTATAACGATAAGTCATCACACCTCAAGCGACAGTATTTTTATACCCAGTAGACATTAGAAAAAATAGCATCTTTAGAAATATGACAACTCGTGAGAACTGGTGTCGGTTAAGGGTCTGCTTGGTGGTAGTTAAATAGTATATGTTTAGTTTTGATTGTATTGAATAATTTCAACCCACATTATCTCCATTAAACTTAGAGATTTCGGTTACGAGTGAGAACTGTCCCCATGCACTGGTCAAAGACATATTTAGAAGTAGTGTCTTTTGCATAAATCTTTATTCAGGATTTGAATGAAATGTTGTTGTTTTAAATGGTACAATAAATTATTCTTATTCTTTTGGATTCCTTAGTGAGGAACCGCACAAAATAATGAACAACAAAAACAGATATTGAGATAGCAAAATAGGTTATATTGAACGTAATATACAAACTTAAACGCAGGTTAGTAAATACAGGAATACTATTAGTAAGAAATAAATATATACAAATCTTGAAGAGAAGTGGAAAAAGTATATCCGTGTATATTATTCTAGCTGAGGGGCGCTCAGAGCTAGTCTGACTTCTGATGCGTTAGTCTCTTGGTAAGTTCGGTATCTCTCGGTAACTTACATATCCGTTACGGTACTCTGTAATAATTGTAACGGATCTCTACCATTACTCTCAACTCTCCACTCTATGCCAGCAACTGCTGTTCTCTCAATGGCAGGGATATATGCATACTCAGTCGTGTCCATTATCATATACAAAGGGGAGATCCCACAAGACTTATTAAAGATACGTCAGTTGAGAAAGAGAACGAAACTATTTGAAATAGATTGGACATTGCATTTTCAAGTCAGTATATCTACTATGTTCATGGATTGCAAAAGCATATTAACACAACTATCTATGTTCGAGAGGCACAGAAATATGAAAGGGTGAAAAGAATGCTGAGGATTCATGGACCGAATATGTGAGCAACAATGTAGTTTTTGAGAGTATGGAAACAAACAAAAAACACTTAACATCAAGAAAAGACAGCTGAAATTCCTGGAACATGTAATGAGGAAGGAAAGTTTGGAGAATCTGACACTCACAGGACGGCTAGTGAGAAAGATAAACAAGAGACACAATGCGTAACATGAATGAGAAAATAGATGACAGAAACAAATTTGGGTTGGTAACATAAGAAGGATGTGCGTTGTGGTACAAAGGATATCGGCTCGGAAAGATAAACCGGGGAGCCGATTTCGAATTCAAGTTGAGTTCATTGCATTCACTTACGCACAAATACCCTTAGGAAAGGTATCAACCCGTCTCTTCCCTACAGTTACGGGTTAAATAATAGGACAGATCGAGTTCTTTAGACTTGCCTGGCAGCCATTCTACCGCAGAAAGCAATGGCAACCTACTACGGGATAACCTTCTGACCAGTCAGTCTTGCCTTTTCAGAGACATGATCGCCCAAAGCGTGTATCACGTATGGCAATTAACTGACTAAACAGGAGAAAGCTTGTTGAGAGCCACTAAGGATAAGAAGATGTGGAAGGCCATAATCGCCTACGTCTTAAAGAGACACAGCACATAGAAGAAAAAAGAAATATATTTACAAAGACTGGTGTGATGTATTCTTTCATTTATATTATTTACATGAAAAAAGTACAAAAATATATTCTATAAACACAGTATTCTAGCATATATAAGAAATGTCAAGAAATCTATTGAAACCCTTTCATTGATTAGTACCCTTATAATAAAACGGATTTCTATTGCAACATGAGACTGGGGAAGTATTAGTGTTTCTCTTGCTTGCCAAACTTAGGAAGTAAATCACATTATAAGACTGTTACAGTCATCGAATATCAATGAGCTGAAATAAGACTAAAGAATATTTTAATAATAAAACTGGCTTCTTACCAATATTCACAGTTCGTCTCTTGCCAGGAAGAGGTGTAGGTCAGAATAACAATACATTATGCGGCGAAATTACTTTATAAAATTACATTTATTTACACAAACATATTAATCGCGGTAGCTTTTTCTGCGAAAGGACATTTGTAAGGCAAACGTAAGGATAACACGATTGTAATTAGTCATATTGGATTTTCACTAATACTTTGACTCAATGAACAGATATTATTTTACACCGAGTACAAACAGCATTATTAATATATGAAAACTTTTATTTTTAAAAATGTTAAATAACCTACACTACCGTCTATAATTATTAGGCCACCCCAGTGTTTTCAGAAAAATGATGTATTTCATGCTATTCTTTTAGTATTTATTGCCAAGTCAATAACTGTAAATGATAATAGAATGGTTCTTATATTAACAATAACATGTGCATCAAATGGATTTATAAATATTTAATAATTACCTTTATTGCAGTTTCATCAATGAAAGAATGGAGAAAATTTAGGGTGATTCAGCCGAGTTCATCTTTGCTTTCTTGCCTTGTAAAACTTTGCAAAGTAATTATAACAAAAGAACTATTCCATTTTAATTTAGAATTTATTTTATAAATAATTTTATTTTTTTTTAAACTTGGGCGGTCTAATAATTATGGCCGATAGTGTACGTGTTTGACAAACGTAAAATAAGGAATGCAATAAATGATTTTAAAGAAAAATATTTAGAGGAGAAAAAACAACTAAAACTTATAAAAATATGTGTTAAATATTTTTGCTACCTACTGTATATATGCGGATGTGCGTTGTGGTGCAGTGGATATCGGCTCGGAACGAGAAATCGGGGAACCGAGTTCGAATTCCAGTTGAATTCATTGCATTCACTTACGCGCAAATACCCTTGGGAAAGGTATTAATCCGTCTCTTCTTTCCAGTTATGGGTTAAATAACAGGACCGATTGGGTTCTATAGCCTTGGTCGGCAACCAGTCTACCGCAGAAAGCAATGGCAACCTACTGCGGGATAATGTTCTGCCCAGTCAGTTATGTCTCTTTCGAGACATGATCGCCCAAGCGTGTATCACGTATGACACTTAACTGACTGACTGTATATATATATATATATATATATATATATATATATATATCAGTCAGTTAAGTGCCATACGTGAAACACGCTTGGACGATCATGTCTCAAAAGAGGCATGACTGACTAGGCAGAAGATTTACTTGCAGTAGGTTGCCATTTCTTTCTGCGGTAGATTGTTTGCCAGCCAACGCTATAGAACCCAATCTGTCCAGCTATTTAACCCATAACTGAAAGGAAAAGACAGATTAATAACTTTCCCAAGGGTATTTGTGCGTAAGTGAATGCAGTGGATTCAACTTAAATTCGAACTCGGATCACCGATTTCCCGTTCCGAGCCGATATATATTTAACCTATAACTGGAGGGAAGACATGAATTGACACCTTTCCCAAGAGTATTTGTGAGTCAGTGAAGACAAAGAATTAATCTGGAATTCGAAATCGGCTGCCCGATTTCTATTTCCGATCCGATATTTACTACCCTACAACACACATTCACGTATGTATGTACCCTTGACATCCCCGAACCTAGCCTTAACAAAAGAGTATATGTATGTATGTACTCCTTTGTAAATGCTAGGTTAGTGGATGTCAATATTCGAGAATATGTTTTGTTTATTTATTATGGATATTATTTTAATCTATCTGCTTTATTTGATAAATCTTATTAGAAACATATGCACTCTCCGACAGCATCTGAATATGCATTTCCTTGGATCTAATGTACTTTTATCTCAAGGCTACCATCCGCTTGATGGCCAACCAAAGCATTAATAGTATTTTTAAACACAAATTTGTTTCAGTATATAAATAACATTTTCTCAGATTTTCAAACCATTAATGGAAATATAACCTGAATTTCTAAACTCTTGTTTCATATTAATATTTTGCTCTTTAATCCAAATATCTTTATGGAACAACAACAAAAATAAAAATTAACCTCACCAGTATAGTACTTTTATCAGGAATTGTGCAGGTTGAACAGTTTGGTATTTTGAAATTACCAAAAGATTTAAAGAATTGATTTTTCAATTAATAATTCGATATATTTTAATACGTATTACATCATTTTTGGTAAATACCCACAATTGAATATATGCTCAATATATTTTTAAAAAAATATATACATTTATTTTTGTAAGCTAAATGCTACGATGAACAAATCCGAAAGGACAACGTAATTATGCATCTGACAAGTGAAACCTTTTCCCCAGGACTGCAAGAAATGACAATGTACGCAAAGCTTTCTTTGTTACTATGCACTAATTTATTAATTCTGTTTCAGCTGTTTATTATATAGCAGAAGAAACTGGGTTGCCTAGATTTAAGTCGTAGTCGGTACAGGATGTCAAATTTCTGGTGACGGCACTGAATAATCTAATTCACTATCTTCCTGATTAAAATTTGCCAGTTGAGAGATATTACAAAGAAACCCATGATCCCCTACTTACTGAAGGAACGCAAAATTTTAAAAAAAATACTTTTCTCTTTCTTTCTTTTTTACTGCAGTTTAGAAAATTTATAATGACGCAATATTTCCTTAACTCATTCATGCTGGCTATAGCAACTACTTTCATTAGAAACTTCTCGATTCATGTTCAGATTTATAATACATCTGAGATATTTTCAAAATTTTTATTGTTGTTTGAAACGCAACGATAATAGTGAGTAATTTTTACTATCACGTACACAAGTTATTTTAGAATACGCAGATTTTACGTGTCATATATATTTTATGACAGCGATCTAAAAATAGCAGCACAAAATGCCCAAAACAGTTGGGAGATACTAACATCAAGCAGGTACAAGAATTTAAATACCTGGGAAGTGTCCTATCAAAAGAAGGAACGTAGGACACAGAGATCAAAAGGCGAATTGGCATGGCAAAAGACGCGTTCTAGAAGCTGAGTAAAGTATTAAAAGACAGGAAACTTTCACAAGAAACAAAGAAGATAATACTAGATTGCTATGTGTTGTCAGTTCTTCAATATGGCTGTGAATGCTGGACAATATCTTCGGTGAGGAAGGAAACGTGGAAGCAACAGAAATGTGGTTCTAAAGAAGGATGCTGCGGATATCGTGGACCGAGCATGTGATCAATGAGGAGGTTTTGGAAAGGATAGAAACAAGAAGGAAATTAATATTGAGCATCAGGAAGAGACAACTAAAGTTCTTGGGACATGCAATAAGGAAGGAGGTCTTGGAGAACCTGATACTAACAGGCCAGATAAAGGAGAAAAGGCAAAGGGGAAAGCAGCAGATAACATATTTGAAGGGCCTTAGCAGATGTTGCGTGGTGTTACAGGAGACAGTGTGCTCAGAGCCACCAGGAATAGGGAATCGTGGAAGGCCATGATCGCCTATGCCCTGAAAGGACAAGACACATAGAAAAAGAAGACTCATCTGATCACTTAAGTTCAGCAATGCCATGCTTGGTCAATAACTAGATGTGTGGCCGCTTGGGAATATCAGGTGCTGTAAGCTTTGATGAACAAATGGTACAATGGATAACTTTTCCAAATAAGGAATTTGAAAGTTGTACTTTAATTTCAATCGTGTTCATTATAATAAATTAAAGCATATACTTAAAAACGGCATTAACCCACCATTTCTCTTATTAGGTATGGGTTAATTAGAAGAAATTGTATCTGTTAATCACTGTTATCTCCAAACAATTCTTACAATCTAAAATTTGAAAATATTTCTACAAATGGTTAATAAAGTGTAAAAAAAAAAAATAAATAAATTAATGATTTGTGGGAAATGAGAACATCATTAGCTGCCAAGTCTTTATTTTATCTTTTTTCTCTTTTTTTAATACATCTTAATTTACAATGCTTATATCTGCATCTATAGCCAGAATTAGCGTCACTTTGATTTATGCCCAACAAAATATAGCTTTTTTTACATTTGAGCTGGTATAATCTGGTCTGTAGATATATTCCTATTTATTTTGATCGTAATGCAATCATTTGCTGATACACCATAGATTAATTATTTTATACAATCATGTTTACCTATGTACTCGACATATTTTGCCAGAGATGCCTTATAGATGGCTTTAAATTGCATTTTTAACTTTACCAAGTCAATACTATTCTGCTGCTTGCTGTATATATTCTTTTAAAATAGGCTGTTCTGATAGAATTGTTTCTAAAGCTGCCCTTAATAAGAATCTGGTTTGTCACTTTCAATTTCCGTTTCGTAATCATGTATTTGTCTTCCCTTCTATAATTGCTTTCTTTTTTACTCTTAATTCCTGTCATTATTTCCCACTCTTTTATGCCCTCTGGTTTTAGGGATTTCTCTTCCCGCATTTGTCTTTTTCGTTTACATCTAGTAGCTTTTTATAAGAATAAAACTTCCATTAATTTGGTTTATGTAGTCCTCTGGTGGTTTGATTGCAGAATTTTTTCTAGATTTAACGATTCCAGAGTTTAAGTTGCGAACTGTATGCCTCAGTTTTGTTTTCGACTTTTGAGCCAAATATACCAGTTTGTCTTTCTTCAGATGTGTTTAGTACATGATATTGATTGTTGGTAAAACATGTATTTTCAGTTCAGCTCTCCTGATAAGAGAAAATGCATCTAACGTGTTTCAGTGTGTCATAACTGTTCCAAGCAGGATTTGTTTCGCTATAGTGCAATTTTCAAATTTAGTGCCGGGTTTTATCCATTTTTTACTTACATCATACGTGATGTTTGTTCATCATTATGGCAGTGACTCCTAAAAGATGAAAAAGAGACTTGAAGCAACGGAAATGTGGTTCTACAGCAGGATGTTGAGGATATCACAGACTGAACATACTGGCAATAACGTGCTTTTGGAGAGGATGGTAACGAAAGGGAAACTATTACTTAAGATCAGGTAAAGAGAGCTGAGGTTTCTGGGACATATAATGAGAAAAGAGAGCTTGAAGAATCTAATACTCACAGCTCAGATAGAGTGAAATAGAGACAGGGGAAAGCAATGCGAAACATATTTGAAGGTTTTGAGCAAGTGAATGAGAGAGCGGGTTTTTGGTAGGGTAACAGGAGACATCATGCTAAGAGCCGTTGGGATAGGGAAATATAGAACGCCATGACCGCCTAAGTCGTGAAGGGAAACGGCACTTAGAAGAAGAAGGTTCTACTGCTCCAGTGATCTCTGATACTGTAACTGCTTTCTTTTGTTTGACCTTTTCTAAATTTTCAAATTTTCATACTTGAAATTATTTACTCCATTGTAGCTTTCAACTTGTTATTTTATTAATTTTTTAATGTTCATGTATATTGTAGATTTTTGTTTCGTCAACACAATTAAATAATAGTCTTTATTAAATAATATTGTATGCTATGTGTTTATATTTTCGTTTCAAACATAAAATAATTGCTCATGGATTTTTCGCAATCAACATTCTTAGTAATTTCAATACCTTGTTTGGAATTAAATTATAAATATAAATGAAGAGTTTCATCCCTTAGTTCTAGCAGCACAGATAATCACAGATAAAACTAGCTATGTCAAGTATACGGAATAAAATTATCTTCATTACTCTGTATTCCATGGGAAAAAGGTAGTTACGGAATGAACACAATCTCTTCATGTCTAGGGTTAACTGTATTCAATACGTATCTTAATAATATGCTCTTCTTCCTCAGTTACAACAATATCATTCACTAACACTTTTAAACCATGTATTGGTTAAATAATATTATGGAATCGACTCATGATGATTATCTCACTTAAAGAATTAGTCATTATAATTTCTGTTTTTATAAGGTAACCAAAAAAATTATGTCTGTTCTTAAAAGAAAGTAAAGAAAATGCTTCACAGCACGTGTAATTATATTTAGTTATCGAATTAATTACCATCGGTATCCAGCACATTCTGTCAACGTGTATCCAGCTGTTTAATGTCCTTGCTTTAGAACTCGGCGGTTTTTGACGCAAAGATGTCTGTGAGGACTTTGTGCAAGTCTGCTTCATTGGTGAAGGATTTCCCACGAAGATGATTATCCAGGTAGTGGAAGAGGTAGTAATCGGATGGCGCAAGGTCAGGTGAATAAGATGGTTGGCATAAAGTCTCCCACCCAAGTTGCTGCCTGATATTCCTGACCACTCGCGCGACATGCGGTCTGGCGTTGACAGGGAGGTAAAGCAAACTTTTGCGATTCACCAATAATGGCTCCTTCTGGCACAATACCTGTTGCACACGTTTCAATTGCTGCACACTTGCTGCACACGTTTCAATTGAGTATAGATCTCCTGTGACCGTTTGGCCCATTGGTAGCAGTTCATAATGAACCACTTTAAGACCTCTCCACCAGACACAAATCATAATAGTACGTAGCACCCTGAAGAAACAACCAATGTCTAGAACGCTTGGGACATTCGTACAGAACCCACTTTTCATCACTGGTAAGCACTTGATTGAATAAGGATGCGGTACGGTGGCGAGAAAACAGCGATACGCAGGCTGTCACTCGTTGTCCCTTGTGACATCCAACAGCATTTGTGGAACCCACTTGCTCTGTTTGTAGGTCTTAGCTAGGCAGTGCAGGTGAAGTCTCTTTCATCAGAAACATTGAACTATCTTGAAAGTTCACCACACGTTAGACTACTGTCGTCTTCAATGACCGCCTTCAGGACTTCGTCATTCAAGACCTGTGGTCGTCCATTCCCGACTTGAATTTTCGAAACCAATATCTTGCAGTACGTTCATCCACAGTACTATTCCCTAATGCTTGACATATGCAGCGACTTGAAGCAGTTGCTGATAAGGCCACTTTGAAGTCCTAAAGCAAACAGCCACGAACGAGATCTCTAGACATTTCCATCCTTCCCACAGTTGTCCGGCTTTTAACTGATGTCCGGGCACGGTGCGTGTGCTTTATATAACGTCTGATGTTCCTAGTTCCAGCTGTCCGAATTTGAAAATAATCCCTACACGCATTTCGTATATATTTCAACTTCATTCAAAGACTAATCCACAAACGGACAGAACTTTTTGGTTACCTTTTATATATTTATAAAATTTAATAATATTTATTTATAAGATTATTTTAGTAATATTTATTTAAAAGGAGATTTTCTAAGCGTAACTTAGATGTGGTTCACTGCCAGAAGTACAAGGCAACCAGCGAGAATCAAACTCACTATCCAGTTGTGATTGATTTAGCAAGAAAATCTTGCTAACCATTACACCATGTCGAGATTCCCAAATAATTATTCATAAGTATTTAATAGATCATAGTGAATAAGTTTTTCAATATCATCGTATACGTTACATTTATGCCATAATCGTTCATGAAATATATATTTTTTTATTTTTTAACTGCTGTTTCGCCATATGTAAAATTATGGTGTTTTGCAAAGGTCGGATTCTAAGAAAATATAAGATTTATTGATATTAATTATTGTGATTCATAATTCCAGGAATAAATATGATGAATAATTTTCGTTGTATATATTTTCAGTTTATAGATTTCATGTATTTATCACGAAGTATCTCATATTTTTAAGCAATAATTTAAAATCGTAAACTGCATTCGTTTGAGATTATAAATCTTTTTCACTATTTCAGTAATAAACATTTCTATGCCTTCCTTGAATAAACAATGAGCGATACATTGCCAAATGTTCCTCTCTCCGTTGTTATAGAAGTTGTGGAGAGTGTAACCTGAAGCAATTTTCTTAGTCCTTTTCTGTAGCTTAATCTTAGGGAATTTCGCACCGGATATTTTATACCATCCAATAGTTGATGGTTTTTATTCCCCCAGAGTAATTTCGTTCCAGCGTATCTCGTATCACGTGATTCTTCCTCGTTATAAACATCATCTAGAATTCCTTGATGAGGAAAAATGAACGATAAGTTTATCTGACATGTTTGTTCGAGAGGGAAAGGGCATGATAGATATGCCGGATAAAATGATGTCGTCAATACGTGGTCGTCAGTTCTATTTTCGTGTCCGGCAGGTAAAATTATAAATAAATGAAAGATTTATTGAAAAATTGGAAGATTCTAGACACACACTAAAAGACGGTGCTTTTTGACATGCTTACTTGAGAAGAATAAGCCAGAGTTGTCGGAATTTATAAGAAACAAAATCTCTGATCTCTCTCCACATTTCCCATCGTCTTCTTCTTCTATGTGCCCTGTCCCTTCAGGATGTAGACGATCATGGTTCTCCACGTCTCCCTATCCTTTGTGGCTCTTAGTATGTTTTCTCCCGTTACTCCTGCAACCCCAGTTCCGTCATCCACCTGATCAGGCCCTGCAAATATGTTATTCGCTGCCTTCCTCTGTCTTTCTTTCCTTCTATCGAGCCAGTCATTATCAGGTTCTCCAAGCTCTCCTTCCTCATTGCGTGTATTTCAAAATTCGGTATTTGGATTTAATTTCGCTGTCATAGGAGAGATGATGTCTCAGTTCCGGAATCTGAGTGTAAGTTTCGCTGAATCGTAACCCAGTACCGAATAAATAGTTTAATTTAAAAACACGTTGACATGTTTTATAGCCAATATAATGTGGTCACACTTTTTTTAATCACTTCATCCCAACCAAGTCAGTTTACTGCGACTGGTGTGCGAAGAGTTAGATAGAAGGAAAATGATGAGAGAGTGGGAAAGTTTATAGGGGGTGTCAGGAAGTGGGTAAGAGAAGAATGAGAATACTGGTTTAATAAGAATCAAATAGACGGAGAAAAGAGCATGATGAAAAGAATAGCACGATGGAAAGGAGGTGAGTCAGAGAGTTGCGAGATAACCATTTACCTTACATTTAAGTTCTTGGAGATTGTTTATGTCGGGGAAGCTAGTATACGGAAGAAAATTCCACAGGCGGGAAATGCGAGAAAAGGAGCTGAGGAGAAAACTTTGCGACGATATTTTATTGGTTTCAATGTTAAAAGAGTGAGACCTAGTGGCTATTCTAGTAGCTCGAGTAAATTCATAGGGAGCTAAGTTCATCGGAGTAGAAGCCGTGAAAGTATTTATAAAAAAGGCAAAGGAAAGCCACATTACGTCGGTGAGAAAGTGACCGCATCTAAGCTGCCAAGACTGGATCGATCACATCAGATTCTCCGATTTTGTCAAGAAGTGAAAAATGAACAATAAGTAAGAATTGGCTATACTGATAGTCCTGTTATGGTGCATCAGTCTCTTTTCCAATACCATAAAGTTACCAACCTGTAACTTTTCTATAAATATTTTCATGCTAATTGTTTGGATAAGCTTTTCACTCTGGCGCTTTGATATTTTTAATTTAAATGCAGTACTTGACTGGTGACGAGGCCTTATCTAATTATATCTGCTTTAGTTAGATGCACCCGTTAGTTCTATGCTTATGCTAATAGTTTATTTCCTTGCATTTCTCGATTCGGGAATTTCATTCTGGCTGCATGATTTACAGCCAAATTTGATCTTCAGAAATGTAAAGTCAATGTCAATCGGTAATTACTGACCTTCTTATGACACTTTCTTTTTTCTTTTTTTGGTCCTTATATTTTCAATTTTTTTTTTACTGCAAGTATCTTCACATTATTTAGTAGCATTACTCTCTTGCATGGGGTAAACAGAATTAAAAAAATATGAATCATTACCAGTAAATTTTAGATCTGTGAAAAGTTTTTGTCGATTTAAGATTTCTTTTTGAAAATGAGAAACTGTGTTTTGAACATCTTTATTCATAACAATAACGACCTTTGCTCTCTATAACTTGATTCCATCTGTCAACGAGCTCATAAATGCCTCGCTTGTAAAATTCTTTAGGTTTTGATGTGAAATATGAATCTAACTCATGTACAATCTCCTCTCGTTATGTTAACCTAAGGGCATCTAAATGGTTTTGTAATGCTCGAAATAAGAAATAGCCCGAGGGAACTTGATCAGCAGAATATTCAGGATGGGGAAAAATCTCCCCAACCAAATTCTTTTAGATATTTGGTCAGTAGTGTGTGTGAAGACGAGCATTATCATGATGGAAGGTGAATCCCTTTCCGTTGAATAAAGAAGGTCGTTTTCGGGTCAAAGCAGTTTTCAAACGACAAAGTTGATCACAATAGAGACTAGCAGTAATGATTTGACTGTTGTCTAAAAATTCGTTATGGATGATCTCTTTAATACCTCACCATACGCTCAACATGATTTTTTGGGGATAGAGATCTTTCTCCTGGATTTATCCACGATCGCCAACGTTTAACGTTATGTCCTCACCTGTGACAAGCCTACTCAAATTTGGTGTCTGAAGGTGTCGTGAAACTCATAGAGTAGAGCATGCCTACTGTGTTCTTTAGATGGAAAGAACATATGGGAGAATACTGAAGAAAAATATGAATGATGCTTTTATAATCTGAAAGAAAAGTTATAAGTTAATCATGGTGATATGGTTAAGTAATAACAATATGCATAAAAGACATTACAATGATTTAAAATGCCACTTTTAAAAACCGGCAAAACTTTTGCACTGACATGATTTCTATTTCGATACTAAATGACAGTTTTAGACAACAGGGTTCATATTAAACAATTATGCATAGTGTCTCCATAGAAAGTGATCTCATTTAAAATTTAAATATATGATTAATTACATGCCTTAGGCAAACGAAATTAAGTAGGTTCACAATTAAGATCTATGTGTCAAAATTCGAATAAAATACTCAAAGTGATGTAGATTTTATAATAGATTTTACAACGTTTCACAAATGTTCAATATATGTACCACCTGTGTCACAACTGACGCCAAGTCGGTTGTCTGGTTTTAGCAAAACATTCTGTAACATGTCTTGCGTCACATTCTCCAGTGCCTCAGTGATTCTCTGCTTAATTTCGTCTATGCTTGTACGAAGATGGGTGATATAGAACTGTCCTTCTACACATATTAAAAAAATTATTAGAGATGAAGTCATGTGAATGGGGTGGCCATTTCAGCTGCAAATTTTCATTATCACTAGCACGTCAGATCAATTTTCATGCCAGATTCTCACTGAGATAATTCCTTCAGTCAGTTACGTACCATACGTGAAACACGCTTGGGCAATCATGTCTCAAAAGAGATATGACTGACTGGGCAGAAGATTATCCCGCAGCAGGTTGCCATTGCTTTCTGCGGTAGACTGGTTACCAGCCAAGGATATAGAACCCAATGCGTCCTGTTATTTAACCCATACCTGGAAGGAAGAGACGGATTAATACATTTCCCAAGGGTATTTGCACGTAAGTGAATGCAAGGAATTCAACTGGATTTTTTCCGAAATTCCTTACAAGTTTCTTAAGATCTAGATCTTTTCAACTCAAACTGGCTATATTATTAAACTACAAAATGAAATAAATTCCTTTTTTGAGAGTGGGAAGAAGGAGACGCTCTGTAATTTTAAATGAGCTACGATATTTATACTTGTAACATTTCATGTAATCTACTTATTAGGAACGTAATAATCTTGCTTAATTTTCCAATATTCCAAAGCAAAGATTCCTAAATATACTACAAGGTTATAATGGAACGTCGGTCTCCAGCCGCTAATCCTGATGGCTCTGACACAGTAGCTGGTCTTCAAGTCGTCTATTACAAGGATGTTCTATCTCGTCCACGCTTCCTTCCCTTGATTTACCCAATCAAGCGGCCATATTTCTGGTGACATAATTTCTTTCAGTCTTCTTCATTTTGATTCAATTGATTACATCATTTATTTTTCTGATTTTAAAATCTGTTCACAGCAAATTTGAGAATTTCATGATTTAACCTTTTATGGCCTCCTCGAAAATTTGAGACAATCTAGAAACAATATTTTGGCTACCACTTTCAGTTTCACTAGCCGTAAAGTTTCCGCTTTGATTAATAGCCGCCGATGCGATGACCTCGTCTGACCCGCTGCCCGCACCTGCAAATGATTTTTAATTCATTCAGCTGAAATTATCTGCGCAATTAATAATACTAGTAATAATAATTTATTTCGTACCGTCGTGCTAAAACAGTGTTACAATGAAACCGATGCACTCTGCGAGAATTAAATAAATTATACTGAAGAGGGATCCGATAGATTAATTTCTTTAAGTCTGCCATACTATAGATTTTATCTTTGGAATATTTTAGTGTCTGTATTAGATAATGAAATTCGAAAATAACAGCCATTATTTTTCAGATTAGAAAGTTTTCGACTGTAGCGTGAATTAAAATACTGGCGCAGTTAAAAATTATGACTAAAGTCTGTATTGCGTGCTGTACAGTTCGGAAAGCTGTCTCACTTAGATACTAACTCTAAATGACGCTGATAATTCAGTGAGATAAACACGAAATCTTTCACCGTCCAGTTTTCGCTATTATCCAAACCAGTTATTCCAGCAATCGGGCGTCATACCCGTCTCTCAATTAGTGGATACCCGGAAATAATTAAGCTCAGATTCGCGCGAACGTGAAAAGATGGAGGGAAAGCCGATGGAAATCAAAATCGAACCCAGACGTAACTAATGATGCTCATTGAGATTACGTCACGTCCGGAAGACACGGCCCTGTCACGAAAATGAAGATTAATGGCCGCCGTGAATAACACATTTTCACGGGCAGCTAGAAAGAAGAATAAACCATAAAAATATACGAACATCAATTATTCGACTCACCAGGCAGGGCGGCATGCGCAAAGCAACGGAATGGCATTGAAGTCAAAGTAAATTGACTGTGGCATGCCACAGATTTTTGATGACAAGGTTTTGCAAGATTCTATATGAAAAGCAAATAGATATGTGAGCCTTATGCCGTACAGTTTCTTAAAAATTGATTTTAGATATATACTTAGCATACTTAAGTCTGATACAAAGCTGTATCAATAAATACAGCAGTTGTATTCAATAAAGAGAAAACTTAAGGCATCAATAAGGCATTTAGAGATCCGACTTACAAGAACAATTTTATTTCAATGTAGAGAAAGGAAACAGTGGTTTAGAGTCACGTTTTGCAGCTGAAACTGATCAAGGGAATTTGTACAAACACCAGTTATATACATGACATGATGGCAGAAGGATAACAAACATGAATAAAAGAGGTTTTCCTTCACTAACTTTAATACTTTGTTAATTATAATACATCAGACTATGAAACCCTATAAAGTTCATTATGAAATAATCACTGATGAAAAAAATCAATTGCACATAATTTTGTACACATTATATTTTAACTTTTGATAATTTTGATGAGTAAGATTTTTTCGTTTAAGCCTGCGACCACTTTTTATTCTTTCTTGATTTGTATTTTTGTGTGTGTTTCATTCAGCACAGCGTCGAGAAGTTTTATTCCCGATATAACTTAATGCAGTAAAAAGAGGGACCTAAAATGTCATATACCATTTGGGGATACTAAAGTCAAACAAGTGCCGAAATTTAAATACATGGAAGGTGTTCTAACAGAGCACGGAAAGTGCGACACTACACTCAGATCAGACAGCGTATTTGCATGGCCAATGAGTATTAACAGACGGAACAATTTCGATGGGAACAAAGAAGAGAGTACTGGATTGTTATATGATCTTTGTCCTTCAGTATGGCAGGGCAGTCTCATCAAAAATGACGGAAATACTTGAAGCAACCCAAAATGTGGCTATAGAGGAGGATGCTGATGATATAATAGACAGAAAATGAGAGCAACGATATGGTTTTGGAAAGGATTGAAACAAAAAGGAAAGTGATACATAACATTAAAAAAGGACAGCTGAAATTTCTGGGACAATTAGTGAGGAAAGAGAGCTTGGAGAACTTGATGCTCACGGAATAGATAGAGAGGAAGAGAGAAAAAATCAACGCTTGCCATGCTTGATATACTTGAGCAGATGTTTGACTTGTGATTGAGTGGGATAACAGGAGAAAGAGTATTAAGAGTGAAAATGATAGAGCGATATAGAAGGCCATGAACACCTATGTCCTGAAGGGATACGGCATATGGAAGGAGAATATATTTTTTTACTGTAGTTTTCATGATGTTGTCCAACCAATGTGTTCAAGAGTTCATTTTTTATGATTTAATTCGGATTTTCTATTGAATTATTTTCAGTGTGCTCGTCAATTAAACGAAATATTTGGCGCCATCTCCTTATAGTTCTGTCATTAAAGATACAACTGCCAAATGCCTAATAAATGTACTACTACCAAATATCTAGATAATGCTTTACTGTGATATCCAGGCATATCCGACTAATGTGAAGCTGTAAAATATGAGCAGTCGACAGCGTTATCATTTTCTGAATAATAATAATTAGATATTTCTTATAGAAACAAGCGCCTAGATATAACGGCCAAGTTAATGCAATAATGGCACACTACGAGGTTGACGTCACGGCCTCATTATCTTTAATGAGAAGTAGATACATGTAACCGGAAGTTCTATGATGACGAGTTTTTCTCTCGTACCCCTAGCTAGTGGGAATCTCTTCTAGATTCCTGATTTGTAGTCAACTTTGAACTTCAAAAGTTTAAATGTAATGACGCTCGTTGTCTGCGTGGTAGCTGTTCTCTTATTTTTCTCTCTGCTTAATGTATTTTTTCATATTCTCTCACATTCTGTAATTCTTGCGTCTTAGTGGATTGATTGGTTTGTTTGCGGTGGAATGAATATAATAGAAGGAATATAAATAAGACAAAGAAACGCTTAAATCATAGCTTATGCCAAAAAACTTGTGAGATTAGGCAAAATATATTTATTTAAAATGGAAGAAGCAAATATTTTTTATAAATTTTTACATTGCGAGGTTCGTTATTTTTTATCTTCAGTTGAAATCATTCCTAGTTATCACATTCTATAATTCTGATATCATTATTATCACTTTTATTTTTTGCTAATTCATATATTCAGATTAAAATTTCTGAACTACTTATCATAGATAACCACTGCTAAACAAAGTTATTGGTATATGAGTTCGTTGAAAATACCCGTGAGAAAATATTATAATAAACTAAGGTTTTATATAACTTATATAACTTTATTATCAGAGGGTTTTATAAACAGATACATAATCGCATGACTTTATCCTCAAGTTAAATAAGGAATGACATACATAATTCTGGTGTTAATTTATTGCCAAAAAATGTGTGAGATACAGTGGCGGACTTATATTTATAGAACACGGAAGTTTAAACAAGTAGAAGCGACTCAGACTTGAACTGATATGGGTTAAGAATTCAGCTGCTATGTAGGGTATGAAAAAATTCTGACGCTCTCAACGAGAGCATATAGCTGGGAGATCAGATACTGGATAGTGGTAAGAAAGATTTGATGTTTGATCAATTAGAGTGAAATTTGGAGGCTATATGAAAACGGTATGAGAGCATATTCTAAAGCTAACATCAACTACTTCAACCTATATATTTATGATTCAGTCACTGACTTATTCTATTCATAAACTAAAAGAAAAAATACTATTTTTATGAAACACTTGTTTGTTCGGCACTTGTTTGACTTTAGTATCCCCAAATGGTATATGACATTTTAGGTCCCTCTTTTTACTGCATTAATACTATTATTTATGAAAAAGTGTGCTTCAGGGGTTACTTTGGGTTTAGGGATTCTGTAGCTCATTAGTTTTATGATATATTTGTTACTAGTATGTTATAAAAGAGTGTAAGTTAGCAAAGAATTAATATCTTGAGTTAAAACAGGAAAGATGACGATCAACGGTTGTAATAAATTATTTATTTAGCAATATTTTTTATATTTTGATTAAGCTTTAAAGTATCTAAATCCTTTTAATTTATGCCAATAACAACATAATCACATAGATATTGCTTAAAATGGTTTATTTCTGTTCATCTTATTCTAATAGCAGGTATTTGCATTCAAATTAATTCCAAATTAATTTAACATCTAATATATCCTAGCAATAGTCTAAAAGAAAAATAAGACTTTAGAGTGTTATCTATTACGAACGATAGCAAGCCATAATGAATGTAAGTAATTTCTATGACAGAAACAAATTTGGCATAAAGATATATTTTTAACAAGATCCTTGAATGTCACTCTCCCGCGTAGGTGCCTATACGCCATAAAATCTACCTTTGCTAATCTCCAGAACAAGCAGTTTGCGCCGGAGGCTAACACGCACCCGATTTACCTTCACGAACCGAGAAACAATCTTCACTCTAGGCTGAGCCAAAATTAAAAAATAAAATTCTGTATTTACTGATCTGACAAAGAAGAAGCTATTCAGTCCCTGTTATTTTTACATTCATCGCCCCTTTTTTTAACATCTATAAATTTAGTTTATGCTCTTCAGTGATAAGAAGACCTGATATTCAAAATACATTTTCCATATTGTAATGTTATTTTTAATGTTTTAAATGCAATGGATTTTATTTCTTTCATATCCATTTTATATTTTAATAATTAATATTAATAATGTATAGCTTTTGATCGTTCACTCAATAACAAAATGTCAATTAATAATTCCTTAAATGGTTAATACATATCCCGAGTCTATATTTTAGAGTAGAAACAGTTATCTTTTTGTTTTTTAATCAGCAAGGTATTCTATTACCACTGTTGCACAGGGGGTTACATAGGGGAAAATCGTGAGAAAGAGGTGTTAGTTATAGGAAATGTTAGTAGGAGGTTAATAGACGGATGAGGATACCAAGGATGTGGGTAGAGTAGATTGAAAAGAGCTTGAAAGAATGCATGCTAGTTAGTGTAATAGGAGAGGTTTATTTACCTAACATTTAAATTCCTGGAGATTGTAGCTGTCGGGGAAGTAAGTATGAGGAATGGAATTTCACAGATGGGAAGTGCGTGAAAAGAAGCTGTTAGAGTAGAATTGCGGTTACACTTTATCGGTTTCACTGTAAATGGGTGGGACATATTTGCTAATCAATAGCTCGTGTAAAATCATACCTAGAGGGCACCAGTGGTCTAGTCTATCAGAGCAGAAGCCGTTAAAGTATTCATAGAAGAGACACAGGGAAGCCACGTCACGCGGGTGAGAAAGCGACTGCAGCCGAGCTGTTAAGTCGGTATCGATCACATTGCAGATACTCCGTTGGATTTTGTCAAGAACCTTGAGGTGAATAGCAGGTTCGTCCATGCTTTGAATATTAGTGCCACATATGGTCCTGTGCCTTTGCTATTTACCTTGGGCTCATTGATAAAATCGAAAGAAGAATCATCAATATTATTTGTCCTGCTCTCGTCGCACGGATTCAGTCACATTCCAACCACTGTAAATGTGCCTCTCTGTGTCTTTTCTATAAATAATTCCATGATAATTCTTCGGGTTAGCCCTTCGGTATGGTACTTAGAGTTTTAAAAAAATTAAGAGCAGTACTAAACTGGCATCGAGATCTCATCAATTTACACTTGAGCTGGTTAGGTGTAGTTGTATATTCTATGCTACCTGTTCCTTTTCTAGAACTTCTTGATTGTAGAATGATTACGGCTCTATGATATTTATTCAACTTTAATTTCTAAATTATTAATAGCAATGTTAATCGCTCTCTACTATCAGCCTCCTTACTTTTTTCTCTCCATCGTAACTATTAATATATCTGTTCCTAATTCTTCCCCACACAACAACCCTTTGGGTCTTTGTGGATTTACTACTTTGCATGGGTGAAAGTGATTTTATATTTTTAAAGAAAGAAGTTTTAAAATCACAACACTATTTATACAAATGATTCTGCAAATTTAAGTTAACGTTTGCTTTATAAGATACAAATCCTATATCACGAATCAACTAGCTAAAAACACAATAAACACAATAAATTACACACCCGCATAATCAAATTCAAACGACTACAATATTTGGAAAAAAACCCAAAGTAAAATCACACACCCGCAAAATTAGATCCAAACGGCTAAAAGCTTTTCTTTTTCACAAGTCAGTGTGAAAAGGGATACTCTGGATCCTGTTTGGTTGACAAATCGAGAAATTCAAAATACGTCAGCAAAACGGTATTATTCTCAGGTAAAGAAACAATCGTTCTGGGATCCTCCCACGTCACCATAATACAATATTAAAGGAGGTCCCTTGACCGGTCACGGCAGTCAGTCAAGTCAGTCTGTCAAGAGGGTCAGTGAGAGACAGCAGTTCGGTCGATTCGTCACTCAAGCAAGCAGTCAATCCGTCAGCCACGACAGTCAATCTCGAGAGGTGCAGTGTCAGATGCGCACATTTCTGATAATCGCTTACATCAAAGTGCCGAGAAACTAATCCTTTGCTCACTCAAACGTTACGAACGGAAAGAAGAGAAGAAACACCTGCACCGGCCATAAAATCTTTTCACATCTCTCAGCAACCAGAAAGGAGAAGTGTCAAAGGCTTACTAATTTAGGTAAACTAATTCATCGTTTTACATATACACTACCAGTTACTACTATCTCCTTTTGACTCTCTATCTCCCCTCGGGAATTATCATTCACACTCCTTTTCTACACAATTTGAAACACCTTCTTTTCTACCTACTTAACGGCTGATACATAAAAAGGAAAGAAACATTCTGCTACTACTCTGTGTATTTACAGATTCAAAATTAACTCTTTCAAACTAAACCAACCTTCGTTAAATACAACAGACACTTTTATATTTAACGACATTCGTTCAAATACAACAGACACTTTTATATTCAACCAACATTCGCGCAAGTATAAAAGACACACTTCTATCAAATAGAAGATACACAGAATTGTACAAGTTGTTTCTATTGTATATATATATATATATTTATATATATATATATATATATATATATATATATTATCAAATACAAAATTTTCATATTTTTATACATCATTTCTTATTGCGTTTTCTTTTCTCGAAATTTGTGTTGTATTTTTGTGGACAGGATAGCCCGCATTAAAACCGCCTTTTAATACAGGCTGTTCTGGAACCCCACAAGCCTCATCAAAAAAGTGCATCGCTCAATTTGTCGATTCTATCTTAAGATAGAATCAGATGATAAGAAAAATATAAAGTCCCTTGTTCCATTTGTTGAATAGATATTTCGATAGTCATATCACACAAAAAATATAAATTCCTTTGCTGCTCTTGTAGTCTCTGTCTTTCAAAAGAGTCCATACAAAAAATAGAAATTACTTTTCTCCCCTTGTCGACTATATATTTAGATAGTCATATCATACCAAAAATAGAATCTTACCAGAGCTACATTAGAGCTTCTAAATAATCCCTTTCTGGTCATGTCATGAAAGCGATAGATTATTTTCGGACTTTTCCACCATATCCTCACGAATGCATCGTAGCTAACAGTTCGCTACTCGTTATTATAATTGACATCAATTCTTTCCATCTGTTCGGATATATGCAACTAGAACCGGTCTTTCGCGTATAAGGAGTTCATTTTTAAGAAGGAAGTTTTGCTAAGCGTACACCGGTATATTGTGAAGCATATTCTTGAGAGGATGCTTCTCAAATAACTAGAATCTTAACATATTCTAATCGAATATCAACAGTTATCTATTAATGCAATAACAATAATTCGGTAAGACTCTATACTGAGTATTTCTTTGGTCTTTTACTAAATAGAAATTTATTTAAAAAGAATTATAAAGCAAAAGAAGCAAGTGTTTTTCGATAATTTGAGATGATAAAAGGTGACACATTACAAATATATAAGTTAATTGAATCGACAGCCGTTACTTATATATTATTCAAATATAATAAATATTAAATAACTCGATTAGTTGATTGTCAGAAAATAAATTAACTAAAATTCAATTTTTTTTAAAATCATTTTTATGGCAAAAACTGAAAAAAAAAACTACTAAAATAATGCTTTATTTACTATATTTCTTTTGTGACTGGGCGCGTACTGGGAATAAAAATGAAATCTGAAAAGAAAAAAAATCAATAAACCTCTTTGACGCCAAATAACCTATTGTCCCTGACTATTTAAATTGTAAACTACGTTTTTGTACGCTTACATAAATAAGTAAAATATAGATATAATAGCAAGTGTGTATGTATGCATGTATAACTATTATTAACCAAATGACAGAATAAAAATCAATTATGAATATTGAATTCAGTTTGTCTTCAAACGATGTTCTGAATATAAAATGGTTGTGTCTTTGCTCAAAAACCAATTTATTAATAACCAATTTAAAAATATACAATAATTTTCCCAAAATAAAAACAGTCACAACTCAATCATATTCAAAATATTTTACGACATAATTTTGAATGTTATGGAAGTAATTTAACTTTGTATGCTAAGGAAGTACTTTAATTCACGTGACAATTTTGTATGGTAAGGAAGTACTTTAATTCATGTGATAATATTGTATGGTAAGGAAGTACTTTAATTTATGCGATGATTTTGTTGTTAACATTTCTGTTCGAAAGTTGCTATCTGCAACAATTTATACAAATTCAATGTTGCTTACTAGATTTTCAAAGAAAGATTTGCTCCCACCCAGTTTAATTTTTCCGATTAATTTTCAGGCAGTTCTAAAAGAATATATAACATAAGAATGCTAGATTTTAGCAGTCAATCCATGATAAGAATATGTACAAAAATTTGACCAAACACAATTTATTTGCATACTAGACACAATAACTTAAAGAAAGAGTACAGCATATGATAATCTTTTTTCGCTATAATAATTCTTTTACAAATTTTATTTAAATTTATTAAAATTAGTTTAATATTTTAAGTGATCAACTTCATCTTATACTTTAGGAAGTATTTTCGGAAAGAAAATGCGATCTTTTAGGATGATAATGCATCCATTCATTCGTGATGTAGCTAAATGGTACGAAAAACATTCTATTAAAGTAGGAATTATTATGTGGCCACTGCTCTGTCCGAATCTCAAAATTATTGAACATTAATGTTAAAATTTAGAAAAACAAAGGAGGAGTCAATATTGTCTACCATCATCATTAAAATAATTTGAGATTGTTATCGTTACTGATTCTGTGTGTGTGTGTGTGTGTGTGTGTGTGTGTGTGTGTGACCTTTGTTGTCGTGTTAAGTGCATGTTGTGTGCGTCTTGGTGTCGCCTATACTATTACGTAATCTAGTTTTAATTCTTGGTGATTGTTAATTGTCGGATGTAATTTAGATATTATTAGGGACTCTTTAATGCGTACGTTGCGTTCCTTAGCCAAGATATTAACGGTTACGGTTTTGTCCTTATTTTTGCATTTTTTAAGTGTTTTTGGAATGACGACGATTGCGTGTGTAGATGTTCTTTTATTCTAATGTGTAGATGTCTTGTAGTGCTGCCGACATAGAATGCATCGCATTTGCCGAGTTGTAAGCGGCATACGACATATGCCTGGTGTCATATACCGGTACCTGCAATAGTGCAATTGGTTAGTGTGCATGTGGTGTTGTTGTTTGTTCTGTGTTTGGGGTTGAGGTGTCTTCGAAGAGTGGGTCCGTAGTGTGCCAGCTGTATGTCTAATCCCTCTCTGCGGATAGCACGACGTATTTTAGATGTTATATAATCGCTGAAGTGTGGTAACCTCAGGAACTTCTGCATGAAGATGAGCTTACAACACCTACACCATACTCTGCACAACCACATACACGCATACTACGATGTCCTCCCAACACTCGATACAACCCCAGATGCTAACGCACGAGCTTCAACGGCCCTGAATACAAACTACCACACAATCATACAACACGAGAAAGCACGCCTCAAGGCGAAATTTCTATGGTTATATAAAAAGCAACATCCAGACGATACCCATCACACAAGCACAAACGTTATCCAAGATATAATACCCACAAAACATCCGCTGGTCACGGACTTATCTAAATCCTTCTCACCCACGAGGAACTCGGATTACTAAGTCTCGGGCCAAGGTTTATACTGACGCAACAGCTGAACAACAAAACAATGCTGGATGTGGAAACTAACTTCTGCCGCACAGCATACCAACTGAAATGGCTATCGGTTATTAACAGCACAAATAACACTCCGACACCAACCGTGAATGCACCCAAACAATTCCCCACCTACACCCTAGACAACCCACTCCACCCACCCCCACACAACCACGCGCTTAAACTTAAACTCTCTTGGCTTAAACATACCATTTTCACGATCCTCAAAGACAATATCGGTAAAATCCCACACAACCTCACCAGAGCACAACGCCACCCCCTAGACATCCTGAGAGAGAAGGACCCCATTTACCTCCCATCAGATAACGGTAAGGAATTCTGCGCTATACCCCGAGACACATATAGCAGTCTAGCACTTGAACAGCTCAGTAACATACAACTCTTTATGCGGTAGCCACAGACATAACCCTTTCCCTAATAGACCACCACATTAACACCACATGGCATGCAATATGCAATTCACGAAAAATCCCTAGCAAGCACAGGATAAATTTCACCACCAAGAACACTAACCTCCCTAAATTCCACCACCTAATCAAAACACACAAAATAACACGACACCACAAATTAGACCCATTGTCTCTAGCATAGAAGGCCCTACATACAAAATATCATGGCTACTATCACAAATCCTTAAACCCATACTCTCCACCTTACACGGACACGCCAAAAGTTCCGATGAACACTCAGCACCTGCCATTCATACGCCTTTCTTTACGAGATATATTGATGATATACTCATTCTTATTCTTTTTGACGCGACGAGGCAAGCAGAATGGCAGCGACGTTCAACAGAATGGACGGTAAAATTAATTTCACGATCGAGCACCCCGATGCCAGTGGATGCCTATCACTGCTGGACTTCAAGCTTAAAATATCGGTTAGAGGTGAAGTCCACATCGATTCCTACAAAAAGCCTGCCAGCAGGGATATCTTTGTCCACTACCGATCAGTCCTCCCTCTCAGCGCTAAGACCGGCTACACCAATAACGAACTCGCGCGTATCCGAAAGAAATTCAGCAAAAGCGAACACGTTAACACCCACACGGCATTCTTCAAGAAAACACTGGTGACTAACGGTTACGCACAATCCTTTGTGGATCGCCTAGAACGGAAGGGTAGTAGGGGTCCAAGGCGCCACACACTATCTAACACCTGCTTCCTGAGGTTACCACACTTCAGCGATTATATAACATCTAAAATACGTCGACCTATCTGCAGAGAGGGATTAGACATACACCTGGCACACTACGGCCCAACTCTTCGAAGACACCTCAACACCAACCACAGAACAAACAACAACACCACATGCACACTAACCAACTGCCCTATTGCAGGTACCGGTATATGCCACCAGGCATATGTCGTATGCCGCTTACAATGCGCCAAATGCGATGCATTCTATGTCGGCAGCACTCCAAGACATCTACACATTACAATAAAATAACATCTCCACACGCAAGCGTCGTCATTCCAAAAACACTTAAAAAATGCAAAAATAAGGACAAAACCATAACCGTTAATATCTTGGCTAAGGAACGCACCATAGGTAACCTACGCATTAAAGAGTCCCTAATAATATCTAAATTACATCCGACAATTAACAATCGCCAAGAATTAAAACTAGATTACGTAACAGTATAGACCACACCAAGACGCACACAACATGCACTTAACACGACAACAAAGGTCAGACACACACACACACGCAGTCACTAACAATAAGCCAACACACACTTCTTTCTCCCTTATAACAAACCGTTAACCAGGCTAAAGCACACAAGCACACACACACAGATAAATAACTTAGGTAGATTTAATTACAATACTACACATAGCCTTTACACACATACAAAAAAAATAGATACAATAACAACGCTAACACACGCCCTCCCCACCAGACTGTATTAGCAGAGGTGCCCACAACAAAGCACGTACAAGGACAGAACACACACACACACACACACACACACACACACACACACACACACACACACACACACACACATAAAAGTAGATTTAATTACATCACACACAACGAGCAAACACCACCAGATAAATCAAACAGACAAGACAACAGCCATGTAACTGATATCCTTTGACCCGGTCAAAGTCATATCAACTCCTAGATTCTACGAACTGATTCCTTCAAAACAAAAAATACCCCATCTTGAATAAAGACACACACACACACACACACACACACACACACACACACACACACACACACACACACACACACACACACCATTATACTGTATAAAAAAACAACTAGAACACACATAGATACACACTCACACACACGCACACACACACACGTACATACACGCACGCACGTACAGCAGCAGTGGTCAAAGCCAGCCATTCATAGATGGACAACTAAAAGCACGGACAGTTTGAAGTTTTCTCTGCCATTCTGTTGATGAGGTTATAGTCTCGAAATATAAATAAATAAACAGGTCATACAAACACCTCCCGACCTTCCTTTATTTCATTCAACGCATTGTGACAGCCATCAAGACATAACACACAGACTCACACACACACACACACACACACACACACACACACACACACACATATATATATATATATATATATATATATATATATATACTTATTTATAAATGGAGCCTTGTGTGTACGTCTCTGTGTGTGTGTGACCGTTAACTATGTACACTGAAACGGCTAAACTGAATTTCTTGAAAATTTACACGCTTGTACTATAAGCGTCTGCGAATGTTTGTAGCTAATTTTGTGTTGAGTTACCTCCGATAAATACCGAAAATCGATAATCGAAAAAATCGGATTATAGAAGAAATGGTCCGATTTTAATCAAATTCGATGCACGCATAGACAAAGACATAAGAAACGATATTCAGAAGTTTCAAGGTGGCAGTTCTTACAATAGTGCAAAAAATTGATAATATATATATATATATATATATATATATATATATATATATATATAAGGCAAGATGTGTGTGTGTGTGTGTGTGTGTGTGTCTGTCTGTCTGTCTGTTTATCTGCCTGTATATCTGTATTTTTTTCAAACCTTTTATTTTATTTTTTACTTCGGGTTTGGCTCTAATAGGTATAATTGTAGTTTTTAGTCTCAGTCATGATACCATTTGCGCAGAGGCCTTATTTAGCATTCAAATTTAAGTTTACGACGTAAAAATATTATTTGATATCGATACGAGGAAATCCACATTTGACTTACATCCATTCATTTTTCTTTCAGTCTATGGTTTCACTTTAACTGGAAACAACTAGTATATTAGTTTTAAAGCTTTCATTACACCCGAGCAACGCCGGGCTATACTGCTATTATATATATATATATATATATATATATATATATATATGTGTGTGTGTGTGTGTGTGTGTGTGTGTGTGTGTGTGTGTGTGTGTTTTAGCGTTCAAAACCTATTTTGAGTTGATAATATCATTTATTTTAAACATTATATGTATATATTTTCTTTAACTAGTCTGAATATTCTAGAAATTTTATTAACAAAAATATGCGCTTCCTTGCAGAGTTCGAACGTGCGCAACCCCTGGGTAGAAGAACAATTAAACGGAATGTCTACATGAATATGAATATCGACAAAACCGTATAAAATTATAAATCTGTTATTTTAATAAATAAATAAAAAACTTCTTCACATATATCTACTTTTGTTTATTTATATATACGTACACATATGTATGTGTGATTGAGTGTGTGTATATGTGTCTGGTTGTGCATGAATGAATTTGCATGTAGAAAATGGTACACTTATCTGGATTATCCGATTTTAATAGTTTTGAATGATTATTAGGTAGAAAGAGGCTCTTCTTCAGGTATATATAAATTGCTTTCGGTCATTGAAACTTACATTTTTCTTGTTTGGCACAATCATGTGGTGAAGGCAATCACTATATTCTTTCCTCTGCTATCATATACTGGTCTAAGTAAAATTTCTCATTTGACCAACCCTTATTTTGTGATCTTTTTACAAAAATAGGTAGGTAGGTAGGTAGGTAGGTAGGTAGGTAGGTAGGTAGGTAGGTCACTTGTTGGTCATTTTCCCTCTTCTCGTCAACATGCCCTGTGAGTATCAAAATCTTTAATCATACTTTTCTTATTAAGTATTCTAAATAGAGTTCTGCCTCTTTCTGATACTGCAACTAAGTGTCTTTTTGCTTTCATCTTTTATTAAAAACGTCTTTTTACTCACATGCAAGTCCCCTATGAAAAAACCAAGCCCTTTTTGTAGTACTACATTTCTGTTTTCCCAAGTCTTTTTTCATATTTCAGGAAACTGTTCAGAATTGACTGCCATACAGAATGACAAATATACCAATATTTATCCTTTATTTTAATTTCCTCATTTTTATGCATAACATGAAAAATAACTATTTGTAAAAATAGTTACCACGCAAGGCGTTGAAGCCTCAAAGGCAAAAGAGTTTACTGATAGTGAAAAGATTCTAGAAAAATATTATTCAGGAGAGAGAACAATAAAATAATAGAATCCAATGAAACAGAAGATAATTGATATAGCTTTTAAGTTTTCGAAGGTCAAAGTTGACTGGAGAGCAATAAACAGAACGTATATTCTGTTTTCAATTTCTTAAGAAAAAACTTTTCGAATAGAAGTTACGTAAAGTTCAGATATTTAAATTAAATTTAATTCAATTAATATGAATTAAATATAGGAAAAAAACTGATAAAATTGTCATATTGCAAATAAATAGTATGAAAAACTGTGAGGTATTAACATGTGCATTTAAATGATTTTAATAAGTTGAATATATTTCAAGCAAGGCATAGAGACCCATCACTTTCAAATCCAATGAGGAACTCTTCAATTTTCACCAAGAGTGTCCACTGAAGCTGTCAAGATGAGGCGGATGAGAGGTCCATGAAGACGCGTTCCAAAGATCATACGGTAAAAGAGGAGCATTTTTCAACACACATTTCAAGCGACAGGAGCCAAATTGTATTATAGTTGGAACAGCTATTGCTATTGCTTCTGATTGTTCGAAATCGATATTTTTCTTTAAAATAATGAATATAAATAGACTTATTTTAGCAGCAAATTCTGGGGAGATAAGTGTTTGCCCAAGTTTACAGGTAGATTAGAATGTCGTTATATTTTCGCCCAAGAATCTCCCGCACAAACAATTTAATGTTGAACTGGTGCAAGGAACATTTCCTTCAATTTGCTGACAATCAAAACTAGCCTCCATGAAGCGTAGATATTAATCTTATGGATTTTGCGATAAGATCCATATTGGAGAGCGATGTTTCGCAGATCTCATACTTGAATATGTTAGATCTGAAAGATGTTCTCATGACGTCATAGTACAGTTTGAACAAACAACTAGTGAACTCTTTATTCACATCCATTTTGTTCTTCGTTTTGCAATGATGTTCACCCTGTCCGAATCTCAGAAGCTATTTGATGTAGAAGAGTACGGAGTAAGAGGAATAATTCATGCTGATGTGTGGGAACACAACAGTTGACTCAAAATTTGAAGAGGTTAAAAGTTTTAATCAGTTCAGTACAATAGCCATTCGTGAGGAAAAGCTGCTTGATAGAAACTTACATATCACTAATGAAATACAAAAGTAATGAGTGGGGCTCACTGCAATGTTCATGGCATGGCGAGTCTTGGCCATGAAGGTTAGAACTTCTGGAACAAACGAATGTAGTTTGTCTGTGCATTTTCTATGTGAAAACAATAGAGCAGAGAAAGACTGGTGATATTTTGACTGTGAAAAAGTGAATGCATGTTGAAAAAATTTCATAGCCCACAAGGACGCAGATGCGCTTTTGAACTCTATTAAGAGTGGAAAGTGAAAACTGCATAACTTATGCCCATATATAGCAGCAGAACACTATTTTCGTTCTCATCTGTCTTTTGCAAAAGTAGAGGATAAAAAGAGGAGTCACCTACTTGCTGGAACGGTACAGAAAACCGACAAATATCCCAGTACATATAGTCATGTACGAGATTTACTTGATGTCTGGGTTGAATTGAATTCCTACTAGACGCTCTTGTTGCGATGGGGCTAACAGATATGATGAAAGAGAAAAGTGGACATTTTTAATTGTAAAGATATTTAAAATATCGTCATTAAATATATAAAAAAATGAATTACATTTTACATTTCATTAACCTATACTTGAAATATTTAATTTACAATAAAATGAGTATGCTGAAAACTGATATACTATACCTGGTACAAATCAGCTAAATATTCTATTTTTGTTTGTAATTAAATTTTCCTGTTTTTAATAATCGATCTAGCTAAATCATAGAGTTGATTAAATTTCAATAGTTTCTGATTACACAACTAGAAATTTTCCCTGAAAAATCATCCCGCAACCCCAAAGTTAAAACCATGAACGGAACGTTGGCAATGAAAAAACTGGTGCAGATGTATGCAATATACCAATATTTCCTGGGAATTGAAGCCAGTTGAGTACGAAATAGCAAATCTTTTTGTAATTACGCGTATCCTGGAGATAAATATATTCTACTTTTTTGAATGTGGAAATAAGCAAAATAGTCCAGTCACCGCCACGAAACCTTAAAGAAATTTGACAACATATTCAATGGAAGTGGATGGTATGATTTCTGACAACTATGACGATGCGTCACAAAAATTTTATTTCAAGAGGCAACAAGAAAAAAAACTTCACCTATTGTTTCTATACTGCGGTTAAAAATATCAAAGTCTAACTGGGTAAAAATGCTCCAATTAACTGTTATCGAGAACAGACAGACACACACAAAACTAGGTATCTGTGTGTGCGCTCGTGTGTATGTGTGTGTATGTGTATATGTATTCACACACATAAAAATAACCTATTGTGATACAGCACCAAACACGTAAACTCTGGCACAAATCAGCCAGTCTGTTAAGTGCCATACGTGAAACACGCTTGGGCGAGCATGTCTCGAAAGAGACATGACTGACTGGGTAGAAGATTATCCCGCAGTAGGTAGCCATTGCTTTCTGGGGTAGACTGGTTGCCAGCCAAGGCTATAGAACCCAATCTGTCCTGTTATTTAACCCATAACTGTAGGAAGAGCCGAATTAATACCTTTCCCAAGGATATTTGCGCGTAAGTGAATGCAATGAATTCAACTGGAATTCGAACTCAGCTCCCCGATTTCTCGTCCCGATGTGATATCCACTGCACCGCAACGCACATCCTAGCACAAATACAGTGCGAAAATGTCCATACAAACGCTTTACCGAATGAAAGCCAGCGGCAACCTCTACCTGCGCTGTCGACGGCGACGACACACTCAACAAGAAACCCTGAAGCGCTAATGGGATTTTTTTGTTGAATTTCTGGCGACCCGTGCGTGCAAAATGGGCTGTAATCTCCAGAATTCATGAGTAATGTAACTTTTCAATGCTCCCCTGGCGGAACTTTACGACTCAGATGCGTTAACGAAATAGAGAGAAAATGACAACAAAAGAGAAACAGAGACAGAGAGATAGAAATTTGAGGAAGGAGAAGAGTAAATACTGACAACGGAAGAGAAAAACGGAAAAATTGATTCAGTTAGATGCCTACGTTTTTATACATTTCGTTGGTGAACAAAACTAAAGAAAACATGAGAGAGAAAAAAGAGAAAAATAAATGTAAGAAAGTGAAAGCGAGAGTGAGGTAGAATGAAAGTGCAAATCGTTACTCATGCACATGCGCGTATTGCAAAATAGTTGATTACAGTCACTTTTCTCTTCAATCGACTCCAGTCAGTCAGCACGCGTGCTTTAGCGTTTGAATTTATAGGTGTGAATTGAAAAGAAATCGGATTTAGTAAATCTGAAGGCTGTATCAAATGTCGTAAAAGTGTGACGACGTGAGCGGAGGAGGATGCATATATACTGATGTGTGGTTCTTGCATTGAATGCATTTAAAAGGTTAAGTAATATAGAGGCGAGTACTTATTTTATTTAAAAGAGAAAGTGGAAATATGGTGTATTATAGAAGTTATTTACTTATATCACTTTATTTCACGAGAGCTACTAAATACAAACAAACTAGTCTTACCTGGCGCATGTTTATAAGGCTCGAAGACGAAGCAAAATCCTTCACTAGATCTGTGGTGAGTATGGTAGTTAGACACAGAGTCGCATTAAGAACGACACCAAACAAACGCCTGTTGATCTTTTCCGTGGAGTTGACGGGTGTATAAAACAATGGCGTCGACTAGGCTTCATAGATAAGTATGCCAACAGGGAGGCAAATTTACGTGGATTGCTTCAAGTCACATCACAATTATTGAATATACAACGCTTTGGATCAAGTCACTGGGTTTTAAACCAAACGTTTTATCTATTGGGCCATGTGTTATTGAATGTTGTTAGTTCAATAGCTGGCTACAGCAAATGTGAACAAAAATTATTGGTTTGAATTAAAAGGAGGTAACTAAAAACATCTGGAAGAGGGTAACTCATGGAAAAGAACACCTTATACCTGTGATTGAAATAAAAGGTTCAGTTAAAAATTCTAATCACCTGAAGAAGGTAAGAGCGTACAACGGCCGAAAGGTCGTGAATACGGCAATAGAGATGAGTGCAACAGACAGAACAATGCAAATAATTTAAACAATTCCTCATCTCATAAATATAGACATTAGAAAAAAACAGTAAAAATAGTAGAAAAAGCCATTAACATAAAAATACTAGAAAAAACGATTAACATAAAAAAATTGCAATATGCACTCTGGTAACAAATCCTTTACTGAAAATTAGGTTTATAAGTCCCACAAATTCAGTTGTTCTTGTCCTTATGGCCCAGTGGATATAGAGGTTGTTTAGTTCATGTGACTTGACCCAAATAGTTGTGAGTTCAATAACAGCCTCCAGCAGAAGTGAACTTACAGGGTTAGAGGGCGATAACTCATGACTACCAGAAGAGGTTATATTACGCAAAGAATGGAGTTCATATACCCCAACGATTGTAATGAAGGGTTCTGTTTGAAATTCCTAGCAAAAAGAAGATGAACGGAGTTCACAACGGCTGAAATGTCGTTCACATGGCAACAAAGATAAGGCCAATAGTCCGAATAATGTAAATAATGCAGAAAAACAGCTTTAGTAAAAAATGATTTTATAAATTAAAGCGACAGTAAATTTAACAGATTGTTTGATTAATCAAAGCTAAATTTGTTTGGATGAAAACAATTAGCTATTATTACGCCATAAACTAATTTCTTCATTATTTAAAGTATAAAGTATAAAGTATATATAAAGTAAAGTATAATAACTAATTTCTTCATTATTTAAAGTATATGGAAATGTGTAAATATTTCTTACATGAAGCTTTAACGTAGAATAATAGTATCGGAAGACAAAATAATTAAGACGAAATAGGTAAAATGATTGGAAACATTGATTTCTGTTTTATAGAAGGGATTAATAATTCCAACAAGATTTTCCTTGTTGAAGGTTTCAGCAATAAAGCCTCGCAAATAGCTAATGAGAAAGTGAGTTCAATCCTTAGTTGATCACAGGAAATAAGATGTTTTTTTTCAAAACTCATCGCGAGAAGAGATCGATGACTGAGAAAGAGAATAAATACCTTTACATATTTTCGAATAGATTGTAATAGAATCAAATAGCAAAAGAGCAAAATAATTTTTCCACCGGAAGAAGAAAATGTGAGGAAAATGAAACACAAAATTAACGAATAACAATGTCACGATATCTTCAGCGTTAGAAATTCATAACAGACATTAATAAAAGTATAACACGTTCAGTTTACGCCTATGTGTAATTTACTTAATTACTATATGGGATACACGCTTAGCTGTCTTTCGTGATATGGCTGACTGGTTAGAAGATTTTCCTGCAGTAGGTTGCAATTACTTTCTGCAGCAGACTGGTTGCCAACCAAGGTTATAGAATCTAATCTCTCCTCTTGTTTAACCCATGGGCTGGAGAGAGAAAAAACCGAGAGATAGTTTTTCAGAGGTTATTTCTCCTAAGTGAATGCAACGAATTCAAATGGAATTCGAAATCGGCTCTCCGATTTCTCATTGCGTGCCGATGTTCACTACACCGCAACGCCCATCCTATGTGCAATTAGGAATACTATATTTTTTTTAACTATTTCGTTCAAAAAGTTCATTGGGAATACGTGCTTATAAATTTTTAAGGAAAACAAAAGTAGACATCAAAGGTCTATTTTTATTTTGTTTTTTCAATATGTATCAATAAACAAATATCCGTGAATTTAAGAAAGAAAAGTATGTAGGTGTATTTTTTTGACTGAGACCAAATATGTTTAAAATCATGCGCTTGCCGGAGAGAAGTGAGGTCAGCTTCATTTGTTCAAAATGGAAAAGCAAAAGAGAATAAAGACTGTGATATGGGTAACAATAATATCTCCAAGATAAAAGAGAAAGTATTAACTCTAAATCTTGGGTGCTAAATACCGCTGACTAATTACTTCCTTCAATTGTTAACCACTCACCGGTACGGTGTTTATTTGATTTAGTAAAATTACTATTCTGAAAATAGTTCTTTAATGACTAGCTCTACATACAAAAAAAAATAAAAAACTTTCAATTAACAGTAGTTTTTCCACAGTATGTAAACATTTAATTACACAAATATTAAAAAATAACAGCAGTTCTTAAAAGAACTGGACAGTTCTTGATGAGTGAGTGTAGTCTAGTCGTACAGCTTCACGATTATTTTAAGTCGGGATGACGGAACTGATGTCAATCAACTGTAATATCTTATATTTGTTAATAATATATATATATATATATATAGTCATCCGCAGACAGATCTGTTTCGCTACATCACAGCTCATCAGTATGGGCAGACTCCGATTGCTCCTTAACCCAGGCTCGAAACCCGATCGAATTGGCGTCAGTCGGCGACTCTAACCATGGGCCACGGGGCGTTCGGTGGACGAAGGCAGTCTTTTTTAGCGCATATCATATTACGCGCCCAATAGCTAGAGTAATCTAATTCATTTTACTGAATGAACGATGCGTACACGCTAGAGTGGCTACTGTTTTTCAAAGTCTACCTTTCTTCCAGAGTTCTCAATCAGGGTGTGAGAGCGTATATATATATATATATATATATATATATATATATATATATATATATATATATAGTGATGATCATCCACGTATACTGTCTTAATATGTATAGGAAAGAATATTAATAAAAAGTTTTGAATTTAAAAACGTACTTTTTTAAACAGTATTTGTTTATTTTTATAGTATTTTATATTTCAGACCGCCCTCGGTCCTTCATCAGAAACAACGGACGTGCCGCATGCTGATTGGTTTATCGACACCACGCGATATAAACAAAAAAATAGATATTCCAAGAGATTTTTTGTCTAAAACAAACAGACTCTCTCCACGGACGTGCCGCGTGTTGATTGGTTTACCGAAAATAAACAAACGGACGTGCCGCATGCTGATTGGTTTATCGACACCACGTGATGTAAACAAAAAAGTATTAGGACGCTATCGTAAAAATACGTTTCCAATTCTAATTTAAAAATCACTTGTTTCTGATGAAGGACCGAGGGCGGTCTGAAATATAAAATACTATAAAAATAAACAAATACTGTTTAAAAAAGTACGTTTTTAAATTCAAAACTTTTTATTAATATTCTTTCCTATATATATATATATATATATATAAATCGTCATATATAAGATTTAAATTACATTAGACCAGTAAACTGCTGTATTAGAAAGTGCTCAATGCAGACATATTGGAAATATTTTCTCGGCTCGTACAAACCCGGAAGAAACCACTCCCTTGTTCGAACTTCTGATTATGACCTTGCAAAACTGTTAACCGTTAAGTCATCTGTCAAATTGTCTGACGAAATAGAAAAGTTCAAAACCATGGTATCGTAACGGGCTGATACATGCTCTCTCTCTCTCTCTCTCGCTATATATATAGTTTAATATTTGAGTTTAGAATAAATTAAATCATGTAGGAAAATTGTCTTTAATCTAATGTGTTTCACTTTATTAAACTTCTTCAGAGATTGATTATAAGACACGAACTTAAAAAATAAAAATAATTATTCCTTATTCCCATATATATATATATATATATATATATATATATATATATATATATATAAATGGACATTGAAGTATACATTCAGAGGTGACTGTTTTATGCTTAAACGCTTTTCTTGAGTTTCAATATCTGAAAGGTTTCACATATAATAGGAAGGTTATCAGTAAATCGTTTTATGACATACAAAGGTATCAATTTTCGAACGATGCTTATATTCAGAGAAGAAGATTAAAAGGAACCAAGAATTAAAGGTTACGATTTGGTAGGTGTTTAAAAAGTTAGAATTAGTATTTCGAGAAATTAATTTTGTGTATAGAGTGGAAATGTATAAAATAACTTTAGGTGAATGAAGTTGTTAGCTATTTGCTATACTCAGTAACGATTGGTATCAGATTTATTTTAAAGCTAGAGTATCATACATTATTATTTTAATATATGCAGGTCAGTAACACAAGGAACATTGTCTCAACACAGTTGTGCGACTTACAATTTTTCACATTTTGCTTTTACTGTATCAGGATCGGGTTTTTGGAATTTACCTTCCTGCTTTTTCCGCTTGGATTAAAGTATCTGAATAATATATATATATATATATATATAATCACGTGTAAACTTTTTGCTTAGACATACTGTTCAGTCTTATTATACCAATCCCAGAATATTTTCTGACTTTAGGATCTAAAATCAAAATAAATATTTAGTCTGTGCTGATAATTTCTGCTAGCATGTCTAAAATTCAATCATTTGAGAAATTTACAGTACTTTTTTCTATCATTTCACAAAAAAATTAGGAGTTATTAGATCATGGATTATTATAAGAGAAATAGAATGAGAAGCATTTAGTCAGGAGAAAAGACAACAAAAGTACTTCTTTTGTCTTCTTAATGTGCCATATCCTACTTAGCTCTTCTCCTTGTCGCTCTCAATATATTTTATCTCGGTACCTCTCCCAAAACCCGCTCCACGATCCACCCGCTCAATGCCATCCAGTAAGTCTCGTGCTACATTCCTTTAACTCTCTTTCGCTCTATCCGTCCCGTGAGAATCAGGATCTATAAGCCTTCCTTCCTAATTTCGTATCACAAGTTTTAGTTGCCATCATTTAATGCCAGCTATGTTTCCTTTTCGTTTGCTCCCCTCTCGAAAACCTAGTCGTTGCTTACATGTTCGGTCAATGATATTTTCAGCATCCTTATGTAGAACCACATTTGTATTCCTTAGAGTCTCTCCTTAATTTCTTTGATGAGATTTTCTAGCAGTCACTGCCATATAGAGTCCATTGTTTTCTTCTTTGTCGCCACCGAAATCTTCCTACCTCTGAATACTCAGCTTAACCTTTGAAATGTGTCTTCGGCTTTGCCATTCTACCTTTAGATAATATAGTGGAATGTTTTCTTTTCTGCCTCTGAAGCAGCAGTTCACACATGACAAGGCGCCATTCGACGTCTCTCGACTTCTACTTGTATTTTAGGAAGCAGCAAATTAAGAAATCGGAAAAGAATTTCACAGTAGAGAAATACAAGAAAAGGGAATATTCGAATAGAACTTACGGTTGCGTCTAGCCATTTCAACAGAAAAACGAAGAGAGTTTTTTTTTATAGTTTCACCCCGAGCAAGGCGGTAATGCCACTGATATGCAGGGGGCTAGATAAGTGTAAAAAGATTAATTAGAAGAGAGTGAAGAGGAAGACGAACCAGTTAGAAAGGAGCAATAGAAAGGTGAGAATGCAGGTGTGATGACAGTTGCAAAGGTGGAGAGAAAGGAAAGGATATACGGGGTGGGGAAAAGGAAAGGATATACGGGGTGGTGAGGTTAGTGGCCAAATCTACTACTAAGCCTTAATTTATGCTACCAAATTAAAAAGGTGGAAATTACCATTTATTTGGACATTACAAAAACGTGGCAGAAAACCAAAAGGAGAATAGGGAAAATCTGGTCTTCAATCTGCCTCATCTTAGACATCAGTCAGTTAAGTGCCATACGTGATGCACGCTTGGGCGATCATGTCTCGAAAGAGACATGACTGACTGGGCAGAAGATTATCCCGCAGTAGGTTGCCATTGCTTTCTGCGGTAGACTGGTTGCCAGCCAAGGCTATAGAACCCAATCTGTCCTGTTATTTAACCCATAACTGGAGGGAAGAGACGAATTAATACCTTTCCCAAGGGTATTTGCGCGTAAGTGAAAGCAATGAATTCAGCTGGAATTCGAAATCGGCTACCCGATTTTCATTCCGAGCCGATATCCACTGCGCCACAACCATATCTAACTAAAATTAATGACCCAAAGATACCATAGTATTTTTTACACTTAGCAACACATTCTCATCTATCATTCTCTTTACATCCACTGTAATGCCTCGCAATCTCTACGAAGTCCTAAATGCTTCCCACTTGTAAAACTTTTATCAAATAGGAAAGTTCATTTGAGCAACTGCCATGAAAAGGCTTATAAAAGCTAGTAAGGGAAGCCACGACACAGTGGTAGATTGGCGGCTGAAGTCCAATTGCCAGGGCAGGACGGATAACTTGTTATTCATTTCTAATATGGGCGGGTGGCGAGCTTAACACGTTAATTGATTATGTGACTTACCGTTTCATTTTTTACCTTCAGTAATTGTATAGTTGAGAATTTGAGATAAATTTTATAATTATTAATCTACTTATTTTACGGTGGCAGGGTAATTATTGACTAGAATTATATAAAATAATAACAAGAGATACACTGTGTGATGACGTCAGTTCCTCTCACAGATCATTACATGCAGGATCCATTCCTTTCATTTGGGCGAATAGTTTTATATCATTGATGAATAATTAACTAATATTTTTCCTTAAAGTGGCGCACCACTTATTGCAAGAGTCTGCCATATAAACTATCAACTAATTAACTCTTCCAAACATAGTCAAAAATCCGATTTACTTCTATATTGCAGGACCGAAGCAATAGACAATATTTATTAAAATACTATATAGGTAGCTAAAGCAGTCATTCTATCGAGGTACGTAGCGCTACAGGTCAAGTATTCTATAGAGTTATAAGGCAAACCAGAATAACATTTTATCGGGTTAGCTAACACGTCAATTCACGTAAATCATTGCGGTAGCTAACAAAGAACTTTGCAAAAGTTCTCGCTGTTTTATAATACATAGCCTTCCAAAAACTGCGTACGTGTTGTTTTAGATGGTAACACTTTTGTAATAAAATATTATAAGCTAGTCTGAAATTCATTGTAGATCACTTGGCCGAAGTGTAAATCACTTTTTTATAGCGTTAAACATGTCGGATATTGTGTTAAAGAAAGTGCATTTGAAAGGAAATTTCCTGTACTACATTATTCAAAAGTAATATGCAGCTGAAGCACAGAAAATTCTTGTTCAGACTTACGGAGGCAATGCACTATCGGAAACTACATGCAGAGATTAGTTTAGACGCTTTAAAAGTAATGAATTTTGATGATTAAGATAACGTACTGGCACATCGAAAAAGATTGAAGACACAAAAAACGGAGATATTACTTTATGAAGACTCATATAAGGCGTATGATGAACTTAAAGAATCATTAGCACTTGATCACACAATAGTTTGGAAAAGTTTGAAAGCATTAAAAATGATTCAAAGCAAATACATTTCGGTGCCGTACAAGTTGAAACCGAGAAACTTCAAAGGAGTCTTCTCACGTGTAAACAGCTGCTTTAATGGCAGAAAAGGCAAGATTTTGTGCATAGTATCGTGACCGAAAATAAACATTGGATGCACTAAGATAACCCTTAGTGTAGAAGATCATTGGGTAAGATTGACCATGAGTCAACATCGGCGGCAAAGCTGTGTAGCCATAGTTCGAAACTTCTGCTCTGCATTGGGTGGAATCAACTAGGTTTAGTTCATTAAGAGTTGCTCTAACCGACTGAAACCATCACAAAAGATCGCTGTTTAATAAAACTGGTGTGTCTGAGACAAGCATTGAAGCAAAAAGTGTCTCTATACGAGCAGAGACACGACTAAGCAATTTTTGAGCATGACAATGCTAGGCCTCATCTTACAAAACTAGTCATAACCTACATGGAAATGCCTAAATAGGAAGTCTTACACTACAGGCCGTATTAAGCAGATATTGCTCTGTGCGGTTATTACCTGTTTCGATTGATGGCACATAGCTTGGCTGAACAGCAATTTCATTCTTATGAAGATGCCAAAAATGGGTTGGCTCGTGGTTAGATTAAAAAAACTTACCGTTTTTCTGACGTGGAATTCAAACACTGCCAGAAAGATGGAAAAATTATCTGCTAGTGATGCACAATACTTACAGTGACATGTTTCTAATTATTTTATTGCCCATAAAACATTACTTTTCATTAAAAGTCAGCGTGAACATATTCAACATCATAATATTAAGACAAGTATTCTATTGCAGTATATAACACAACAGGTTAAACTTTCTATCAAACTAGATAACACATTAGGCCAAGAATTATATTGATTTAGCTAATAACTTTGTCAAAGCATTCTATCGAGATACGTAAAATACCAAAAAAGCATTCAATAGGGGTAGAAAACACATCAGGTCAATAATTTTATCGGGGTGCATAATAGTCAAGGTCAAATATTCTATCGACTTGATAACACATCATATCAAAGTTTTTATCAAAGTATCTTAGACATCAGATTAATAAATCTATCCAGGTAGCTAACATATTTGCGAAATAAATCTTTTGGGCTATCTAACATATCAGGTTAGTAATTCTATCCAAGTACCTAACACATCAGGGCAAACACTCTATGGATATAGATAAAACATCTGGTCAAGTATTGTATTCAGGTATTTAACATGTCTGGCCAACCATTGTATCGAGGTAGTTAACACTTCAGGACCAACATTCTGTTGTTGTAGCTAACACATCAAACCAAGCATTCTATTGGTGTAACTTGCACATCTGTTAAAGCATTCTCTCGGGATTTCTAACAGTTCAGACAGAGCAATCTATTGAGGTAGTTAACACTTCAAGCCGAAAGTTTGGTCGATGTAGCTAACGTATCTAACGGATGTGCGTTGTGGTGCAGTGAATATCGGCTCGGAACGAGAAACCGAGGAGCCGAGTTCGAATTCCAGTTGAATTCATTGCATTCACTTACGCGCAAATACCCTTGGGAAAGTTATTAATCCGTCTCTTCCCTCCAGTTATGGGTAAATAACAAGACAGACTGGGTGCTATAGCCTTGGATGGCAACCAGTCTACCGCAGAAAAAAATGGCAGCCTAGTGCGTGATAATCTTCTGCCCAGCCAGTCTTGTCTCGAATTAGACATGATCTCACAAGCGTGTTTAACGCATGGCACTTAACTGAGCTAACGTGTCAGGCCAGCATTTTATCAATGTTACTAGCACATGGGTTTAAGCATTCTATCAAGGGATATCACACATCAGGTTAAGAATTTTATTCGAGCAGAAAGGACATCAGTTCTATAATTCTAACGAGGTAGGTAGGCTGTACAATCATTCTAACCAGGTATCTAACATATTAGGGGAAGCACACTATCAATTTATCTAACACATCAGGCCACACACTTTATGAAAGCAGCTAATAAATTAGTTCAAGAATTCTATCGAGCTATCTAATATAATATGCCAGTTATTCTATTCATGTAGGTAGGACATCAGATTAAGCATTCTATTTAGATAACTCATCTAAACAAGTATGAACCAACATCTACTTCTCTCACTTTGAATAATAATATTAATACCAACCGCTTACTATCAAAGAAATATTCGGTATTCACTAAGCGAGTAGCAATTGCTATTTTCGTTGAAATTCAAAATATTTTTTCTTGAAAGCAATTTAAGTCAAGTAAGTGTTACTACTCTTTTCGTTGTTGACAAAAGTTTTTTCTAAAGTCCGGTATGAGTTTTTCGCTTTTCATTATTAATAAAAGCAATTTTTAAAGTCCGGTAAGGGTTATACAACTTTCCATTATTGATAAAAGCAGTTTTTCAAGTCCGGTAAGTGTTATTACATTTTTCGTTATTGTTAAAAGCGATTTTTAAAGTCAAGTAATTTATTACTATTTTTATTGTTGATAAAAGCGATTTTTAAAGGCCGGTAAACGTTATTACTTTTTATTATTGACAAAAACGATTTTTCCTGTCCGGTAAGTGTTATGACAGTTTTCATTATTGATAAAATCGATTATTAATGTCCGGTAAGTGTTATTACACTTTTCATTATTAATAAAAGGGTTATATTCAAAGTTTACTAAGTGTTTCTAATCTTTCTTATTGATGGAAACTTCTACCAGGATGACTTAACCTCACGAGTATATTCTTTTCTTTTTTTTTTAGTTAAATATTATATCCATTTTATTTGTTGCTGCTGCTGAAAGTCCTCAAATGATGTGTTTTCTCTTATTTGATTCACTTCTTTGTTTTTATCTATAACGAATGACCACATTATACTAGAACTAGTGCACGCTAAAAGTTACAGGCTTCATTCGATCGAAGCCATTTACGAGCATCGATCTGAGAAAGCGGTCGAGCCCATATCGATCAATGCGAGTTTAATCATTTATTAGATCAATGAAAGTAGGTTTGGCTGGAGCACTCTCCAATGATCGAGATCTAGTGGGCCTTCGTTTTTATAAGCAAAAAGTGGATCTGACTCTAAATAGATTTCCGATAAATAATATTCAGCAATGAATTTATTTCTGTTTTCTAATGTTCATCTTCACGTAGTGTATCTCGATCTATTTCTTCTGGCCTGAAATGATGGTTATTTTCGTTTCTTTAGTCTGATGGGTCATATTCAAAGTTGAGTCCATGATTTTATGATTGCCTTATTTTCAGTTTTCTGTTTAAATTCTTCACGGAGTGATTTCTATTTGCATTTTGATTTCTAACTGTATTAATCACAACAGATTTGTTTACAAAATATTTTATTGCTTGTGAAACTTTTTCTATACATTTTCATATTTTTACTGTTTTACTCATAGAGACTGGTTCATGGTCATTTTTTTCGTATTTTCTCTCGCATTAAACTATCTGTAGAAAGAAGAAATGATTCAATTTTCTAATCATGATTTACAGTTTAGCTCTATTCTTTTCATTATAACGTACTTATTTCATATTTTTCATCATATATTATTCGTTTAAATTAATATATATATATATATATATATATATATATATATATATATAAGAAAGATTAAGACAGACACGTTATTTCATGGTGAATCGGAAGTATAAGGCCTATTTCAGGCGAACCATCGTCAGCTTCCGTTTATATTTAACAAAGGAATTTACACGTGTAAAATCCTCTGTTAAATAAAGACGGAGGCTGACGATTGTTCGCCTGAAATAGGCCTATACTTCCGATTCACCATGAAATAACGTGACTATCTTGATTTTTCTTATATTTGCTCTATATGTATTTATATGCATATATGTTTAGAGCTCTCTAATAGAAATATCTTACCATTGTATGTACAGGATACTTCTTTGGATTCTTCTATACTCACAATGCATGCTGATATCACATTGCAGATTCTCCTTTGGAGTCTGTCAAGAACACGGAGATGAACAGCTGGTGCACCAGACCATATATGGCAGTAGTACTCCATGCACGGACGAATGGTTGATTTGGTTGCGAAGAAGAAAGTAAAATACCTATGAGAGGGGTTATTTGATTAAGTGAGTAATAAAAATAATAAGTGTGAGAGAGAAGAAAAAAGAAAACAGATAAGGTTCCCGTGTATTTAAAGACTGCATTAGTGAAAAGAAAAAGAATATTCTTCTTTTCAAATCTTTTCATTTGCAACCTCTTACTTATGTATATACTGAGTTGCATTCGTATTCCTTCAGTCAGTATTTGTCATACGTGATACACGCCTGGAAATTTTTATCTCTTTTGTGACATACCTGAATGAGCAGAACATTTTCTAGCTGTAGTTTGTCATTATTTTCTGCAGTAGACTTGTTGCCAACTAAGGATATAGAAGCAAATAGGTCATGCTGTTTAACCCATAGCTAGAGAGAGAAGAGACATATTAATACATTTTCCAATGGTTTTGCGCGTAAGCGAATGCAACGCATTCAACTGGAATTCAAACTCAGCTTTCCGATTTCTTGTTCTATCCACTGCACCACAAAGAACATTGCTAATTCATATTAATGATCATTATAGTATTTTTGTGTTAAAGTTGATAACACCAGATAGAAGATTTTTAAGGTTATTGTATACTCACAAAATTCGCAAGAATCATATTAATTCCTTCAAATAGCAAAACCAAAAAAAATCAAACAAGTATTTAAGGTTAGTAACATGATTTAATTTTAGCAAGTAAATTAACAGAAACATTCTTAAGTATTGTACCCTATATAAAAAATATGATTTTTTTAATAACGAAATTGCTGATGGAATTTATTGCACTCAACACATTAATGCATGTTTATTTTGAATAATTGATCATCTTCACAATAAAAGGTCAGCTACTCATTATTAAATTTTAAGTGAGGTTCGTTTTCAATATATATATATATATATATATATATATATATATATATATATATATACATATATATTCAGGTGAAGAGAACCAACGGGATTAGTATCCCGAGTTCTCAGGCATTTACTTTTTTTAATATTGTTCAATCAAATATATCGTAAAGCATAATAAAATCTAATTAATTTTTTATTTTTTATTTGAAATTCATTTAATTGATCATACGACACGTTAGTTTCTATTTTTTGTGAATTTATCTCGGCACAAGACAATGGTCAAAAACTATGTTGAAAATGGTTTACAATACGTTTTTTAAAGAGTGAATATGGATGTAAGAAGACAGAAACAAATAGATTTTATGTATGCGTTTAATTTAACTAATCAGAATAAAAGTCGACTTTGAAGTTTGAAAATATAGGTTATATGGTGGGGGATGTAGATTTTCCCTTTTAAGGTTAATTGGAAAGTGTGAGTTTATTCATTTAAAGTCGAAACAGCTTCTTTCCGGTGATATATAAACACTATACCTAGAAAGTTATTATCTTAGATTTACATGCATGTCGGATATTTTAAAAACAATAAAGAAAGAAAACATTTTTTATTGATCTTAGTTAAGGAGACATTTATTATGATTAAACAATTTTTATTTTGGTTCATAATTAATATTATTTTCTTCATAGTTAATATTTTTTCTATATACTCGTAACTTGCATAATTTTTAATATCTATTAAATTAATATCATAATACAAACTAAAGTATCAGATATATGTAAGTTTTAAGTTAATCAATATTTTTTATGAAGAATAATAAAACATATTCTAAGATGAATATTTTGCAATGTTTACATATGACATTAATTTCATTACGTTTATTTAATAGATTTCTATTTGTCGGAAATTTAATAATGTATAATTTTTCATATAGGCACAAAGAACATGGGTCGCTTAAAGATTTACTTATTCTAGTTTTTTTTAAATTTTTCATTTTATTGTGGGATATTTATTATTTTCTTTTAGATACCAAAAATATCTATCAATCATGACGTGACTTTTAATTATTTCACCTCAAGAAACCCTCTGACATTTATGCTTAATCTGGATATGGAAAAAAGTGTGTTGATTTAAGTTACTGTAACTAATGATTTCTAACAGAAAAAAGTATTTCACTACTTGACAAGGTGCTAATGAGAGAGTACCAAAAAACAACCGCTCTTGTGTTGCACCATACTATGTTCTATAATAAACTTATAATAAAAAGTTTACCATATATATATATATATATATATATATATATATATATATATGTGTGTGTGTGTGTGTGTGTGTGTGTGTGTGTGTGTGTGCAATTCTTTCATCTTCTCTCTGATAGATTTTACCGGAAATTTGTATGTTATTTCACTATATAAGTACTGCTACTTCAACATAGTCTAAGACTGCAATGAGCCTCTTATGAATATGTTCGGATTTTTTCTCTCTCTCGAGATGTGCTACGATTCGCGTTACAAAGGCAACCTAGTAAGACATTTGATATGTGTAAGTATAAAATAAATAAAAATTAACACAAAGAAAAAGATCATAAATTATTATAATGTTTTATACATATACTGCAGAATATCAACACAATGGTGTTCGCGTCATAATATATTAGCAATATTGATATACGATTAATTATTGATAATTCCTATGAGTTAAATTCTTGGTTCAGTTTATTTATCCCAGAAAGTAAATATAGATTGAAGTATATCGGCGCTGAAAGCAGAATTTTAATTATATCTCAGCATAAGTCATACTCTGTATTTATCTGTAAAATCACCAGATAGAGAGGTATCTCTAGTCATAGCAAACAACCACTCTAAGAGAAGGAAACATTTTAATTGTCTGTTATCTTTCATAATAATTCTTGTTAATTCGCAAGAAAAATGTGTGAAGGGTCGTGATCTTTTTGATGTTAAAAACAAAAAAAAAGAAATATTTATTCAACGATCGTAGACTATATATTTTGTCCTAGTGATAAAAATAAAACGGAAGTAGAAATGTCAAATATAGTAGAAAACATAAAAGTATATAATGCAGTTTGTTTATTTGTTGATTAAATATTGTACACATATTGGTTCGTTGCAATTTACACCAGACACGAGGATGCAGTTTTTGTCAGTTAAAATGCGTGTTTCTAAAAAATTACCTTTCAGTCAGCTCATTAGGTTACAACTTACTGATGCAAGCGAGTGAAAGTGATACAGACGCACTTCAGTGCCTGTCGTCTACGTCAGTGAATTTTCCTCAGTCTGAGCCTCTTGCTTTCGTACTTTGAAGCTCACTCCAATTACTGTTAGCCATCTGTCAAGAATCAATATTCCGTACCAATTTGTGCAACAGATCCCTGCTGTTTTAAAATTAACAAGACCTCAGCTTGACTCAAACTGCTACAGCATTATTTATGTTACTAATACCGTCATCTATTTTGCTGTCGTCAGAGATTTAAAGTCATTCTACGCTCTAGACTTTTTTCAGGTGACTGTCGGCACGAGTAAGTTTATGAAATTTTGAACTGAAGTTGAGTTTAATTAGTTTAATTTAATTTTAATTTAATTTATCTACGGGAGTAGCTATTTCTCGTTCTGTTATTCAAGTCTACGAATATATCATTAATTATTTCAATACTGTAATTATTATAATGTTGTAATTATTTTAGTACTGTTCAGACTGGGGTTTACTGAATGTGAGTTAAATCTCTGGTCTTAGTGGAGACAAGCCTACTAATAACTGAGCAGTACTAAAAAGAACAGGTCAATTTACAAAGAGTAGAGGTAGAAGAACCTCTAAGCATAGATTGAATAAAGTACAAATTTCTATGAAGATTATTCGTTTTTTTTATCAAACACCATGAATCTTTCAAGAAAATGACCGAAACTTTGTGATAATAACAACAAAGATGCGGATATTAGTTCGAGTTTTATTAATGTTGATTACAATCTCTCATCCAAGAAATTCATACATAATGATTTGCAGTTGTTTGAAATAAAATCTTGAAATCCGTTTCCAATGTTCCTGATTATTAAATCACGTTTGGTACATAAAATCAAGGATCATCAACGGTTTTATATTCAAACTGTTATATGGATTAGCACAATAGCATGGAAGAAGAAGATAAAAAAATATGTAGTAGCAGTAAAAAAAATCTAATGTTGCACTCACCTCTAGTTTCATTGTTTTCATTCACTAAATTGACCAACATATTTTGAAATGCATTTCTTTACGGATAAATGTTTTATAGTGGGTTAATCCTAGATTTTCAAGTTCTCTCTTATATTTCTTTGTGTCAGCTTCTAGAAGCCATTGTGTTGTGTATGTTATACTTACTCTTTCATATGCCGAATCATAAAAAAGTTGCCACTCCGTCGTAAATGCAATATGAACGCAAACGAACAATGAACAATAGGAAAAGTAACGATAAAAGTAAATAAAACCAAACACGAACGCGGATTTCTGAGGAAATGACGCCAAGGTTTGACAATAACCAATAGATCTACTATCGATTAATTGCATGGTAGATGAATTGAAAATCAGAATTCATTCGGGTGAAAGAGACAACCACGTGACTACATCTGCAGCATAGATTTAAGAATTGATTAATAATATCCATTCAACAGTGTTCACAGGATTCCAGGCACGCCTACTAGCATAGATCTATTAATACACATATATAGATCTTTAAATACTAATGGGTTATATAGAAGGTGCAATGGATAAATTGACATCTATATTATTAAAAAATTAAAATAAAACTGACATCTCATTTTAACAGATATATTTACCACATTTACATTAAAGTATCTTGAAATTCTTCTTCTTCTATGTACCTTGTCCTTTCAGGACGTAGGCGATCTTGGCCTTCCACGTCTTCCTATCCCTAGTGGCTTTTAGTATGTTATCCGCTGCTTTCATCTGACTCTTTATCCCTCTATCTGCCCTGTTAGTATCAGGTTCTCCAAGCTCTTTTCCTTATTGCATGTCAAGGAACTTCAGTTATCTCTTCCTGATGCCCAATATTAATTTCCTTTTCGTTTCCATTCATTCCATAACCTCGTCATTGCTAACATGCTCGGTCCACGATATCCGCAGCTTCCTTCAGTAGAACCACATTTCAGATGCTTCAAGTTGTCCCTTCATCTATGAATGTCCAACATTCAATGCCATATTGAAAAACTGACATCATATAGCAATCCAGTACTCTCTTCTTTGTTTCTAGTGAAAGTTTCATGTGTCTTAATACTTTACTCAACTTCTGGAACGTTTTCTTTCGCCATGCCAATTCGCCTTTGGAGCTCTGTGTCGTACTTTCCGTTCTCAGTTAGAACACTACTCAGATATTTAAATTTTCGTACCTGCTTAATTTTAACATCCCCCACCTGTATTTGGCAATTTGGGCTGCTCTTTTTGCTGATGACCATGCATTCGGCTTTCTTGCAGTAAAACGTAAATTTATTCAACCACGGCTCCCAGTAGAATTTGGAATCTCTTGCTTCTCTTCTGAACTGTGTCTTTGTTCAAGTTGTTGAATATTGCCAGAATACTTGACCTCAGTTCAGCGGTTGTGTTGTTTATGCGCCTTACTCAGATTTTTATATCTTTATATATATATAGATGAAATTTTTTTTATAACCATATCGAAAGGCATATTATTGCCACTGTTTTGTAAGGTGCTACATAGCAAGAAAGTTATGAGAAAAAGTGACAGGTTATAGGGGGTGTCAGGAAATGGGTAAAAGAAGGATGAGAATACTGATGAGAGTGGAGTGAACTGAGAAAGGAGCATGAGAGAATTTTTCTTACGAAAATAACACACATACGGAAAGCGACTAGGAGCAGTAGCTACGCAACAAAATATTAAATTGATGTACCCAATACCTTTGCATAGGGTAATTTTGAACTTTGATAAAAAAATGGATTCAACCATGAGTTTTTAATTTTCCTTCCACATACTACTAAAACAATGTTACGAGATATTACTGACCAAATATCAGGCAAAATGGCGAACATAAACTAGAGTTATAACAGAAAATGTCATGTATCTAATACTTATGCATGTCACTATATATATATATATATATATATATATATATATATATATATATATAAAGGTCGATTAGTGGATTCTCCAATGGTGAATGAAAGATTCGTGTTCCGTATTTTCAAAGCATAAACTAAACATGTTTCATGAGGGAATTGTTTAAAGTGATCAATTACCTGTGCCCTGCATTTCTCGTTCCGAGACACTATCCTAAAACACTAACACATTTCTCGTTCCGAGACACTATCCTAAAACACTAACACATTTCTCGTTCCGAGACACTATCCTAAAACACTAACACAATCAAGCTGACCGCAATTCTTTTCCAGTCCCTGGAAGCAGTGGAAATGGATCGAGCAATAACTGATCACTGTTAATTTAAATGCAACTGATAAAGTCTACAGGGAACAAAGTCTGGAACTTTGTGAAAACAGCATTTTTTAAATCTTCCCTGCGCAAATAATTTAAGTAAGAAAACAATAAAGCGTATAAGTAACAAAAATAAACTTCCGATAATTTACCCGAACTTTCGATTCCAATATCAGTCAGTCAGTTAACTGCCATACTTCAGCGATGTGTCTCGAAACAGACATCACGGTGTGGGCAGAAGTTTTTCCTGCAGTAGATTACCATTAATTTCTGCAGTAAACTGGTTGCCGACCAAGGCTATAGAACCCAATCTGTTCTGATATTTAATCCATACCTGAAGGATAGAAACGGATTCATATTTTTCCCAAAAATTTATTTGCGCAAGTGAATGCCACGGATTTAACTGTAATTCGAACTCGGCTCTGCAATTTCTCGTTCCGAGCCGTTATCCTCCGTACTTCAAAGCACATCCAAATATACATCATCTTTATCGTAGATTAGAAAAATAAAATAAAATATTATAAAGGCAGAGCTTGTCTGTATAATTTAATTAAAAAAGTATGGATGAACAATTGCTTTCTAAATATATCTCATATAACTTTTCTCTATTAATCAATTGACTGTGCTCCATCAGTATGAAGTAAAAAGATGATATATCCCGAAAAATAATACAGTATAAAAATATATACCTATTCTATCCATCATCTGTCTATTTTTGATGCTAAGTAGAAGTTTCCGTTTCGTTTACATTCACTTCAACCTTGTCATTCTTTATTTGCTCGGACAATGGTATCCTTAGTATCCTTCAGTAAAACCACATTTTTGGTGCTTCTAGTCTCTTCTAAATCTTTGACGGTATCGTCCAGAATTAGCTGCCATACAGAAGGACAAATATCACAAATGTCTGGTAGATTTTCTTTGTTTTCAACGGGATATTCCTGTCTCTCAATACAGTGCTTAGCATTAGAAATGCGTATTTGGCCATGTCAGTCCTTCCTCGGATTTCATTTAGAAATTCTTAATAAAATCCATAGACGTATTAGCAATAGTTTTGCTCCTGATCTAGCGTCTCATCTTTTGACTCTTTGTTACTGCCGTAATTTGTTCATTTTGACATTTATTTAAATTGATAGTTTTATTGTATCTGTTCCGATGTGCTCTTTGCTGTGGTAGTGAAACTTTATGCATTTAAGCGGAATTCTATACTAGCAACAATTTCCGATCAATTTCGAATTGAATTATCTAGATTTAACCGAATTTCACAACAACATTAATCTTAAAAAATCAATGAAATTTCAATCGTTATCTACCATGTTCCTGATAACATTTTTATTATTCTCCCTTTGAAATAATTATTCCATTTTCTAATTCTGTCAGAACAAATACTACCTTTTGTAACATTAATTTAGTAACAATCATGATGTAATTTCGATTATATACATACACACACAAACGCATATATATATATATATATATATATATATATATATATATATATATATAAACATTTTATCATTGATTTCGTCTACTGTGAGAGTATATCAAGTTAAAAATATTATTTTGAATCTAGTATCTATAAACATAACTAAAGTTAAAGAAATATATTTAAAAGATTTTACCATTTAATTTTAAGAACGCTCTATTATATCGAAAAGCTATCTATAAAAAATTAAAAAATAAAAAATTACGAATGATGTAATGCACCGTGAAATAAACGAATATGACCAAATGTTTTTTTTATACCGATATGTCTTTATATGTATTTAATATTTAATAATTCAATTTGCAAACATTTATTATATCTGTGTATATATATATATACATATATATGTATACATATATATATATAATCATATATACATACATATATATATATAAATGCATATATATATATAAATATAAATCCACATATTTATAAGTATATATATATATATATATATATACAAACACCTATTAATATACTTGTTAATGGACATGCATACATATATATATATATATATATATATATATATAAATGATTTTGCTTATATACGCACACACACACACACACACACACACACACACACACATATATATATATATATATGTATATATATATATATATATATATATATATATATATATATAAAGTATATTTGCGTAGTAATTTCAATTTTATGAAGTTTCATTATAATTGGCAAAAAGGTTATTACGATTAAGTTTTTCTAATATGCAGTTTTTCATGAGACCTTATTATTTTTTCTTTTTATGATATAAATTATAAAAAAATGTCCTAATGTTTGATGTATCAGCACTTTCGGTTATGATTATAACTATTATCGAATATTTTTTGCGTAGTTTTTAGAATGTAGTAAATGTTATGTGTATAGGTTTTATGTTACAAATATGTAACGCACGTTAGTGGCGTATTTATGTTTTATATTACTGTGTTTCATTTTTAACTTTTTTAGTAATACAGAATACAATATATATATATATATATATATATATATATAAATATATTTACATACATATATATAATAAATATTTATATGTGTATGTGCATATAATTAGCATTAAACAAATTTTAGTAGATAACATTAAAATTTTAACCTATGTAAAAATAATGTTTATGAATAATTAAATTCTTTGGATCTCAAACACTATCAACAAACAATATTAATTTTTTAAAGGAGCCACATATGCTACCTAAAAATTATAACGTAAGTATGTTATAACTTCAACAACATCAACATTGCGATGCTATGACTTATTTATGTAATAATTTTAAATAGAGATTATTCGCTATACACTCTATTGAGCATACTTCTAAGAATATTGTTTTTATCTCTTTTTAGTGGGAGATATCGGAATTTAATTTTATTCATAACACCCACCTATATATATATATATATATATATATATATATATATATATATATATATATATATATATATATACATGGTCATCCGCAGACACATCTGTTTCGCTGTAGAAAGCTCATCATTACGGTTAGACAGCCGATTGCTTTTTGACCAAGATTGAACCCGACCGAAATTGGCGTCAGTCGGCGATTGTAGTTCTGAGATACGGGTGCTCGGTGGAAGGAGGCAGACGTTTTAGCATGTATATTATCATTATACATGCCCAATAGCTGAAAGTGTTCTAATTCTTTGCTGAATGAACTATGCGTCGATGCCAGAGTAGCTACTGTTTTTCAAAGTCTACCATTCTTCCAGAGTGCTTAATCATGGTATGAGTGCGTAAATACTGTGTATATATATATAATGAATTCTTGATTTATAGCAGTCTAATTATATATTGAGTTTTCTTCTCTCTGTTTTTCTCACTCTCTCTATATATGCACACACACATATCAAAATATAATAATAGAACAAAAAACTTTCGCTAATTGATATAGTATAGATTATTGTGCCACAAATGTAAACTGAAATGTATTTTGTTTTATAATACGCACATTCATTAATGTCACCGACCCACAAACACACACTTTTGTTCCTTTTAGCATCCAAGATTTTGTCACAGATATTTAAAACCGTCTATCTTTTTAATATACTTGAAACATGTATTATTATGGAACCACACATAAATATTCACGCGTTTTTTCACATGCATATATATAAATACATTAAATACATACATTTAAGTTAGTCGGCTATTATTTAATTATATGTGTTACATATCTTAATCAATAAAAATCATATTCCAAACAACATTCCAGTAAACTGTCTCTTTGATTTTAAACATTTTTTTCTAAAATATTTTTTGTCTTTAACCAGATCTCGTTAGAAACTTTAATATTAGTGAAAACATTTTTAGTTAAACCACTTTTCTTTCTTTATTCCTTATTTATTCTTTCACATATATATTGGTTGGTTATTTTATTTTTATGGCGAATCAACCTCGGCAAGTTATTTATTGACAACTAATTTTTTTTCGTATTTACTTATTGCTGGTAATACCTTCTTCTTTTAACAATTTATTGTTGTTTTTATATAATTCTTTGTGTCTACAAATACTTTTCTTGTCGAGTATCAAGATTCATTGAGATTTTTGTTTTTAAGGGCAGGGTCCCCTAGTCCTACCCTTGTTATTTCACCCATAACTGGAGGGAAGGGACGGATTAATACTTTTCCCAAGGGTACCAGTGTTTCAGTGAATACAGGGTATTCAACTGGAATTCGAACTCGGCTCATATCGAGCCGATATCCCCTGCACCACGACGCACATCCGCCACTAAACGCTTACAGCCCCTGGTAGTCCCAAGCTGTCATCCATCTAAATAATGACCAGGCTCAACGTTGTTTAACTTCAGTGATCGAGCGAGAACCGGAGCATTCAACGTGATAGACCGTAAGCCCACAGTATGTATGTGGTTATGTGGTGCGCGAGCGTGCGTGTGTGTTTGCTTGTTAGATAGTAAATTTTAATCACTTCTTCGAGATTCCTGGTCCTTATTTGGCTTTAGGTATATACATAAATATACATTTTGCACTGTCCATTTAAATAGGTATTTAAACCCAACAAAAAATATTATCCATAATAATAAAAAAATAAATTTCAAAATCCATGTTAATGCATTTTCGTGTTTATTTAATCAGATTGTGTAAACAAGGAAACTACTTCACATGATAGGTACTGATCTGGCGACTTGTGATAGGTACTGATCTGACGACTCGACTGCAGCCACTTTCCCCATCGTCGAAATGTGGCCTCCCTTTATCTCTTCTATAAATACTTTCATGGCTTCTGCTCGGATTTGCTTAAGTCACTGATGCCTCCTCAACAGGTGTTTACTCGTGCAACCAGACTGGCAACTGGGTCCCACCCATTCACAGTCAGGTTAGCCAAATGCAGACGACAATTCTACTCCTGCAGCTTCCTCTCTCGCACTTCCCGCCTGTGGAACTCGCTCCCGTATTCTTGCTTTCCTGACGGCTACAACCTCCAGAAATTTAAATCCAAAGTTAATACTCATCTACTAACCACTGGCCTCTAGCTCTCTCCCCTCCCCTGTATAACCTCCCCTTTCTCTCCACCTATGTATCTGTCATCGCACCTGCTTTCTCAGCTTTCTATTGTTCCTTTCTAACTAGCTTGTACTCCACACTCTTTTCTAATTAATCTTTCTACATTTATGTAACCCCCTGCACATCAGTGGCGTTTCCGCCTTGCTCGGGTGAAATGATTAAAAAAAAATGTACACGCAAAATATGTATCTATATATATATATAGCGGTTAAAAAGACTGGAAATGTGTAATGGTCAAATTGCCTAAGATTTGACGAAGTAAAAATTATATGGTAAACAGTAACTATAAGATATATTTATAAATAAAAGATGCAATTATTCATTTCCCTTCCTAGCACCCAGTCAATTGAAAAAGAAACCGTCCATGTATAGGGAATATTATTTTTTTAATTTTTGTTAATTGTAAATAAAAATATTTACTGTTTTACGTCCCATAATCTTGTAAATCAACAAACCGAATTCATTCAACATAATATTTTGTCCAGAAAATTTCTGCAATAATAAAATGGAATAATTTTCTGATGGGAATTTTTAATTGCATCCGTTTTTAAAAGAATTCTTTCATGATAAAAACGCTAGGATTCAGGGTGTTACGGGTTGTGAAAATAATGCGAAAACCTTAGTAAGGGGAAGTGAGTCATCTAACCAAACAACACCTGGCATTTCTAATGTTCACCCATCTAGCTATTAACCATAATACACGTTGTTTAACTTCCGTGGTGATATAATCACCGAAATTTTTGTTGGAAATATGAATTTAGCTTGAACATGGAGCATGCTGCACGGTTAAAATGTTTTACTTCCCCGAATGGTCCTTCGGTTATGTGTGTGCATTTTTAATGTGTCTATGCTAAAACTTCGGGAATGGATTGCAATTTCACTTTTAGAGAGCACATGATACGGCGTGTTTAGTAGACGGTGGAAATGGTCTTGATTTCATACCAGCACAGCCGTTGACAACTCCCGAAGTTTTTCTTCGACGTAATTTAGCTCATGCGGATTCAGTATCAAAATTATGGTATCGGTTTTCGAAATCTATCCTAATAATAAATCGAAATAAGCGAGGTTCGAATTTGCGTCGTACTATCGGAGAGCTAGCACACTAACCACTCGTCCACGCGATTATACCTCAGGCTATACTGTGTTGATATATCAATAAAATTAAGTACTTTGCGATAGAGGAAAAGGCTTTTACTTTTACACATGCGCCTTTTGACATTAATACTCCTAAAAAATTACACTCAGTATTATCACATGATTTAACGTCTATTACTGAAAGACTTTTATCTACTCTATGCTTCAGTAGTAATACTCGCAGACAGAGACGCACGACGAATTAATAAATTATTATAGCTACCAATGAAAATCGCCTAGTAAAGTTAAAATAATAAATACTGCCAACAATAACACAGACAGCTGTGACAGTTGATATCGACACTGTTGACACCACCATCACTCATTACTGGATGCACACGCGACATTTCTAAAAAAGCTATCAATGAATTTAGTATAAAAAATGATAGACGTTCATTGGAGTAACTTCATTATGGATTCATCAGACTTTTTCAGAAAAATTATGAAAGCACAAAAAAATATTCAAGTATTTTCACTTTGCAAGATGAACAAGGGCCATTAATATTTGAAAATCAGGACTCATTTTTATGTTTTTTTTTATACTATTCATTGGTTGAAATATTTTCAGTGTTCTTATTATTTTTTTACGATTCATCTAGTGTAGAAAAGCTAACAGTTTTTTATTTTTCATGGGTTAAATCGCAGTGTAGACTTGACTATCTGAAAGAAAGCAAATTTCGAAATAGCGGGAAACGACTCCACTATCTTTCTCTCGAACGCAAGGCAATAAACTGAAATAATAATGAAATAGAAGTATACAGAATTATTGAATGCATTTGGGTGAGATTTAACGAATTTTGAATTGGACTGAGACACTGGATTTGAAATTCAAAATTTGGGAAAATCTGTTGCTCTCAGTTTCACGCTAATGCTGAAAATCCTGAATTTGTATCTACCCACGTAATCAGCTACGAGCTAATACAAGTCTGGGAGCAAGCGATTCCTCCCGGAGAGTAATACACTACGCCTCCTCGGACTTACCCTGTCCTCAGACCTCAAATGGAACCACTATATTGAATCCATAGCAAAATCTACTGCTAAGAAGGTTGGGTCACTATGTCGATCCAGGATGTTTTTTCCACCTGATTCCACCCTGCATATATACAAGTCAACCATCCGTCCGTGCCCAGAGTACTGCTGCCATTTATGGTCAGGTGCCCCTGCCGTTCTTCTCAGTGTTCTTGACAGGCTCCAAAGGAGAGTCTGTAATGTGATAGGTACTGATCTGGCGGCTCGACTGCAGCCACTTCCCCATCGTCGAAATGTGACCTCCCTTTGTCTGTTTTATAAATACTTTCATGGCTTCTTCTCAGACGAACTTAAGTCACTGATGCCTCCTCAACAGGTGTTTACTCGTGCAACCAGACTGGCAACTGGGTCCCACCCATTCACAGTCAGGTTAGCCAAATGCAGACGACAATTCTACTTCCTGCATCTTCTTCTCTCGCACTTCCCGCCTGTGGAACTCGCTCCCGTATTCTTGCTTTCCTGACGGCTACAACCTCCAGAAATTTAAATGCAAACTCAATACTCATCTACTAACCACTGGACTCTAGCTCTCTCCCCACCGCTGTATAACCTTCCCTTTCTCTCCACCTATGTATGTCAGCGCACCTGTTTTCTCAGCTTTCTATTGTTCCTTTCTAACTAGTTTGTACTCATCACTCTTTTCTAATTAATCTTTTTATATTTATGTAGCACCCTGCACATCAGTGGCATTTCCGCCTTGCTCGGGGTGAAATGATTAAAAAAAAATATAGATATTCAATTCCTAATCGTGGAAAAGAAAAACGTTAACGACCCCTGTTTTTTGTTAACTCATATTTAAAAAAAAGTACGCTGTTTGGCATTATGACAGCTCATAATTTCAAATGTTGCTATTTATTTATTAACACTAAGAAGATGAAAGTTTCCAGTAAATCCTTGAGCCATTACGAGGTCTACGTAATTTTTGGGCCCTTGTCCATGGGCACGGGTTAGGTCTCCTCCCCGCATAAGACTTCGACTTTGTGTCACATCTGCGTCTTATCGGTGGATAAGCGAGGTAGATACTTACATCAGTGGGTCATGATGAGAAAAATGCAAATGTTTCCTATGTAATGTTTGTGTAATATCGTATAAGTCTATCTTTTTCGCTGAAGAAATGAAATTCATATATTATCTAGTAAAGCTGTTTGCAAGAACAACTGCACAAATTCTCTCAATTTTCTGAGCCATTTTATGTTGTTAATAAAGTTAATTTCATCTCTATAGATCTGACGCTCTAGCTAAATTTCTAACATTTTTTTTAAAATTTTTTTTTCTTTTCAATAGTAGTAGATGCAACTAGATTGGTATGTAGGTACCAACCCTTTACCATTAAAATTGTTAAATGTAATATCCACTTCTACTTCAACAGTTTCTTTCCTCGCTCTTCCTGCCTGTGGAACTAGCTTTCATCTACCTGCTTCCCCGATTACCACAAGCACTAAAAATTTAAATACAACATCAATTGTTCATCTACCTTCTTTAATCAAATTCATTTTGATCCTTTCTTTAATACCCTTGCATCCAGTCTTTTATCTCATTGTAATCTCTTAATCAATTGACCCTAGTTCTTTCCTCACCACCCTGTATATTCTTTCCTTTCTCTTCATCTCTGCAACTGTCATCACACCTGTGTCCCCTCCGTTCTCTTGCTCCTTTCTAAATGGTTGTCCTTCTCTTTACTCTCTTTTATTTAATGCTTTTACTCTTATGTAGCCCCCTGCACATCAGTGGCATTACCGCCTTGCTTGGGGTGATATGATTAAAAACAAAAATAGAAAAAAAAGTCCCTGAGAACTAATGGCGGTCGCGCCTTGTTTGGGTTGAAAGTATTTAAAAAATAAAAATATGTTCCGTATCATCCGCTTCACACTTCTCCCATTCTTTTATATAGGTATATAATTTTCTTCTTAAGATTGGATTCCTGGTTTCTATTAAAGTATTCTCATTATATTTAATCTACAGTAAACACTTCCGTCTTAGTGGCATTATCACCTTACTTGGGAAGAATTGATTAAAAATGACTTGCTTTTCGAACTAATGAAAATACTTTACAAAAAGAATAAATGTCATTATATTTAATCTACAGTAAACACTTCCGTCTTAGTGGCATTATCGCCTTACTTGGGAAGAATTGATTAAAAATGACTTACTTTTCGAACTAATGAAAATACTTTACAAAAAGAATAAATGTCATTATATTTAATCTACAGTAAACACTTCCGTCTTAGTGGCATTATCGCCTTACTTGGGAAGAATTGATTAAAAATGACTTGCTTTTCGAACTAATGAAAATATTTTACAAAAAGAATAAATGTCATTATATTTAATGTACAGTAAACACTTCCGTCTTAGTGGCATTATCGCCTTACTTGGGAAGAATTGATTAAAATGACTTGCTTTTCGAACTAATGAAAATACTTTACAAAAAGAATAAATGTCAACTATGATTGATTACAATAGCGTGATACAAATTATATCGAACGACCATAAGCCTGTTAGTTACGTGCAATTATTAACCGCCTTCATCGTTTACAAATTAATAAGCTACTGCATTAATGTACCACATGTTGCAAATCCTTAATTTGATACGCAGAATGAAGATTTGGATCCAAGTCTACATAGATGGAGATATATTTATAATTAATTATCGATTTTGATAATTGCATTCCAGAATATTGTTAGAGCTGTCCCTAGAGAATACACATATTAAATAAGAGAGCATGATTAATTCAACAAGAATGTGGTCTGTTATGCTATAAAGCAATGACAATTTCATATTCTTCTTAGTCACAAGCAATTTCCTTTATATTCTTTCCTTTCTAATTTCCTCACTTAACATTATTTTGCTGTGTTCGTTGAGTTTAAATTATGTTTTTAAATATCTAAAATTTCATCAAAGTTACGGTCATTTTTACGGTTACAAATTTCATTCTAGTCATATTTTGATTATATATATATATATATATATATATATATATATATATATATATATATAGTCATACGCAGACAGATTTGTTTCGCTTATCAGTACAGTTAGACAGCTGACTGCTTTTTACCAAGGATTGAAACCCGACCAAATTGGCGTCAGTCGGCGATTCTACCTCTGAGCTACGGGCTCTCGGTTGAAGGAATCAGACATTATATATATATATATATATATATATATATATATATATATATATATATATATATATATATATGTGTGTGTGTGTGTGTGTGTGTGTGTGTGTGTTAGTATGTGTGTCTGTGTGTGTGTGTGTGTGTGTGCTTCAAAGTATGTGTTGATGCGGGACAGAAATACAGAAATATACTTACGCAAACAACACACGATTGCATATACACACAATTACAAACGCGTACAAAATACACCCAAATATATATACAGAGGGTTGTTGCAGTAAAATACGTCACTTGACAAAAAGAAAACGAAATAAGGAATAAAAACACAATTTTTATATACAGAGACCTGACAGTTTATTTAGTAGCAATTAGAGTTACATAATACGTTATTTTTCAATATAAACACCGTCGGTGTCGGCGACCATCTCAAGGCGCGAGCGAAATGAGTCACATGCATTGGCAACCTGTACTTGCCCATTACAGCGAACGCCTCCACGATAGCAGCTTTCAGAGTCGACCGTGTTGTGGACGTTCTTGTGGGTCTTGGCCTCAATCACGTCCCAGAGGTAATAGTTAAGGGGGGGATGCAGTCGAGTGAGGAAGGGCAGCCACATATCCGGTGACCAGTGGTGGCCTGGGTCGTCTTGACTTTGTGTGCAGGAGCGCATTCCCGCTGGAAGTGGTAAGGACGTCCAGTGGTGATCTCGTCTATTCAGGGCTTCACCATGCTCCTCAGCACCCCCTGATATATCTCAGCGGTGACTCTCACACCCTTTTAAAATAATGCTGATGTTTTTCTCTGACGGAAAGAATTTAATCAAAGAACAAACGAGCAACAAGGCAGAACGGACAGGTAGATCTGCAAAGACATCGAGGTTTCCGTCGTGAAGCATACTAGGTTTCCCTCCAGCTTCATGATTCTTGGCGTCATCTCCAGCGACGAGGACGTCGTGCCTCCGTTCTTCTTAAAACCAGCAAACACGCCCACAACATATTCAACTCTCTGAAAGCTGCAATCATGGAGGCCTTCGCCGCTATGGACATGGACACGGTCGCCAAAGCGTGTGACTCTAGGCTTGAGTTGTTGCTTACATTAATAAATAATGTAGTATGTAGCTCTAACTGTTTCTAAATAAACTGTCGGGTCTCAGCATATAAACTTTTGATTTCTTACCTATTTGTTTTTTTCAATGTCGGATTTTGCTGCAAAAACACACATATATATATATATATATATATATATATATATATATATATATATATGTATTATCAAAGTTCGTGCAGATTAAAAGAAAAAAATTTATTATCTGCTCACGAAAAATTATTAATATATAAATAGTCTCAATTTTTTCATCAACAATCTTCCAATGTTCTCCAAGGTTATTGATGAATTTTTTTAGAACTTTTTTTGTTGGCATAAGTTTGTGAGATACTGTTTGACTTACTGGGTAGATTATCTTTTGTGATTAATATTGTTCTGTAAAGACAGGGACAAATAAAAGGCCGAGTTGGACAAATTAGGTGCTGGATAGATTCCTATGTTAACTGTTTAAGCTTCTGTTTAGCCTTCTTTTGAAACAGCCTGCACTGCATTCTCGTGATGGAAAACTATTCTTTTGGATTTACAAATTTCGGCCCTTTTTCTTCAATCTGAATCTCTTTTAAATTCGAAAGGCATTTGAGATATTAATTTTCATAGTCTTAGCGATCACCTAATTCGTGGAAGTCTTCAGTTGATTTTCCACAATGGCAAGGAGAGTTTCTTCATTAATGTTGAAAGAAAAGTCGATTGCCTTGATTAAGATCACCCTGAACCCGGCCAAAACATATTTCGGCCGCACAAAGAGATGTAGTATGGAATTTATGGTCTGCCACGAAGAATAAAATATGTGAAAAAGAGGAGAAAAGGCGGCGCCGATTGTGACAGTAACAAACACAAAAGGCCTTCCACTTACCAATTAGTGTACATAAACCATTATGTACACTTAATGTATCATAACTTGTATAATAACAAAAACAATAAATATACACTTTAAAGAAAACGTTCACGGCTTCTCATACTTTTTATTCTATATATATATATATATATATATATATATAATGTCAAATTGTTTTTAAAACGCATTGTTATATAAACAAGTTGAATTCAGGAAAAATTACCGACTTTGTGAATTAATTGCTGGCAATGTGATGTCTTTTTCTGGTTGTCCTTCTGAGGCTCATAACTACTTTTTATATGGCGCTGAATACAAATCTAGTTTGTTAACACTTAGGCAAAATACTTTTGATGGACATTAAAGTCCATTCAGTTTTACGATATTTCTGGAAAAGATCGCCGAGACATGGTCATCGAAAATGTAAGAAACGAAGATAACAATAGACTCGTAAAGGAAGTACTACGATCCCAAAATGCCAATGGACAAACTATGAGGAGGCGCTGCAGAAATCTATTACTTTGAAGGACATTTGGCAAATGTCTTTACTCAGGTTTGAGTTTTTTTAATACGTTTTACATATGACCTGCTACCATCTATGAACAATCTAGTTAAATAGAAGAAAGGGAGCGATCCTACTTGTCCACTGTGTAAGGAAAATCCACAAACATTTTCTGAATTCCTGTAAAACAATCCTTGTCAATGAAATATATGCAGGGAAGCACAATAGAGTTTTGGGTGAGCTGGTCAAAATTATAAAGAAATGTATGAAGTTTGAGTCATCTAATTCAACCCAGAAATGTGTTACAGAAGGGAAATATACGTCGATTCTAAGCAAACAGGCAAATGTCAAGCTATACACGGAAAATATCTCCGTTAGTTCTGGTGGCATTTGGAAGGTATCTGCAGACCTTCCTGGTTGGCATAATGATTACCCCAAAATCATCGTTGGCTGAATTAACAATACCATATAAAAGCCGGATGGAAGAAAACCACGATTATAAAACTAATAAATATGAAAATCTTAAATCCGAGCTGATAAATGAGGGGTATAATGTAATTATTAGACCAGTGGAAATTAGAACAAGGGGTTGTAGTAGGCACTCTATTGAAACTGTTGAGATGAAGGCCCTAAAATGATGAACATTCTCTCCTAATGACCCAAGTTTAAATATAAGTTCGAGAGGAACACATGAAAAGAAATTCAATGAAGCCATATGCCGTAGAGAAGCTCGGTGGAAATGACATTGACATGAAGAGTATTACACATTCTTCTCGCTTTACTTCAGGTACGTTTCAGTTACTTTCCAGCAATAGTTTCCCTAGTCAGAATCAAATAGGTTTCAGCTATCGACCTTTTATGTATATCAATCCATCTTATCTACTTCCAGTTAAGAGTTAAACAACGGAACCTCTTAGGCTCTCAACATTTATATGAAAAGGGGTAATATGCATTAAAACCATTAAAGACACGGCGCTGCAAAATGTACATTCTGAGGAAAGCACAGTAGCATCGCCTAGCGGACTTCAACTTTGTCAATATACTCTACAGATAGTCTAAAGGAATCATCTATATATATAAAAGGCTATCTGTGAGTCTGTATGTGACTGTTCCCTATACACGCCTACATTTTTAAAGCACCGCCATTCAAACTTTCTAGGGACACATATCTACAGAGAAGCCAGGTCGACACTTAATTTTTGAGTTTAAGTTCAGCAATTTTCCTTTCGCACTTTTTGGCCAATCGACACGATTGTTTACATTTGCTCCGTAAAACATCTAAGATCAAAGTTGGTTGCTGAATTACGTCACAGAAATCAAATCACACGTGTCAAACGCGACTAAAATGTTTTTATTAAAACAAAATGAGCCTATATATTTAATTTTTATTCAGACGTTAGACGTCACAGAAATCAAATCACACGTGTCAAACGCGACTAAAGTATGTTTTTATTTTTAAAAAATGAGCCTTTATATTTAATTTTTATTCTGACGTTTTAAAAATTCATTTGGTCAACAAAAAATGTGAATATTTTTCCCCGCAATTTTGAAACAAAAGAAGTATTTTTTTAAAAACGTTTTTTTACCAACAAAAACAAAATATGTAAAATAAAAGTGGCATCTTCCTTTACTATTAAAACGTTCTGAGTTGCACGGGCAACGCCGGGCTATGATGCTAGTCTGAACAAAAATGAAAACTTAAAATTAGTGCCTAATATGTGTGAAAACATATATCATTGAACGTATTATCTAGGTATAAGTAAAACAGAATCTCAGTATATTTTTCAACTATATAATAATAAAGAGTTTAATCAATGAAATACCGAATCTATGACTGCTAATACGGGCTTACCTTACCATTAAGTGTCTAAGGACGGTCGTTATATACCAAGCAGTAATAATTCAGGTTCTGTCAAAGGGTGGATGAAATTTCTTGTAGGCCTCATAGACCATCTATCAACACGAGGTCGACTCGGCTCAAGAAGCATATATGTAAACCCTACTGTGAAGACAGGACATCGCTGAGTAAAGGGGATCGTAGACTGAAGCCAAAGGTCAGAGTAACGTATTCGTAGACAAGGATTTACGTTGGAGTACATATGCTGTGTTTTAACCTGGAAAAATGTATACACGAACCAATATACTCTTACATATGAATGAATATATATCTGGATTTCTATCAATAGTGTGGACGGAAAATGCCACGTACTTAGCTGAGCAGTGACACTTACGACTAAAGCCCTGCTGTCATCATCATTAGGATGATGACAACTATAAATGTTAATATGAATGACATTTGTAAAAATACTTGACAGCAGGAATGAAAGTTAGACTATAGAAAAGCATAATTGATTGATGTAAAGTTAATTATAAATTTCCTGTTGGAAGCTGTTTCATAATAATTAAGCTTTTATTTTATGCAGCGTATGTGATCATGGCCCTCCACTTCTTCTTGTCTTTTGTAGCTCCTAATAAGATCTGTCTTTTTGTTATTTTTCCCAAACCGTGTCCTCCTATCCATTTTCTCAAGCTCACCTAATATATTTGTCTATACTTCTGAGGCGAGGTATTATTTACATTATATACATTGTTTGGACTGGTACCCCCTTCTTGCCATATTCGCAATGTTTCTGCTGTTGTACACCGTCTTTAGGTGATTAGAATTTGAAACTGAACCATTTATTTCTATCACCGGTGTATATATTTCTCGTTCTATAGGGCATGTCATTTCCGAATATCTTAGATATCCCTATTTGACTCAAATCTCAACGTTTTTTGTTCACTACTGTTGTAGCCACATATTGAACCTATGTGGGTTAAGTAACCGGATCTAACACACGCTTTAATCCGCTGGGTCATACATTTAATTTATCTACATGGCCAATTAGATAAAAGATTTGGTCAGATCCAGTGACTTGAAGAATTTTAGAACAGTCCGAACTATATGAATAATACAGTTAAGTAAGTTACGCGTGGATTTTTCAGAGCGTATTTCCCGCAATATATCCTGCGAGTATCAAGGTTTCCAAGCCCTCCTTCGTCGTTGCTCATATGTTCGGTCTATGGTATCCCTCTGTAAAACACCATGTGAAAATAAACGGAATTTTGAAACGATCGAAATGTGTTAAAGCGTAAGTGGGGTCACTTAGAAGAGGTTTAGCAAGCCTTGATCGCTAAATCATTGATAGATTAGTGAGTAAGATCATAAATGGGTGCCTTAACTACGCTTTATAAATCACTGTTAATACTTATATGGTATGATATCAAAGAAACTGATTAAAAAAATGGAAAGAGAATGAATTTCGAATGGACAGATATGAGTTATAGGTATGTCCGTTTTTCTAAATTATAGAAAAAAATAAAATTTAGAATTCTTATTCATACTCTTTTATGATAAGTACAAAGTACGACACAGGGATTTGATAGAGATGCTTGACAGCATCGATATTATCGAAAAAGACGTTAGGATAATCAAGAACCTATATTGACAGCAAACCACTAGTTTACGGAAAAAAGGGGAACTCAGCAGCTATACAAAAATAGAAAGGGGTGTTAGACAAGATGTCTTTTTCACCGGATCTTTTTAGCGTAGTAATTATGAGATAAATAAAAGCCTTGTCAGGATTCGTCATTGGCGGTCATAATCTCAACAATATCCGATACACAGATGACACGGTGCTGATAGCAGACATGGAAAGGAAAATGCAGGACCTTCTACAGAAGTTAGCAAAAGAAAGTAAAAAAGAAAGGGTTGAACATATCCCTCAAGAAAATTAAATGCGTGGTCATCAGCAAAACGAGGAGACCAATATGCCAACTGAAATTTGGAAAATATAAAATAAAACAAGTAAGAAATTCAAATACCTGAGAAGTGTTTCCACAGAGGATAGCAAATACGACACAGAGATCCAAAGACGCATTGGGCATGGCCAAAGATCCGTTTTGGAAGCTAGCTAGAGAACTGAAAGACAGGAAAATCTCATCAGGAACAAAGAAAAGAGTGCTGGATTGCTCCGTGTTATCTGTCCTTTTATATGAAAGTGAATGCTGGACGATCTCATCAAAGATGAAGGAGAGGCTTGAGGCAGCAGAAATGTGGTTTCATAGAAGTATTTTGAGGATACCATGGACAGAGCACGTGTGCAACAATATATATTGCCAACGGGACATGGAATGTCAGCACGTCCAACAATTGTGGTCAACTAGAGAATGTCAAACAAGAGATGGTCATATTAAAGATCAATATCGTGGGCATATGTTAAAACCAGATGGCATAACAATGGAGAATTCAAAAGCGACAACCAAGGTTAACATACACAGGAGGCAAAAATCACGAAAAAGTAGTCGGTTTAATACTAGACAAAGAAATTAAGAAATGTGTTGTGGGATACTGCCAGATGTCCGAGTGTCCTCTTGGTTCAACTGAAAGGAAACCGTTCAACATATATATTATAACAGTTTATGCACCAACAACGCTAAGCACTGAGGAAGAAAGAGAATCATTTTACTCCATACTGGACAATGCTAAGTCTCAGTGTAAAAGCCAAGAAATTATGATCACAATGAGTGATTTGAATGCTAAGGTAGGTAAAGAGAGGGAAGGAGAGACGACTGGCAAATTCGGATGAGGAATCCGTAATGAACGAGGAGAAAAATGGGCCCAATGGTGCACAACAAATGACCACGTAATAGCTAAAACCTGGTTTCAAGAACAACCACGATGTCTATGGACATGGAGAAGTCCAGGAGGCGAAACGAAAAACCAGATAGACAACATAACCATAAACAGGTGATTCAGAAACGCATTAGTCCAATGCAAAGGTTATCAATGCGCCGACATCTGGAAGCGACCATGTCCCAGTTATCAGCTAACTGAGGGCGAAACTCCAAAGAATGAAGAAACCTAGTAAGGCACCAATATATATATATATATATATATACATTGATTATTGAATTACTTAATTTTTGGTCCATGCAAATCGCCTGAATACACCACAATCACATGGTAGAATCCTAAGTTCTGTGTTAACTCGTTTTCAAATGAAGAATATTTTTTTCAGTGTAAATCACGTATAAATATATAAATTAATCACACGCGCACACACACGTAAATACATATATATATATGAATGTGTGTGTGTGTGTGTGTGTGTGTGTGTGTGTGTGTGAAACAAAGAGATAGATGGAAGAATGTGGCGCCTATCCTTCTAATCTATAAAAATATTTTTGGGGCATAGGGATCCACTTCGTGCAAATATTAACGGCAAATTTGCACGACGCTGCTCCTTTGAATTGTATTCTTAGCTGTCACTGCGTCTTTATCGCACGCAGATAAGCAACTTGTGTTGTTCACTCGGGGAAACATTTGGCCAATTGATCCTCAAACACTTAAGCGAAATGTGCCTACAATTATTGCCATTTCTCTAAATGTTTGCAAAACACCAGTTTACCAAGGAAGACACATTTGTGTTCATAGATGTTGTCTAAGTTTTATTTTACTGAGCCCTCATTTAACGTTCGCAAAGTGGGATTCACTATAAATATATATATACAGTAAATTTTTCGTCGCAAACAACAATTGAGGCTTTCAGGAGAACAAAGAGGTTGTCAACAGCTTTGAACCCTCTCTCTCTATCTCTCTCTCTCTCTCTCTCTCTCTATATATATATATATATATATGTATATATATATATATATAGGAAAGAATATTAAAACGTTTTCAGTTTGAAAATGTGTTTTTTTGACAGTTTTTGTTTATTTCTACAATTATATTTTTTATTTCAGACCGCCCTCGGTCCTTCATCATTTTTAATATCCTTTCCTATGCATATTAAGACAGTGTACGTGGATCATCACTATGCTATATATATGTATATATTGTATATATATATATATATATATACATATACATATATATATATATATATATATATATATATATATAATAAGGCATATTATCTTACGTCTATAGCACAAATCGGAGTCTCATGCGTTATCCAATCATCAGGTGCATATATATATATATATATATATATATATATATATATATATATAAACAGCAAAAAGTTTCTAGTCCGTGGTCAGTGTATCTTATGATGCTATGCAATCTATTGCAGTTGAATTCTCAAAAACGTCTCCTTGAATAAGTTTCATCTGTTTTTGTTACTGAAAAGACGCTAAGAAATATTCAATACGAGCATCAATGAGTTTGATATATCAATTTTGTTTATATTTTTACTCTTCCAAAATTTTGGTTTCATCGGTCAAACAATACAAACATTTTACTGATTATGTGACACTCTATGGCCAGGGCTGGCTCGTTGATTGTGACATTTGTCCTCGTCAACGGTCGAGAAAGCACCATTTGTAACACTGCCACCCGACTGGCCGGTTGGTTTCGGTCGCTGTTGCTGATCGTGAAGATCTCGTCCGATGACGTCATCACAAAAGCTAGTTTTCAAGACGTCTATTGCAACAACGTGTCACTGCCCACTCAGAAGTCGTGTTGTCCAATTTCATTAGGTGTCTTTCCACCCAGAGCCAATCCGGACACTGGTGTACACTTGTGGTTAAAAATAAAATGAATAAAATAAATGAATAAGGTCGAACACGCCTGGAGAGTTACGAAGAATGTCTTTATATATATATATATAACAATGTTTCTTTTTTCACAGGAGCAGACAATACATTTGTCAGAATGTCGGAATGCCAGTTTACAACGGGGAAAGAGAGTTCGTTTAAAAATATTAGAGCTTTCAATCCTTAATAAAAAATGTCTTGTCTTTTCTAAGTTTCGTTAAAGTAAACAGAGCTTTTCCAATTTTCACTAAATTATTTTCACGTATTCATTAAATTTTCATTACAGACTTTCACATATTCTCTATAATCAGGGCTGTCAATTCTCTATGCAACTTCTAAAATAACAGAGTCCATTCTGGTCCGGAAGTTTAACGGACTTTACCGAAGTAGAGCGAACAAGGAATCAAAATTTTCGATTCTCCCGTGATAAAAAAAAAAAATAACGTTCTTTCGAGATTAATATCGAAGGCGCATTATTCCAAATTAACTCATTAAGTATATGGTGGCAGGCTTCATTCGACATTAATTCTTTAGCCATAAGTTAAGTGGTAGGCGACCAGCCGTGGGTCATGGCTCCCCTAGATGGGAACCCTTTTACACGGACGTCACATTTCGTCTTAACAAAAACTAAAAATAAACTCAAACTCTTCAGCAGCTCGACTAAAAACTGAAAAAAAAAAACTGATTATTTTCTCACCGGGTGCAGATTTTTATGTCCATTCCCAATCCTCTCGGAGGATTTGGCCGACTCAAAGCCTTCGACCAATGAGATTGTTTTCCACCCACTCGAGTTGCGTGAGGGGGTTAGCTCGATGAATGAAATATCACCAGCTCACTTCCTTTCGATTACATCATATTTAGATTTTTAAATTCCCACAATTTCTGTTCTCAGGGAACATCTGTTGAGGGATCTAACCCTACTTGACCTCATCAAGTAATCCTGACATTTTATTATGACTGCGACCATTTCGTCAAATTTCCACCTGGTCCAAAATAAGGCGTACGGTTTATGAAAAAGAAAGAAAACTATAATGAAAAAGAAAGAAGATTACGTTTCTCTCTCTCCTTCTCATCTGTCAGCTAATTTAATTTTTCTATTCCCCGGATTTTACAAGTACATGATAGTATTAAAATATTTCATTTTTCTATTCCTCGGAATTTAAAAAATATATGATAGTATTATAATAGTTTTTTTTACATAAGCTTACATCGCGAATTACAATAAAGCAAAACTAATAATACCACTAATACTAATTTCTTTCTCTCCCCTGTATTAAACCAAACAAAAGAAAGTACACCCGCGGGTGATAGTATCACAATTATACTGCGGTAGAGAAGTATTTATTTTATCCGATTAATCAGATTCTTTTGTATATGTTTAGGACTGAAATTGGGAAAAACATCAGGCATATATTGGGGGAGTTAGAATCCTGAAACACGGGTTCAACACGCACTATGGCTGATTTTGCAATTAGGTAAACTATTGATAATAAAAAGAACTGAGGACACGATCCCGCCATATAACTTCCGTTCGGAAGTTTGATTTTTTTCTTTTTTAATTATTTTTCCCTCAATAAAATATGTAATTATTACTCAAAGTATAGGGCTACTAATATCATTATATCATAAGGCATGAGCTACATATTATAAGGCCTACGAAGAAGACATAAAAATAACCCTGAAACAGTTAAGATTATGTTATAGTAATCGGTGAGGTATGCTCTTGGGTACTATAATTGCTTTCTCTGGATGGAACTTCTTCATCACTAATGCAACGAGTAAGGAATGAGGATGAATCAATTCCGTGTATGTGACCTGGCATGTCCTTGCTGTGAAAATCTGGCCTAATGGAATTAGGTATTGTAGATCATTCTGTCATCTGCCATGAAAATACGACAGAGTTGCGAGAAGCATGCAAGGTTTTGCGAGACAGTGGTTGAAGCGAAGAAAACATTTCATCACAGACATTACTATCTACAATGCTTTAGAAATCTATTGAGTTTGGAAAGTCACGAGCTTCAAACTAGATGTGTCAGCAACTATTCCGTTTGGTCTCATCTGAATCTTCTAAAGAAAAAAACATGGCAGAAAAAAATCAAATCCCTTCTAAGGCGGTACAGGAGAACCAATCATATTTCAAATGTCTTTAGTGAAGGATATTATGAAATTGTCCACAGGAGGATTGATGTGGTCTCAAGACAAAGTGCGTCATTGAGAAAACAGCCGTTCATCATCACTGAAAAAGGCATTTCTGGTTTTCGGTGATGAAAGAATTTTATTAGTCTGATTTTTTTTGCTATGAAATGTTACAAAAAGCGTCCTCGCCCATATTAAGCTAAAAAATTTAAGAGGATATATTAACAGCCATGTTCTAGTTATCTAGATTTGTGTTAATAAACAGTGGTATCACCTGAATATATATTTATTAGTAATCGGAGAATTCTCAAACGTAGATTGTTAATTTGTATTTATTTCTGAGATGAGCAATTTTCTATAATCTTGGAAGTAAAACAAATTATGACAAGTGGCAGGAACCCACTAACATAATCCAGTTGTCAAAATCTACCTGACACTGAATATAAAAGGCTCCAAAAGTGTATAACTAAAACCTTTTGGGACGGTGGCGTAGTGTTTATAAATGTGTTAGTGTCATCTAGTGGTCATAAGTTCGATCCTTAGACTTAATAGAGAGAGCACCAAATTCCAACATGAAAGAACAGAATATTTTGCAATAATCAAGGAGATAATCCACATCAGCCAATCTGATGATGACAAGAGGGTACTTGTTCGAAATATTGTGTCTATCATAACACCTGTATCAACCAAGATGAGAACAAAAGTTCGAAATGAATCCAAGATTATTGTAGATCGTTAATATATAGAAGAAAAAGGAAATGGATCAATTATACAGACGTAATAGACGCCTAAGTTGATATCAAATATTTTATTGGTAAATAGCGGTCATTTTCGTAACGAAAGACATAGCTTCACTCTGTCTTTTCTTATAATATTTTCATGGCAACTACTCTGACGAACAGATAAGCTCCTACTACATGAATTGATGCGTGGGATTGGCATGTACGTCCAAATATTTTACAGTTGAAATTGTTTAATACAACTTCCACTTTTTCAATAGTTTTTTTTACGCACTTCGCACCTGTGGAGTTTCCTTCTGTATAAGTGTTTCCTAGAAAGTTACAATATTCAAATTTTTAAATGCAAACTTCAATCGGCATTTCTGTTTTCTTAAATTAGGTTTATATTTTGTCCTTTTCTTAAATTATTCCTATACTCAAATATTTCTTTCATTTTAAGTCCCAGTATTCTCATGTATTACGTCTTATTTGGGGAAGAATGATTGAAAATATTCGGTTACCCTTATCACGGAAGAATATAAATGCCATCTTCATTAAATGAATCGATTCCATTATATTCTTAATAGATATTATTTTGAAATTAATGAAAAAAATTCCTTTTGAATGGGCATATTTTGTCGATAATAACTCCATGAAATCCTGATAATGTTTTTACCTAACTTTAAAGCAAAAAATATTAATGGAAAATGAATATTGAAATAAATTGAAAATACGAGGTGATAATTAGTGTAAATTGTGTGAAATGAATTTCAAGCACGCCTCTAAAGATGCAGCAAAAAGAATTTCGTCCAACATTATTCGAGGAAGAGTTGAAAGTGTCAAATCAAGTACATTGCTAGATAATGAGTAAGAAGCAGTTCATTTAATACCAGTCCATCTTTATTCGTCCGGGGTACAGTTGAATAATTTTAATTATAAAAAAATAATACGAACAAGAAATTCCTATGTCTAATTTGTAGACAGCTAAATTCTTATTGGCAAAATAAATTTTTAGATACCGTAAGTATTGTCAGTAGATAAATAATTAAATAAGTATATATATATATATATAAGATATAAGATATAAAATAGAAAAAATAAACATTTTTATACCCAAATAACAGTTAAATATTTCTTTAGTTAATCGTTCTACTATTTGGAAATGTAAATGTTAAAAAAAATGGCGATGATGGAAAATAAGTCGATCGAATCCAAGCGCGAAACACAAGTATTTAATTCTGATGAACTCAGCTACACAACAGTTATTTTATCGCAATACAGTAGACCGTGATATTAAAGTTTATCATAGCGTAATATCAATAAAAAAAATGTAGTGTTGTTGTGTTGCCAAAGAATTTTGAATAGTCGAACAACTAAGTGGAAAGCTTAAGTGAAGCATATTAAATAGATGACAAAAGCGTTATTGATTATCCGAATCAAGGCGCAGTCTTGTCTACTTCACATCAACGCTGTTGGCCAACAGGTTAAAATATTGCCGCTTTGCACGATAAGTAATATCGTTCAAATTCCCTCGTTTCATGTCTAGGTAACATAAATAGGAAACCGTTCACTGTTACATGCTGTTTAATAGAAGATTTAGCAGTTTTTCCGATGAAGAATAAGAAAAATACTGCAATCGCTTTTCTCTTTTATTCATATATTTAATGCATATCCTACCCGAGAGAAAAGACTGAGTGGCTGGAACCCTCACTTCTCCGACCATCAGATCAGACTAAAATCGAACTCTGGTCGATATGTAAGGAAGCTATCTTCTTGACTATCCTAGCTTGTGACGCATTTAGAAAGTGCCTGAAAACGAGAATCCGATATGATTTTTTAAGTGAAATTGGTTAGACATAACTATACAAGGGACATCGATGTTTAAGTTAGTACGAAATCCCAAGTAATCATGACCAAGGCTTTGAGCGCGTTAGGGTATTTGCAGAAAAAAACGCAGATTGGCGCAGTGGGCGTCGAACAAAACACATGTGCCTGTACTGTAATGATAACATTTACATGTGTGGGAAGAATAAAAATCGTCAGGATAAAGTGGGGCAATATTTACATTGGACAACGTGGAAACACTATGGAAAATATATAAACAAACACTGGTATGAACATCACCCAGCACCGGTTACAGAAATAGAAAATGTCACCATTCTATGGGATTACACCATCTACACAGACAGAAAAATTGAAGTAAATAGGCCGGACATTATTGTTAAAACCAGAAAGAAAAAAATTGCCTATTAATTGATATGACTAGTCCAGCGGATTGTAACACAGCAACCAAGGAATTAGAAAAACTGTTAAAATATAAAGACCTGGAAATTGAAATAGAAAAAATGTGGAAACTGAAAACAAGAATAGTTCCAGTGATAGTAGAAAAAAGTGGAACAAAACAACACATTGAAAGATTTATTGGAAACCCCAGCTTAAGAAATATACAAATATTGTCTTGCTAAATACAGCTCACACACTAAGGAGAACTTTGTCTATGTAACGCTAGAGATGTTAGGGGAGATAGAAAAAACATGAAACTGAGCTATAACAACACACCACGACCTATATATATATATATATATATATATATATATATATATATATATATTATCCTATGTTATACGTAAAACTTTGAGTTTCAGGCATTGTAGCAATCATCGGGCGGTTTACATATCATACTGGCTTATTTTCGTTTGCAATTATTAATAGTGTTCTTTTCTTAAAATTCGTCAGTGAGAAGATCGTATGTATTAATATTTATATATTTATTAAATGTACAAACAAGTTAGGTTAATAGTAGAACGTCAAAATTAGAAAATAATACTAAAAACGTATTGGAAGAAAAAACCTTATTAAATAATTCAATTATAAATATGAATAAAGTAAATTAGGGGCATTAGGTCTACGCGTGGGTTCTAAGCGCGATAACTGGTTTGTTTACATTTGCATATTTTCCTATCATATTCTAGTATCCTTTTCAAACGCCCACAGAGAAATACACACACACACACACACACACACACACACACACACACACATATATATATATATATATAGCCAAAATTACAATTATATAATTATATTTTGAATATATTTTTAAAAATAAAACTCCGAAAACTACATTCGTTGGATGGATATTTCGACGAGAAATATTCTCGCTTCCTCAGCAACGATCATATGAAAATGTTATTGAAAATTCGTGACTTTTTTCCTTTAATTCTTTCCCTGTCTTCCCCAATTTGATTTTTCATTTCCTCCCACCACTTCTATTCCAGTGACACGGTACGTTTAGATTTTTTTAATACAGATGTAATTTTCAAGTCTTTTATCTATAATCGAGTCTCGAACCTCTTTTTCTGTCTTTTTTCCTCTTTCATAGCTAAAGTGCGTAACAATATCAAGACGACAATTTTTAATTTTTTTAATTTTTGATTTTGATTTCTTTTCTTTTCTTAACATCCTCTCCTTTTATTTTTTCTTATTTACTTTTTTTTTCATTTTAATTTAAGCTTCCCGTGTAAGGAAATATTTTTGAGTGACCTCCTGGAATTATGAATTTTTGTCTCATGTTTGCAGTAAAATTTTGATTTTCATTGTTGCTTAAGAAGCGAGTTTTTTTTCTCGCCGAAATACCCACGCAACAAATGTAACTTTCGGAGTTTTATTAAAAAATATACACACTTGTCTCTGTAAGTAGATAATTTTATTGACATCGAGCCTTCTACCTGGATTATTTTAAATATTAATAAAATTATTTTTAATAGAATTTGTTTTTGGGATTTTCTCCACCAGCTATTTCATTTTAGGATTTAAATACATGCATATATATATATATATATATATATATATATATATATATAGAGAGAGAGAGAGAGAGAGAGAGAGAGAGTGAGAGAGAGAGAGAGATAAACAGATAGATATGAAAAAGTGATCAATTGTATTCATCTCTTTGTACATATTAACAAGTCCGCTATTGTATTCATAAAATTTGAATAGATACTCAGAAATTGTTGTACATTTATACACATTTGTTTATAAAGATATGTTAATCATTTGATGTCTGATTTTAAATAAGTCGAACGATAAAAAACCTTGCTTTACCTAATTTTCTTGTAAACATTGTATGTTGAATTTAAAGAGACATTTTTTTGTCTCGTAAAATAAAATACACCAATGAAGGTATAATTGATACTTTACCTCAACCATGAAGGCAAGTCATCGTGAAGCAAAACATAAAATTTGAATAGATACTCAGAAATTGTTGTACATTTATACACATTTGTTTATAAATATATGTTAATCATTTGATGTCTGATTTTAAATAAGTCGAACGATAAAAAACCTGCTTTACCTAATTTTCTTGTAAACATTGTATGTTGAATTTAAAGAGACATTTTTTGTCTCGTAAAATAAAATACATCAATGAAGGTATAATTGATACTTTACCTCAACCATGAAGGCAAGTCATCGTGAAGCAAAACACATGAACTCCAGTAAGTGGACGAAAGCTGTTATCAGTTCTATTGCTATGGCGAAAATATGAAAAGTGATGTTCATTATTCACCTATTCATTTATTTTTTTTATCATTATTATACAGCTGTTTGCAAAAGTAGGTATACTCTCTCACCAGCGTAATGTGGATTCGCTGTGTCTCTTCTATAAATACTTTCACGGTTTCTGCTCCAATAAACTTAGCTCACTTGTGCCCCCATGTATGAATTTACTCAAGCTACTAGACTAGCAACTAGGTGTCAAACCTTTTACAGTGAAACCAATAAAATGTAACCGCAATTTCTACTCTATAGATTCTTTTCTTGCAAATCCCGATTGTAGAATTCCCTTCCGTATACTTGCTTCCCCGACAGCTACGATATCCGAAAATTTATTAGTAAGTTCAATAGTCATCTTTTATCTCACTGACTCGAATCCTTTCTCTCGTGCTCTTTTCTCCGTCCACTCTACTCTCATCGTACCAGTATTCCTTATGCTAAATATTATCCTCTTCCTGGCACCTTTTATAACCTGTCCTACCTTTCTAACCACTTCCATCTTATATCTTACTGCCCACAAACTCTTCTCTGACAATAGATATATGTGTATTTGTGTGCTTATATACACACACAAATATATGTATGCATATTTGTGTGCGTGTATGGGAAATACATAATGGAGTATTATATATATATATATATTGTGTATTAAGGCAGCAGATAATTTTCTAAGCATATATTGTTAAATTTAAGAGACAATGAATGTCTATTATGTTTAATCATGAACCGTTCTAAACATCGTATTTTGACTTTAATTTCAGTTGAAAATAAAGACAAAAATTTTCCAACTGTTATCGTTGCTTAGCAAAATTTTATGCCAACAAATTGTAAAGATTTCTTTGTGGTGAGGGTGTGAATGTTAGTAAACGCACTTGGGTAGAAACAGTTTATCCTTCTTTCCTTTATTGGACTGGTGAGGATGTGGCACAATTTTTGATACAGAATTCTAGCCTGTTCAGGTGAGCTATTGCGCGAGTGCCTGAGCATGCGCACACACATACAAACCGGCAATGAAGCGGCTTGCACACATTGCTACGGAGGTCGACTTGGTAAAATGCCGCAAAGTCCGTTCGTTACTTATTTAATTTTTTTTTCACACAATTTTTCTTCCCAGCAAAAATAGAAAAAAAAAAAAGAAAATTCAAACAACCAATTAAACTAATTCTTCCGCTTTGCCAGGTCCAAGGTCGACTTGCTAATAACCGTAATGGAGTACATGCTCCAAGGTCCTTGATGAGTCTGACGAGGCTCGAGCAGTTGCTCTGGACATCTCCAAGGCTTTTGACAGGGTTTGGCACTCTGGCTTCCTATGCAAGCTACGGGGTTACGGTATTACCGATCGACTGCTTGACATAATCCAATCTTTTTTAAATAACCGCAAAATTAAGGTCGTTTTGAATGGGCATGACTCTTCATCCTACAGCACGAATGCTGATGTCCCACAGGTCTCTATCCTGGGCCCGACGCTCTTCCTTATTTTCATCGACGACCTCCCAGATGAGATCAGTTCCTAAGTAGGCATCTACGCAGACGACACAGTAATATACTCCCGCACCAGTAAGAAACCTGCCGTGACATAATCTCGCTGCTGACATTGAACGGAATCTACACTCTGTGGTGAACTGGAGCAAGAAGTGGCTTGTCAACTTCAATGCGTCTAAGACCAAGCTGTTGTCTGTCGACCATCACAAGCAACCTCTGCTGCCTCCCATAAGCATGGACCAAGCGATTCTCCCTGAGAGCAACACACTACGCCTCCTCGGACTTTAACTCTCCTCAGACCTCAAATGGAACCACTATATTGATTCCATAGCTAAATCTACTGCTAAGAAGGTTGGGTCTCATGCCGATCCAGGATGTTTTTTCTGCCTGAATCCATGATGCATATATACAAGTCAACCATCCGTCCGTGCATGGAGTACTGCTGCCATTTATGGTCAGGCGCCCTTGCCATTCTCCTCAATGTTCTCGACAGGCTCCAAAGGAAGAGTCTGTAATGTGATTGGTACTGATCTGGCGGCTCGACTGCAGCCACTTTCCCACCGTCGATATGTGGCCTCCCTTTGTCTGTTCTATAAATACTTTCATGGCTTCTGCTCGGACGAACTTAAGTCACTGGTGCCTCCTTAACAGGTGTTTACTCGTGCAACAAGACTGGCAACTGGGTCCCACCCATTCACTATAGGTTAGTCAAATGCAGACGACAATTCTACTCCTGCAGCTTCTTCTCTCGCACTTCCTGTCTGTGCAACTCGCTCCCATATTCTTGCTCTCCTGACGGCTACAAGATCCAGAAATTTAAATGCAATGTCAATACTCATCTATTAACCACTGGATCTAGCTCTCTCCCCACCCCCGTATATCCTTCCCTTTCTCTCCACCTATGTATCTGTCATCGCACCTGCATTCTCAGCTTTCTATTGCTCCTTTCTAACTATTTTGTACTCCTCACTCTTTTCTAACTAATCTCTTTACAGTTATGTAGCCCCCAGTTCCTCAGTGACTTTTCTGCCTTGCTAGGGGTGAAATGATTAAAAAGAAAATATAACCCCCTGTGCACCATTGGCAGTAAAACTGCCTTGCTTGAGATGAAATGATTAAAATAATACTGTAACTATTATAGCAGGATTTTCAGTGTGACAATATTGATTCAGGAATTTTTTTTTATTGTAAAAATTCATTTAATCCATTAAAATAATTTTTTAATATTATTATTATAATACATTTATCATAATGCTTTTTTTTATTGTAAAAATTCATTTAATCCATTAAAATAAATTTTTAATATTATTATTATAATACATTTATCATAATGCTTTTTTTAATAAACAATAAAAATAAATGACTTGTAAGTAAAGAGGAGGAGATATGAAAGGTGAAAAAGTGTTAACATTGAAGGGATTTATATTTTTATTATATATGTTTATTACTTATTTATTTAATTGATATGTGAGTATCGATATATTTATATAATCAATACAGAAATGTTCTGTGCATGTGTTGTTTTTTATTTTCTACTTTAGCATACATAATTTTATTAATGAAAAGACAAATTTATTTTGGTCATCTTTTATTGGATGACTTATTTTCATATTTGGCATGAATGGCAGATTTTTATTTATTTATGTAACATTTACTTTTCAGCATTTTAAATTTAATTTTCATTTTTTTACGACTTTATTTTAACTTTTAAGGAAGACGACAATTTTTCAAAATTTTTATCATAGGCCTTCCGCATTCTACTTTGATTGTTTAGTTTTACAATTTAATCTGTATAATCGATGACTTCCTGTTATTTAGCATTTAAACTATTGCTTTAATTACAACAGTAACTATAAAAAACAGCAACAACAATTGGTCTTATATTAATCTGTTGATTATTTTATATTACTTATTATTTATACTTAACATCAGGAAGAGACAATGAAACGTTCCGCGCACATAAGCAGGAATGCTGGCATGGAAATATGATACTCACCGGACATATTGAAAGCAATGTCAACTGATAAAAAAAATACATAACCTTCCTAGAGAGCCTGAGTAAATAAAGAGCGGAACTAGTTTTAAGAGTCATAAAGAGAATGCAGCATTTATTAAGAATTACAACAGGTAGGAGAGCCATGAAAATCAACGCCCTCAAAGAATATAGGGATATAAAAAAAAACATTAATCGATCACTTTCTAATGACAATTATCAGTTGTTACAATAATAAGACATAACTAAAGAATCCACAGAATACATTGAAACTCATGCAGGAAGTATGGCTCGTGTCTCTGCTTGAGAATGAACGCGTCAAGCTCAAGTGGGATAAGGTTATATTTTCGGAGAAACGCTTCGCAAAAATCGCCCTGATATCTCACTGATGCTCAAGAGTAGCTTCTGATAAATGCTACCGTAATCCCAGGTCGTGACGGCAGAGCAAGCAAAACTAAAGTAATGCTAAAACCTGAAAATTTGAATCCGAAAAATATACAAACCTACCAAGCTTAAGTTGTTCTTTCATGGTTATCACATTCGGGACTATTTTAAGAAATCCGTCTGCTACGTAACACATGTGCTTAGATTCACCATTGAGAGTCCTCAGGTGGCGGCACTGTTTAGAACATCTCCTAAGTCGAGGAAATTAGAGTGTCTTTAAGCTGTGGGTAGGAACTGAGATATAATCAGCAAAACAATAATAAAAACACTAAAACCCACAAGCAGGACAAGCAAAATTAATCACAGAGTCATTGAGATCGAAGCCCACAAGACCAGAACGTTATTTCTTTTTGTCATGGCTGACCTAGCAGATCGTAATGTATCTCTGAAGATCTTCAAAAAACTATTCAAATATAAAGATCTTAAAATGAAAATATAATATTTAAGTGGAGCTCTTAGATTGACTGGAAAAGGATCGGATAGATTCACTGATGAGCTTTCTGGTAGTACATGATGCACAGATATCTTAAAAATGTATTCGCAAATAGAGCCCACATTGTATAAAGAGCTTTTTCTTTGTAAAATATGTTATTGTAGTTTTACAAAAGTATGATTTACGAAAAACATCATGAAGCCATTTCTGAGTTTAGGCCTGTAATTTTGAACGGCAGGAAATGTACCTACAAGAAAAGATTTGAATAAATTTAAGAAATAATAATGATAATCGTTATATTAGTGACTATTCGTTTACACTTAGCGCCAGTAGTTGGGGGAAACAAAATAAATCTTTAGTTCCACGCCCCTAACACCGAACTACGCGTGGAAATCCATGTATAATTGCACCAATAATTAACAAGAGTCCTTCGATTGGTTACAAGATAAATCAGCACTAGGGAATGGACTATTCCCAGTATATGTAGAATTTTGATGATACGATTTGCAGAAAACAAAGGGTTCTAAAACAGGATATATTATAATGCTACAGCGGATTTTAACCCTGACGGAGTAAATTGTGTTGCATCTTCGAACATCACATGGGGTTTGATCAGGGTAAGGATGGGTTCGCCTAGATGTACTTGTCCAAGAAACTCTATGCACAAATGATTCTGCAACTTGCAACCCATATTTTGGCATATAACCAAATTATGTCCTGGTAGTCGGTCATGTGCTCAGTTGCACAGCGAATCAATTACCGCACGGATAGACTAGGTGATGATGACATTGATGATCGCAATGTGATAGTGTTGATAGTTTGGAAAATCAATTTTGTACATTGTGTTTCTTCTGAAAATCCAAACCAATGTTTCGATGAAATACAGCACCTAATCATTTTTTGTTTAATCTAATGTGAAGGCACACATTCAATAACAAAGTGAAACGCTTATTATTAATCAAAACGTTATTCCGAAAGCTCCACTAATGATTATAAATAGCCTTTTCAGGGTGAGAATTTTGTATAAATGTCGTGAATCTCCCCCTCCCCCAAACGAGCAAGGCTTAAATGCCACTGCTGCACATGGGGTTAAAGTGAGAAAATAAAAAAGGTACATTAGATATCGAAGAAATGATAAGAGATGGGTGGAAATCAAGTAGATAAAAGATGCCAATTTACGAGGCATAATATCTTTTGGAGATTGTAGCTATCAGGGAAGCAAGCAAATGGAAGTGAGTTCAACAAACGTACAGTGCAATAAAAGCAAATTTTAGAGTATACAATGCGGTTATATTTAACTTTTTCCACGGTAAATGGGTGGGATTTTGATACCAATTTAGTAGCAGGAGAAAATGCATATGGTTGTGCTACCAGGGAAAAAGCTTGCTGGAGAAACTTCCATGAAAATACTTGTAGAAAGGCAACAGTGGGAAACCACATGACGTCGAGGAAAAAGTGAGTGAATATGACCTGTCAAACCAAGATCAATTATATTGCAAATTTTCCTTTGGATTTTGTCAAAACCATCAAGACGAATAACAGTAGCACACTGCTATTCAAATAAAACTTCAACTTAAAGTTTAATAAAAGAAATATTAAAACTGGAATGAGCAATAAAAACTGCTGAGCCTGAGATACCAATTTTTCTGAAGCATCGTTTTAAGGGAAATATTTTATAAATTCGAATCGACATTAAGTATTGAAAGCCGAATATTTCCTTCCAAGGAAAAAACTAATGCTACAATTATTAGTATTATTATTATTGTTCATCCACATGATGTTCCTTAAGAACAGTGGGGTGTTCATGACTCTCTACAACTTCATGTGCTTTGTAGCCTTGAGTAATATTTCCCTTTATGCTATATCTTTTGATTTTTGTCCTGCCAATGATATACAGGAGAAAGTTAATTAGTTTTTGCATTGTATCCCAATACATCTCTTTTAATATATTACATTGAATGCCAGAGATAATTCACAGATACATCCAGCCATGGGTGACGTCAACAAAAGAGAAGTATGGTTGACAGAGACATGCAGCCGTAGATGTCGTCTACAAAGCGACAATCTGAAAAGCAAAAATTGCGTGTGAGCTATATAAACTCAAGAAATATTTGACTCCTTACTACCCCTGCGTTTGCGCGACTCTGTCCTGATCCAATCAACTGTCACTGAAGAAGAATAAAAATAAGTGATTATATTCTAATATATACACTACTGGTCATAATTATTAGGAAACCCGAGTTTTTTTTAATGAAATAATGTATTTAATACTATTTTTAGTATTTTTTGCCAAATGAAAATTGATTGGTTCTTTGGTTATTACTAATTTGCAAAATTTTACAAGGCTAGGAAGCAAAGAATTTTTATTAATTCTTTCATTGATGAAACTTAAATATAGGTAATTATTAAGTATTTATAAATTCATTTGATGCACATGTTATTGTGCAATATTAAAAAAAGAAACATTTTATTTTCATTTATAATTATTCACCTGAAAATAAATACAAAAAAATAATATGAAATAAATATTTTTTAAACACTGGGTGGCTTAATAATTATCAACGTGTTCATCGTTTTTTCTCCATATCCATCGGTTTAATATAGAACATTTTGACTTTAATATAAAACGTTACTGACAAATTCTCAAAGTCTATTTTCTCGTTATGCACTTTAAATATCTCAACTCTCAGATACTTAAGAGTACATATCAGTGAATTTTTTTTTTATTTTTTCGAAAATGTTATTTTTGCTCAGTTGTGTAGTTCATGGTAGACTCAACATTCTTATATTGCTCAAAGTATTCGGTCGGTGCAAAATTTATTTGCCGGTTTGTAAAAGGGACAATATAAATCATTGTAAATTATTTCATTCATACTGCTATTACTTAAACATATAACCATGATTAATTTATAACTTTTTCTTTCAGATTATTAAAGCATCATTCATATTTTTCTGCAATATTTTCACCCATGTTCTTTCCATCTAAAGAACACATCTAATCTATGAGTTTCGAGATGGTTCCAATGCAAATGCCGAGATGTCTCTTGTTGCGAATCTTTGCTTTCACGACATTTTCAGCCACCATTTTTAGGTAGGTTTGTAACAGGTGATGAGAAATGGAGTATCTACCATAGGCTTAAACGTCGGCAAGCGTGGATAAATCAAGGAGAAAGACCAGTTCAGCAGCTGAGAGCTGGACTCAATCCCAAAAAGATCATGCTGAGCAAATGGAATTATATTATAGAGAGCAAAGATCATTAATGCTATGAATAAAGATTTTCTAATGCACAGTTTATCATTTTCAAAATGAAATTTTAAATCGGCAAAAGTTTGGAAATACGTAATATATTTTTATTCGGTGATGAAATTTTCCAGCACTCGCTTCCAGAGGGAACACAAATATCGCACCATTTTTTTTATTTTTAATCATTTTACCAAAACAAGGCTGAGCCGCTACTGATGTTCAGGGGTCTACATGAGAGAAGTAAAGTTTTAGACGGAAGATGAGTGAAGAGAAAAAGGAACCAGCTACAGCGGGTGAGAGAGAAGGGGAAAGAAAAGGATGTGAACACAAGAGTGAAGACTGTTGTAAAGGTAGAGAACAAAGAAAAGAACGAGATAGGAGTGGTGATGTAGAATGAACTGGAGTCAAGTGGAATCAAGATAGGAACTGATATTGTATTAAAATTCATGCAGGTTGTTGCTGTCGGGAAAACAAGTATATGGAAGGGAGTTCCACCAGCGAGGAGAAAAGAAACTGATGGAGTAGAATTGTCGGCTACATTTGATTGATTTAACTGGTAAAAGTGTGGCCCATTGTTGCCAGTCTGGTTTGCACTTGTACTTGTGGAGGAGGCGCCAGTGACCTATGTTTGTCAGAGCAGAAGACAAGTACCGGCCAAATCAAAGTCGAATATTTCCTTCCTGTTCTACTATAATCATTACCATGACAATAACCTAATTCTAATTTTCATCAGGATAGTATTGGTTCAGCTGACTTAGAAATTTTGACTAATCTGTTGTATTTATTAGCACTTTTTATGACTTATGCATGCCTTTACACAATTCCTTTAGTGAACGAGATTCAATGGCTATATAGCCTAAAATCCTACCAAGCGCTCTTACTGGCCCAGAAAAATAATTTCTTGGGTCATTCAGTCATGAAAGATTGTAGTGAATACAATAAAACTAACAATAGTAAATAAATAAAGTATTTTTTAACAAAATAATATGTATGTTCGATTTACGTTTGTATTTATACACATACGATTATCATATTTCCTTAGTGTCAGATAAGGATTATTACATGTTTAACCTAGAACCGAAAATTTAGATAATATATACATACACACACGTGTTTCTATATCTATATATGTGTAAGTGTAAACGAAAGTCTTAATCTCTCTGCCTCGTGGCCAAACACAGACACAAACACATACAAACACACACACAGACACACAGAAACACACACACACACACACACACACACACACACACACATATATATATATATATATATATATATATATATATATATATATATATGAAGAGTAAAGGAAAATTGATCTTATGCGATTCTTTTCGTCCACGGAGAGAGTTTATCAAGGAAAATACTCGCATTTTATTTACAAGATGCTGAAAATATTCATTAGGTTAAATGAAACCTTAGTTGTTAAAGATATGAAGTGATATAATTTAATTCAAATATATGTTTATTTCCACCCCCCCCACACAAAAACATACCTTATATACACACACACACACACACACACACATATATATATATATATATATATATATATATATATATATATATATATATAAGAGAAAACTTTCAAAATTCAAAGGTTTCGGATGAACATTTCGACATAGGATCTCTAATAGAGATTCTACGTCACGTCAGCGACATTGTTTTTTTCCAAATAGCAAAGGCCCTGGGGTAGAGTGTGGAGGAGTTTTAGGTTAACAACGGTCAAAAAGTAGAAAAGGACAGAGCTGGTAGTCGCGGGGTTACAGGGTGTTCAAACGGTATATTTAGGAAGGGGAAGAATAGGAGTTCATATTTTATAAATATAAACAACTAAATGAGTTAAATTACTTTTTTAAGGTTAAGATTTTGGGCTGTTTGAAGAGGTGTATTTAGGCAAGAAGGAATGGATTTCAATATAAGATTTTAAAAATTTTTATTTAAGTTTATTTGATTACAACTTTTAGGTAGAAGCGAGCTAAATGCGAATTACAGGAAGTTATCAGTTTAAAAATTATTAGAGAAAAAATTATTACAGAAAAAATATTAGAGAAAAAATATTAGAGAAAAAAAATATTTATATATACATATATGTGCTAATCAAGGAAAAAGGGGTTTAGTAAAAGAATCCATATTTTCTAAAGATAGGCAATTAAAGGAGCTTTGCATTACTTTTTAATGATTAGGATCAGGTTCTTGGAATTTACCTTCCTACTCTTCCACTTCGGATTAAAGAAAACAATATATATATATATATATATATATATATATATATATATATATATATCAGACAATGAATGACTATTTTGTTTCATCGTGAGCCATTCTAAATATAGTATTTTGACTTTAATTTCAGGTGTAAATAATGACAAAGATTGTTTAGCATTTAGACATTTTTTATAAGACAGGTACTAAACTTTCCGCGCACATGAGCCATATTCAAAATAGTTACACTGAGATTAGCATAAGGGCATCCTCCATCAAAGAAAATATTACCTTGTAATGAAATAAAAGATTGCTATGTGACGATAACTGTCATCGAATAGCAGACGCATATGATTCTGTATTTAACATTTCGTTCCCTCACGTGCTATGATGTCATAGAACTGTATTAAAATTTACAAACTGCGTGTGATATTCGGTGATTGACAACGTTTTATGTCAACACAATATAATATCATTTTTGATGGTTTTATGTCAACAGAATATGCCATCATTTATATTATCTTTGAATCTTTTATGTCAACACAATATAATATCATATTTGATGGTTGATGTCTTTCTGTTAAATGCCCTATAACCGTTCTGAATATGGCTCATGTGAGCCGATAGCTTAGAACCATCGTAATAAAAAATATCTAAATGCTGGACAATTTTTAGTTTTTTTTTATTTAGTTATTTTAATTTAGTTATTTTAATTTAGGTTTTATTTTCACCTGAAATTAGGGCTAACATACGATGTATAGAACGGCTTGTGATCAAACATAATGGACTTTCATTTTCAGTTATATTTAACAACATTCTGTAGAAAATTATCTGCTGCCTCGATACAGTATATATATATATATATATATATATATATATATATATATATATATGTGTGTGTGTGTGTGTGTGTGTGTGTGTGTATGTATGCTTGCCCATCACACCTTAGCTCTGACAACGCGATATATTTATTTACTTATTTACGCTGTCTGTTGATATTTCACTGACAATAAAAACTCTTTTCAGACATAAGAAAAAAAAAGAGGAATACTGAAAAGAACGTGCCACGGTGTGTTGTTAACGTGAAGATGAAAATCCTAAATGAAACGGCGACATTAACTTCCGGACCAGGAGCCGTAAGTTAAATACATAATTTCATACTTCACGCCTTTGTTAAAATGTCGGTAAGTCTGAGAGCATTCCTCCTGGAGCGAAGCCCACTCCAATGCAGGAACTGACTGTATAGATAAATACATTTCGTATTACATGATTCACTTCGTCTCAACAGTCTTCACAGTCATTTGTTCGATGGAATCTTAAATTTATATTTAGTAATCTCTTTGGCTTCTAAAGTAAAAACAGGAATGGCAAATCTCCCGATCACAAATAACGAGATTATACAACTGTGTGTCTAAGTATATATTCTCGTGCTACACATGATATCAATAACAACTTTTAACAATATTAATACGTTTTTATATCTATGTAGCTGAAATACTGTGTCGATAGACCATTCTGATATGTGTTCGTGATTAAAAGTATTAAATTAGGATATAAAAATATCTATACGTGTCTAACAGTAAATAAATAAATCAGAAATTTATGGAGGGAAAAATTTATTTAAAAAATTTAAATAAATCTATTTTATAAAAGAAATAAAATGTGTGTTATTGCTTTAATCAAAATCAGTCTTATGTAGTGAGGATAAGCGTTTATATTAATATTTCGACGTTTAATTAATTTAGATGATTACCCTAGCTTAAATTAAATAACTCGGATTTGTTTTAAATAAATTATATAGAAAAAAATATAATTGAAAATGTAAAAGTTTCATTGAAAAATTCTATCTCGTTAATTTCTTAAGAATCTCTGTAGCTTTAAGAACATGTACAAAACAACAAACGCATGAAATGAAAGAAACCACCTAAGAGACAATAGAATGATAGGTTAAAAAGAGACACGATACACACTGACACAACTTAATGTAGAAAGTTCTCATTAATGTCTACAAAAATTATAAAGAGTTGGAATCTCAAAGAACAGAAGTGTTTCGGGCTCTAAATATTGCTTTATATCATAAAAAGTTTTTCCAACACTTGTTACCCCAAATTACCTTTATACATTTACATATTCTATATCTGTGATATTTAACTATAAACCTAGCATACCTTAAAACATATATGTTAACACACATTATATATATATATATATATATATATATATACGCTAAAAGTCTGCCTTCTTCTACCGAGCGCCCGTAGCTCAGAGGTTAAATCGCCGACTAACGCCAATTCTAGGTAAAAGGCAATCGACTGTCTAACAGTACTGATGAGCTGTGATACAGCGAAACAAATCTGTTTGCAGATCAATATTTACGCTCTCACACACTGATTGACCACTCAGGAAGAATGGTAGACTTTGAAAAACAGTAAGCTATTCTGGTATCTACGCATCGTTCATTCAGCAATGAATTAGAACACTCTCAGCTATTGGGCGTGTATAATAATAATATACACGCTAAAAAGTCTGCCTCCTTTTACCGAGCGCCCGTAGTTCAGAGGTAGATTCGGCGACGGACGCCAATTCCGTCGGTTTTCAATCTTGGGTAAGAAGGAATCGGCTCTCTAACCGTACTGATAAGCTGTGATACAGCGAAACAGATCTGTCTGCGGATGACTATATATATATATATATATATATATATATATATATATATATAATAAATTAGAAGAATTTACAAATCCATTGGTAATAATTTGTTTCGCAGGTATTTTATAAATATCCGTAACTCTGACCAAAATTTTTATAAAAATGAATGGCTAAGATGTAACCAGACGAAAGCAATCATAGGGGTAATGGGAAGACGGAAAACATTTTATCGATGGGAAATTGGGTTAGATATACAGTGTTAATCAGTAAGCTCGGCTGTCTTTCTATCCCTGTCTTTCTATCTATGCGAAGACCTTGAACAGAACTTGGTGTTAGCCATTCTCAAATACATGACTGTAAATTCAGAGACCATACTAGTAGACGCCTAACATGCAATCTATCTAGTAATAATAGTTCCATAAAAGATATTAACACCCAATAACTTACAAGTACCCTGAAGAATATTTTGTTTGAAAATACAAAAATAATATTTAAATGACAATATCCAAGTCAACTCGCTAGAAGAGAGACACTATGGATCAAACAATTCTCACCTGCAATTGCCCTTACACTATTTTACACTGGAAATGGTGTTTTAAATATGTTAAAGAAAAGACCCTCACATGATGGCAACCGCGCGCATCACATGCCAGGTTTTTCTCCTGCTCGAAAAAACTAAAAACACAAAACGAAAAATTACATTAGAGTCATACATGAGAGCATAACAACACTGATAAAATAACATCATTGAGAATGGCCTGGGGAAAGGCTGAAAGCGGTTGGGAATTTGAAAATTTTGGAACATGTTTACATTCTCTATCACCAGCAAAAAGAAAATATATAAGAAGACTGGAAAAATATATTCGTTGTCAACGAGACAAATTATATATATATATATATATATATATATATATATATATATATACACTTATGTATTTACATATATAGTGATCTGCAGACAGATCTGTTTGGCTGTATCACAGCACATCAGTACGGCTAGACATCCGATTGCTCTTTACCCGGGATTGAAACCCGACCGAATTGGCGTCAGTCGGTGATTCTACCTCTGAGCTATGGGCTATCGGTAAAAGAAAGCAGGCTTTTTAGCATATACATTATCATGCCAGAGTAGATACTGTGTTTCTACCATTCTTCCAGAGTGCTCAATCAAGGTGTGAGAGCGTACATATATATATATATATATATATATATATATATATATATATATTGTGTGTGTATTTTGGCAGCATTTTTTCATTAATGCAGGTTTCATTGAATAATATAGACAAGTTTTGTCTATTAATTAATTTTGTGTAGGATCCGTTCATACCGTCTGATATACTTGATGGTAATATCGTTGAAAGACAACAAAAAATCACAGTAATTGTTGATTTTTTTTATCGGGTCCAATAACTTAAATGTTCTATGTTTACTGTGTATCAATATTTACTCTTTGATAATGGCTTATGTGAGCCGAAAGCTTAGACCCGATAAAAAAAATCAACAATTACTGTCATAGGAGTTCAGATTGATTGATTAAGATTTCCTGTTTTTTCTGTCAGGTCACTTCAACCCAGCGCTACCTTGCGCAAACCGGTTTCCCAAAACGACGTTTCTGGTGAAGACTAGACACATATCAGTGTTAAAAGGATACTTGTCAAACGGCAGGTGGAACTTCTAGCTATGTATTCAGTTGGGGTAATAACACAACATCGTTTGGGAGAGAGGCTTTCTTGAGTGAAGTCAGCGGCCATGTCAAACAGCGCAGCTCAGTGGAATCAACGGCCAAGTATATCTTCATTGATTATAGAAAATATTTGCTCTAAATTGCCTCAGATACACACTGCAAGAATCTACTCCTCCTCGTCCTTCTTCTTCTTCTTCTTCTTCTTCTTCTTCTTCTTCTTCTTCTTCTTCTTCTTCTTTTTGCCTTGTACTTTTAAGCCATCATGGCCTTCCACGTCTACATATTCCTGGTGGCTCTCAGCATACTTTCTCCTTCATTCTGTCATCCACTTGCTCAGTCACTTCAAATATGTTATCTGCTGCTTTCCTCTCTCTTTTTCCCTGGCCTGTTAGTATCAGGTTCACGCCCTTCTTCTTTATTTCATGTCCCATGAATTTTAATGGACTCTTCCAGATGCTCACTATTAATTTCCTTTTTGTTTTCATCCTTTCCAAAACCTAAACAATGCTCATATGCTCGGTCCACGATAGCCACAGCATCATTCTGTAGAACTGCATGAATAACTCTCCAAATTTAGATGCTAAAATATGGAAGGAGTGATTCTGCGATTACACCCTGTCAGGATAACGACGACGACGATGATAATTTACTGAATGTGCATCTAAAATTCATTGATATTGGAAGAACCTTCCGAGTGTTTTGTTTAGATCACGAGAGAAACCTAAGCCTCTTCGCTTCTATGTCTAGTAAATTCTTCCCGTGAAGTGCTGCTCTGTGGAATGGAATAAACTGCCAAGAAGATATTTTCACAATCAATATTATCTTCATCAGTTCAATTCTAGAGTTCATCATTATATTATTTATTAGAAAGGAATCGTTATATTCCAGTATTTCCGTCTTTGAGATAATGTTTCAACAAATATATCTCTATGAACATAAACGATGAAAATCATGTAAGGATTGAAATTACTTGAAGAATGTAATGTAATTTTATTAGAAGATAAGAGAAATTTCTCGATATAAAAGTACCGGAAGTCTTCCGAAACAGATACCCCTGTATAAAAAAATGGGTTTCTAACTCTATTCAATATATTTTTTAATCATTTCATCCCCAGGCAAGGTGGGATCACCAAAAATGCGCAGGGAGTTACAGTGAAAAAAAAAAGACTGAGAACAGGGATTAAGGAAAGGATAATAGATGAAAGGGACTCAAAAGAGAGAAGATGGCAACTAACAATTTATTAAAAGTTTTAGTTATCTTAGGCATGAGAGAAGCAAGTACACGGAAATATACAGCGAACGTAAATTGTGAAAGAAAATTAGTTTCTCGACATTCAAAGATAAATTGGCCATCTCTTTCTCCACACTTTTGTTCTATGAAGCTGTCTTAAGGAAAATGTTTATTTAAAGAATACCAAACAAAGGCAAATATAAAAAATATCATTAGAATTGAAATTAGATCACAGGAACCACATACGTTGAGGATTGTTACAGAAAATCCCTTTAGAATGTACCCATTTATGGTAATTTGAAAATGGATACGATTTAAAAGATGAGATTTTTCATAAAGTGTGAAAATAAATCTTGCATCTTTTTCTATATTTTACAAAATCTGTAACAAAAATAAACGAGATAATAAATATTAAAACCCATCAGTACATTTTTAACCACTGTATATATATATACATATATATATATATATATATATATATACCACTCTCTCTCTCTATATATATATATGAATTTTTTAACATAATAAATTTAATATATATACATATATATATATATATATGTATATATATATATATATATATATATATTTTAAATTGACTAGATTAAAAAAAATTCAAAATAAGGCACAAGTATACGTAACACTTTCATACAGTAATAACAGAACCAACTCTGCTCCATTAAATGCAAATGCAACTGCAATAAAGCAAAATATGAAGCTAACGTTTTTCAGGAACAAGACCCAAAAAGAAAAAAAATCTTAAATAAGTTATCCACAGAAACTTGGAAACAAATATTCTACAATCACCGACAGTTGCTTTTCCAACGGTTCCGTCAAACATCTACCTATTCTGTAAATGAAGGATTGCTGCCAATATATATATATATATATATATATATATATATATATATATATATATATATATATTGTCATCCGCAGACAGATCTGTTTAGATCCATTACAGCTCATCAGTACGGGAAAAAATCGATTTCTTTTAACCCAGGATTGTAACCCGACCGAAATGGCGTCAGTCGGCGATTCTAAAATTCGCTAAAGGAAGGCAGACTTTTTAGCGTTTATATTATCATTATACACGCCCAATAGCTGAGAGTGTTCTAATTCATTGCTGCATGAACGATGCATAGATGCTAGAGCAACTACTGTTTTTCTTTTTATTCTTCCACAGTGCTCAATCAGGCTGTGAGAGCATAAATATATATTTCCCTGCTGTCACTAAAATGGACAGGCAATAGCTAGGCAGCGTCAGCTGAGCTTATTAATGAGACAAAAGCAAGACAGTGTCGGCTCAGAGAATTCCCATTAGTACTAGTTATTGAGATTTACTAACAGGTATGGAAGCTCAATCCATGTGTTTTCTTTTAAGGTCCATTTTTATTGATTTTTTGTAATAATTATGCTGTCGAGGAGTGAATATATATATATATATATATATATATATATAATCATCTAAAATATTTTGCGTCATTTTGGACGGCAGGTGTACACTTCTGAATTAAGAGTATTGCATACATTCTTTTCTAAATATTTATATAAAAAATTTGTAACAAAATGTTTATTACATTTACCCAGCTTCTCCACTATTGGGGAATATGATACGAAGTCGAGGTCTAATGTGGAAATCACGAATGCGTGCGCACGGGAAAGGGTAAATAATTTCCCCATACATATAACCGTCGGTCGCGCTCTCCTTGCTGGTGACTACTGATCCACTCCTTAATGCAGTAGTGTGGTGCCGTCTCTGGACACAGTTTTCTGAGAATATTTCAGGATAATTTTTCTCAGGAAAATACCCTTCATCGTACAGATACAACTGAGCCGAGCTCTGTCCGAGAGCAGAGACACAACTAAGAGATAATGATCCCCACCTGGGGCTTGTATCAAAAACAATTGTGTCAGGTTTGTTCTTGTCTTGCAACTCTAAACGATCCGAACTTTATAATATATGTATCTTATCCTAAGCGAAACTAACCACCACTGGTTTAGAGGAAGCTGTTTTTACGTAGATGAATGTCATAGTCTTCCACTTATCATATCCCGGCTTTTATTCAGGACTTGTTAAAGACTGTAGCTACAACGAAATTGTGTTTATTTAAGACGGAGAATGCTGGTAGTGTAAAAGTTATCGATTCAGAAATGGAAATCTTCGGACCATCATCAATTTCTAACTCTGTCAATGGCCTTCCAATTTTTACTGAAGCCGAAGTCGAGAGTGCGATAGGTAGCCATGAAAGGCAGCCCGTGCATTACTTTGCTTAATGTTTTTGTTTTGTCTGGATGTAGTATTCTGCCAAACTATAGGCATTACAGACTTTCTAATCTTCCATATCCTTAAATATACCGCAATATATAGAACAACAAGCACATAATATTCTATTATCTTGTTGAGATCACGTGAGAAATCGGGAGGAATGTATTAGGAAAGTATAATACCGCATCTGTAAAACGGTGACGCTAATTGAACACGTCCAGTAATAGATTTTTCGCGATTGATAGATCTACGTTTATAGGTATGTTGTTTCACAAAAGAGAAAAGAAATTTCCCAATATCATGCTGGTGATCATTTTAAGGACGCCATACAAACACGCCTACTAAGGGAACAAGCCTGATTTATAAAAAAGTCACTCGATAGAACCTGCAATTAAGACGAATCGGAAAGGCGTAGATATACATATTTAATGTTAGCTTTTTGTTTGCCGCAAAACATATAATGCCGTTAATTTGTGTTTAAATGTGAGACACGGACGATTAGGGACATGCACGAAAACAATCTGTAAAGCAAAATACATCTCATTTATGTTTCCACCTCTAAGGGAAACGATGTTTTTATTGAATTCTCTCTTTAGATCAGAAAACGATAATGTCTCTCTGCATGCTTCTTTCACTCACAATATATTACTATATGTGCGTCGTGCTGCAGTGGATATCGTCCCGGAAAGAGAAATCGTGGATTCGCGTTCGAAATCCAATTGAATTCAATGTATTCACTTATTAGGTATTTGTTATGGTGTTCTTCTAGGAGGAAAGGACTCTTCCTCTTACTATATAATTACCAGCAGAATGAAGTCAAGTACGATAGCTAGTACGCAGTTAAAGCCAGTTAAGATTCAGGCAATAAGCAGCGTAACTGTAGCATTCGGACGTACTTATTTCTATTCACTTATTATTAATATTTACTTTCTGTCTATGTTTTGTTATACTAATACACTGTTTTGAACCTACCTCCTGTGTTCCATGTCTTACTTCAGGCCAAACGGGTCACTACAACTTTGCGGCGAAGTTTCACCACAACAACTTCACAACAAATTAGCGACGATGATTCGCGTTAAGATTTGCCAAAACAAATTGGCGAGGAAGATCCACGACAGTATGACTATCTCCTTTTTCTCCAGCTATGGGTTAAATTGCAAGAATGTTTGGGTTCTATAGCCTTGGTTAACAACCAGTTTATCACAGAAAGCAATGGCACAGTACTGCCAAAAAAACTTCTGCCCAGTCAGTCATGTCGCTTTCGAGATGTGATCGTCTAAGCGTATATCACGTATGAAACTTAACTGACTGATATTACCATGACATTTGAAGAAAGAATAAATTAATTTCCGTTTTCATTCTTCTTCAGTGTTTAGATTTCAGATTAGGCGTTCTGTTTTGTCGGCTGTTATTCAAATTTAGGCTGCTGTTTAATCCACCCCTAGGAGGATAACAGATACTTACATTATAAATGTGAAAATGATAGACAAAGACATGGTTACAATTTGTACTTGCCTTGCGCAATTCTATTTTGAAGCAATATCATATACACTTCCAGTACCTTCCTTCTTAAATTTAAAAGATCCCACTGGAACATCACGGGTTGTTTACCTCACAAAATATATAGTCTGGTTTAGTTTAAACAAGTCGAGAATCACATATGAACTATGATGAATGGTAAAGTACTTAACACATTGACATCTACAGTATGCCGCTTAAAATAGTCACTATCCCTTTATGCTATTAGTATCAAATACTCTTCTTAATTATAATATTATATTACTGATTCAGTTAAAAAATAGCTCATAATGGCTGATGTTAAATCATTGAAGAGTAGTACATACTTCCTGACACCAATCGATATGCATCCATATGTTATGTCTGTTTATGTCGAAATAAAATATCGGAATGAAATTGGAGCCTGTAGAATTCAGGCACATTTTCTGCGATCGTGTTATAGTGTGTAATCTATTGTAAACCTGATTATTATCTGTGGGCATAATAATATCCATATTCTTACATGAGAAAGCTAAGAAATGATTTTTTCAATATCATATCAGCGATATCAGTCATTATATCATTCTGTTTGACAAAAACAAATATAGACACCAATAGTAAAATATGCTATTAAAGGTCAGTGAATGTATAGTTTATATTGTTATTTCATGCCCCCGATGTATGAGGGGTTCTAAACCCGAAGAAACACCCACTACTTTGCTTGGCTATACTAAGTATTAAGGAGTTATCCTCTGCAAGATCGTTTTCATTGCCGAAAAAATATTCGATTTTGACATTTCAAGCAGTAGATATTTTCGAATACCAGTCGGTTTCGTTACATTCACTTGTCCGCAAATACCTTTAGGAAAGGTATCACATCTTCCCATGTATGGGTTGAATAGCTAGACAAATTGGGTCTGATAGCTTGTTAGGCAGCCAGTTCAACGCAGTAAAACGGCAGCCTACCTCGGAGGAAAATGTTTTGCCTTCTCAATAATGCATCGAAAGAGACATAATCTCCCAGGTAGGTGTCATATATAACATTTAAATGACTGACTAGCATTAAATATTTAATATCTGACAATAAATTGGGTTTCGCTGGCGGGTGATCCTGTGGAGTATTCATGATGTGGTAATATACACGTGCTGTTTTACTATGTTTGGTGCGTGTCTCTTTCACAGGCTAGATGATCATTACGGAGAATTGAGGCATGTGATAGTCGTGACACACCGTTGATTATATTGATATCAATAGTCGTCAAAAAGACCTTCAGACAGCCAAAGCCAACCGTAGCCAGGATCCGCATGGCTATAGCACATATACACTCAGTAAGATCTATGCATTATAAGAGTAGAAGGCCAAGACAGCATAATTTCCATAGCTTAGATATAAGCAAATGTAGCCTCGAGAGAGATTCGATCTGTTTGGGTCACCAACAACATTTGCAAATTTTTAGTTTAGATCTCCAGGGAAATAGATTTGAAGAAGCCGTGAAAATATTTATAGAAAAGACAGAGGGTAGATACATTGCTTCGATGTGAAAGAGACCGAAATCAAATGATAAATTGTTATCTATACGTTGCAGATCCTCTTTTGGATACTTTCGAGGAAACTGAGGTGAATCGGATAAGGACTCGACCAGACATGTCAACAGTTTTCAAAGCATCGGGGTATGCTAGATTAATAAATGTACAAGATGAATTCTGACCATATGAAATTACGTCGCCTGATACAGTAACACACACGTTTCCTGTAGCTATTGATTCGATGTAATAATATTCCCACCAATCCAATTTAAACTGATACATAGTAGGAAGTGAAGAGTTGAAATCACACTATTGTTAAGGGTATTTGTGCGTAAGTGTATATGAAAAACGCGACTGGAATTAAAATTCGGCTCTCCGATTTCGAATTACGAGACCGTATTCATTACACACGATGCACATTCAAGATTAGAACAGCTGATATTCTCAACAGAATTCTCAGAAAAGGTACTGAATTGATTTGATGTCGATGAACTTCCGCCATCTTGTGAGAACTAGTGATTCAAAATCATCTTGTAAATCCCATCGACTTCAGATCTTCAAAAATATAAATACAATGTCAAAGGCCATTATCTATCTTTTTGTAAGCTGTTTTTTATTATCTGATACCCTTGCTAGCATTTTGTAATTTTCCTTCCCTTTCAATATCCCCTGGCATCTTAAAGGGTTCTCGCCTAGAAACGATTTAATAATGCCAATGTCATTTAACGGAATTATAAACATTGTAATGGTAATTTTAGCCTACAAGTGTTATGATATATATATATATATATATATATATATATATATATATATATATATATTCATCATTTGTAAACAATTTATTTTTCGACATAGGTTTGTAGGAACTTAGGTCGCACAATAATTTGTTTACAAATAAAGAATATTCAAAATTCTACAAAATAATTGTATTGAACACTTTTTAATACCAATGTGCACGGTCTATTTGTATTACGACCAAAACCTCAGTATCAATCAATGTATACAAATAGATACATATATAATCAATCAATATATATATATATATATATATATATATATATATATATATGTGTGTACATATATGTGTCTATATATATATATATATATTTATATACATTTATACATACACACATTCAAATTTATTTTTAATATATATTATATTTGAATAAACGCTCCGTTTGTTTAATAAACAGTACATATAATAAATTTCGTCTAAGGTCCAGGGAATATCGTCATCTTATCTGATTTGACGTTTTGGCTACAGAGTGCGCCGATGATCAAGCAAAGTTTGAATAGTGCTTTTTAAGCAAAGAAATTATTTAACTCAACTCAAGCAGACAAACGAGTCAGTCTGTATCCAGACCTAAACAAAGCAATTTGTAAATGAAAGGTAGTTTTTTCTTTATTTAACCGACAGCATATATATTGCAATATACGTTAGTTTTAGTAAGAATTTATAATTGATTAAACGCATCGATTATTTATTAGCAAGAATATATTTTTGGTTTCGTCTACCAACCTGAATTATAGTATCCACTAAAAATAACTTTTAAGTAATAATAATCTGTCGGATAAATAAATCAATAAAATGCATTCAATTTATTCAAATATTAATAAACACACACACACACACACACACACACACACACACACACACATATATATATATATATATATATATATATTGATTGATTGAGTGTTTAATTGCCTGCCAGATGTGTTTTAAAAAAAACCGCCGTTACGTGATCGTTCTTTAAAAAAACGTTAAACGGTAAAATCATTGATAGAAAATCGTCTGAGGACACCCCTAATGGGTTACGTAATAACTCGTTTACAAATAGAATATATATATATATATATATATATATATATATATATATATATATATCACCTTCGACCTCTCTAGTAACAGCTATAGACGCTACCAGAAACCTAATCAAACACCATTATACATCAATATTACATGTAATGAGACAAATTCCTAACTCCGTTAATACTAGAATTAACAGACTATCTTCTAACCAGAACTTTTTGACACATACAAAAAAAACATATAATGAGTGGATTTCAAAAGCCGCTTTTTTATGAAGAATCGTTGAAACATAGTAGTATCAATAAGACCAACAGAAGAAAGAACGCAATTTGGTTCAACCCTCCATTTCGCAAATTATATAAAATTAATATAAGTAAATATTTTTTAAATCTCGTAGATAAACATTTTAGCAATTCTAGTCCCCTTCATAGAATGTTTAATAGGAAAACCCTAAAATTTAGCTCTTTGTCAACGAAATATATAGAAAGTATAATCAGCTTCCACAATAGAAGAACTTTATCGTGATATAAAAACCAAATTGATAACCCGAAACCTACTACCACTGATCAAGCCAGCTCCAGAGTAACAACTCCTAGTCGAGCCAGCCTTAGTTCTATAAATTCTAACCAAGTCAACCCTAACGTTGCCCGGAATTTCCAAGACATAAAGGATGCAACTGGACATGACAGTAATGCACATAAATGCAATTGCAGCATTAAAACTGAGTGTCCTATGGGTGGAGAATGTATGACAGAAGGGGTGGTATATCAAGCTATGATGTACCCCCCAAAAAATACAAACTTAAGAAGTACTACATTGATATATCAGTAGGTACTTGGAAACAGCTGTTATACAATCACACACACACACACACTCATTTTCCAACCCTGAATTGAGAAACCAGACATCTCTATCTAAATATCTCTGGCCACTGAATGGCAAAAATTAACCCCTATGGTAAAATGGAATATCATTAAAAAATTTAACACACCAATCAACTTCAAAGATTGTTGTTGCTTATGCCTGGAAGAAAAACACACTATAATCAAGCACAAACACTAATTGGACCTGCTGAATGTGAGGAGGGAACTAGTTTTTAAATGTCGACATAGGAGCTGTTTTAAAAAAGAATTTTGGTTATATAGTGGTGTGGTGGCAATTGTGATTAAAACGGATTGATTAACTATTATATCTTAATTTTTTAATTTTTGGGTTTTTTAAATTCCATTTTCTTATCCTTTCACTAGTAACATGTGAATTTATTTTTAAAATAAATAATTAAATTTAAACAACTAAATTTAAATAGAACAATTAGGCTTACTTTTAAGTTAATTTTTTGAATTTTATATTGTATTATATTTCTTTTGTTGATTGTATAATAAGCCTAATTTTGATTATACAGTGGTGTGATGGTATTTGTTATTACAACGGATTGATTAACTATTACCTCGTAAATATTTGTCATTTTTGAGACTCAAATTTCTTATCCTTTCACCGTTAATATATTTTTTTTCATTTTCTCCTAACATCTATTCTTTCCAATTCAAATTTATTCCTCGCTTCTTTCTTCAGCTTTAGATTTAAGTTGACATCCGCTCGAACGCCTGCTCCTAGATTATATGTTACGTATATATATGCTTATGTATGAATATGTATGTGTATTCGCAGAACTGATGTAATGATGTATTTTTCTTAAATTTTCTCTTTTAAGGGAGCGATCTTTATTTTTATTTCTTATTTTTTTAGACCATTGTGAATTTCATTCGTGCAAAATCTTCTGTACAATAAAGATGGAAGCTGATGATGGTTTGCCTGAAAAAAGGCCAGCCTGCCAATTTACCATGAAATAACGTGTCTGCCTTAATTTTTTCTTATATTTGGTCTAGATGTATTCATATACATATATATTTATAGCTGTCTTAGAGAGTTATCGTAACACTGTATGTACTGAATACGCCTTTGAATTCTTCTTTATCAACACCGCATGCTAATATATATATATATAAACAAAATAGGAGTGATGAATAAAATATTCATACAAAATATTACAGAAAGATTAACTTCTCGATTATCAGAGGCAATTACATTTAACTATTCCAACAGTAAAATGACTGGACCTAACTACCAAACTCCTAGCACGATTAAAATCATGCGGACAATAAAACCAGGGTAAAACAACTTGTCAAAGCAGTTAACATGAAAGTATTCCCTGAAAAAAACTGAGGAATGCTATGTTGCATCGGCAAAAATGTCTGAAGTTCACATGCCAATACTGAATCGATTACGTTGCAGATAGAGCTTTGGATTATGTGAAGAACCTCAAGAATGAATGGCTTGGAAATTATTATCATGGGACTGATAAAAATTCAGTGATGGCCGTTAACACATCAGTATATATATATATATATATATATATATATATATATATATATATATACATATATATATATGTCTTTGTGTGTATAAACATATGTATATATATATATATATGTATGCATTTCTAAACATATATATATATATATGTGTGTGTGTGTGTGTGTGTGTGTGTGTATATATATTGTCATCCGCAGACAGATCTGTTTCGCCGTATCACAGCTCGTCAGTACGGTTAGACTCCGATTGCTTTTTTACCCAGGATTGAAACCCGACCGAAATGCCGTCAGTCGGCGACTATACGCCTGGGCGTTCGGTGGAAGTAGGCAGACTTTTTAGTGCATATCATTATACGCGCCCAATAGCTAGAGCGCTCTAATTCATTTCATTGAATGAGGTGTGCCTATATATATATATATATCACATGCACTAACACATTTACATGACTATATATATATATATATATATATATATATATATATATATATATATATACGTAGATATAGAGTCATGTAAATGTGTTAGTGCAAGTGATCGATATGAAAAGATAGATTATTATCAGTGGTTAAATTTTATCGCGACAGAATCATAAAATAATTAAATCGATTTATCTCATTTTAATACACAGGAATACTCTCTCATATATATATATATATATATATATATATATATATATATATATATTATAAATTATATTTTAGAACATGTACATACTTTTTTTTATATATATCCACTGCAAAGGTATATTTTTTTCGACATTGAAACTTTAATGTCTCATCAGGCGGTATGTATAGGAATGGAAAGCCTCTATTCTTATATTTTGTCAGTTGTGTGTGGGATGTTAGTGGGGGTTAGTGATAGGGGAACAAGTCACGTGTATTGACCGTTAGAATTTTGAAGAAAGTAGTGTGGGTAGTTAAAATGGTTGATTAATGAGAGTCTTTGATTACTAGACAGATTTAACATTAGCAGTTAGAATGTAACTTTTTATTATCTTGTGACTAGACTATATCCTTTGGATTTCTTAGAAGAACCGGTATGGGGTGGGATGCTTATTTTGTACAGAATATTTTTTGTATTTAAGCAGAGTCTATATAATTAATGTAAATTTGTATATTTAAACTTAATTTTGGATTCAGGAAATTTTTCCTATTAAATTTGTAATTTGTAATTAGATCACAGTTTGGAAACCGATTTTTCTATTAAATTTATAATTTTAAATTTCTTTTTTTATACTTGAACAGTTGTGTATGGGATGTTGGCGGGGGGTTAGTGATAATGGAACAAGTCCTGGTTATTGACCTTTAGAATTTTGAGGAGTGTGGTGTGTGTATTGAATATGTTTGATTAATAAGTGTCTTTGATTTCTGGACAGATTTAACATTAGCAGCTAGATTGTAAATTTTGTTTTAGGTATCTTGTGACTAGACTATATCCTTTAGGATTTCTTAGTGGAATACATTAAAGATTGGATGCTCATTCAGTCCAGAACATTTTTGTATTTAAGCAGAGTTTTATAAATAATCTAAATTTGTATATTTAATGTTAATTTTGGGTTTAGGAAATCGATTTTTTCAGTTAAGTTTTAGTTAGATAGCAGTTTGGAAACCGATTTTCTCTATTAAATTTCAAATTTTAATCAGATCACCGTTTGCGGTAAAATTTTATGTAAGAGGTAAATTTTAATGTTAAAAATTTTAGGTAATAGGTAAGCAGATAATAAGTGCGTAATACGTAGAATTTTATGTAGGAGGGAAGATTAAATGTTTGTATTTAAGGTACTAGGTGAATAGGTAATAGGTGTGTTAGTATTTAAGGTAATAGTTGAAGTTTAATGTGTGTATTAAGGAAAGTTTTTTATAATTAATCAAATTATGGATATTAAACCTTACTTTAGAATTCAGTAAATCGTTTTTTCTATATAATTTTTAATTTTCTACAAAACTTTCTAATCTAATTATGAATATTAAACCTTACTTTAGAATTTAGTAATTCGATATTTTCTATAGAATTTTTAATCTTTTAGAAAAATTTCTAGGGGGTCCTAGCTCTGGCTTTTGTATTATTTTTTTAACATGATGGTAATGATAGTTCTTTAATGTGCTTGCATTTTACTGTGGTTTCATGCATCTGGTTTAAAGGCTTGATACTATTAATATATTTAAGGATTTCAATTTTTTCTTGAAGACAAAGGAAACATGATTCTTTTATAGATTTAGCTGTTCTTGCTTGTTTAAGGATTTTCCATTTAACTTTAGGCGTTTTATTTTCGTCTTTTAACTTCCAAAAGTATTTGGAGAGAGATGTCATGTCTTGTTTTTCTTTGTTATTGAAGGATGAGAGGTGATTGTAAAATCTCTTTTTTAAATAAGTCACAGCTCTATATATTATATATCGAGCACTGATTTAAATTAATGTTTTGGACATTGTAAAATTTCTTTCTTCGTTATGTTTTCACTCGGATATATCTAGGTGAAGAAAATTCAAGGTTTTAAATTTTTTAATTCCCTGGCCTTTTTGTAAACAGTGCTCAATACAATAAATATTGTAGAGCATAATATAATCATATAATTCCGAATTAAAAGTACATTGCGTCTTAGAAATTCTATGTTTCAAGAATGAATCCCGTTACCAGGCAATGTTGGATGTTGTTTGTGAAAATTTTCTCAGTATTTTAAGGAATACATACTTAATTTTTTCTTTCTTTTTTAATTCTTCTTTTTTCTACCTAACGCTCAAAGTATCAACCTACTTTTAATTTTATTTTATTTTCTTTTTTATTTTTATTTTTATTTATCGTACTTCCTTTGATGTATATATTCTAGTCCCAAAAATGTCCTTACTGCTTTCTTCATATTTTGACTTTTTCTCATAGAAAACAGGAAAGAGAAGAAAGATAAAAACTGTTTATGCATTTGTTCAGATTGAGTAAGTATATAAAAAGTTATTTTCTATATAAAGGTATCCAATTTATTTTTATTATAATACTCTGTTCAATTCTAACATGGATTTTTCATCGGATTCCCCGTGGAACTGACCTTACAAAGTACCAAGGATAATAATTTATATATATATATATATATATATATATATATATAGCTGTCTAACCGTACTGAATAGCTCTGATACAGCGAAACAGATCTGTCTGCGAGTCACTATTTACGCCCTCACACACTGATTGAGCACTCTGGAAGAATCGTAGACTTTGAAAAAAAATAGCTACTCTGCCACCTACGCATCGTTCATTCAGCAATGAATTAGAACTCTCTCAGCTATTGGGCTTGTATAATGATAATATATCCGTGCAAAAATTGCTTCCTTCTATCGAGCGCCCATAGCTCATATGTAGAATCGCCGACTAATGACAATTCAGTCGGGTTTTAAACCTGGGTAAAAAGCAATCGGTTGTCTAACTGCACTGATGAGCTATGATACAGCGAAACAGATCTGTCTGCGGATGACTATATTTATATGTGTGTGTGTCTTCGATGCTAAGTTTGATTGGGTTTATCTGTTTTAAGGCTGACCAACCTGAATATATTTAAAACATATAATGTCAATAATCACAATATATTTTTTTTATTTTCACCAAATTATAACTTTTCTCTACTAGCTTTCATACAAGAGTATCATCTCTTGTTTTCGTAAAGAAATTCACATCTGCTTTAATTACCGCTTTGTAAATACTTGGTATTTTCCCCTCACAGATTTTGAAAATAGCAGTCCTCCTCAAGCATTCTTCAATCACTGAAAAACGTCATACTCACTCTAGGGGTATTCTCTTTGAGAGTTCCGATCCAATTCATTCCATACTAATTCAATAGTTGAGCGGTCAGCCAAAGTATAATTTCCACTTCTTTGGCATCATGAAATTTTGAATTAATTTAGAATATACATTTGAATTTTTCCATGGCAAATAATTTTTTCCATTTATGTTTAAACTGATATTTAGAGTATGTCTTTACAAAATCGATTTTCATAGTTCTTTTTTCTGATTCTATTGACCTGACTGGAATATTCCATCACCTCTACTCCAGAACCCCCTCAGATCATAACAGATCCAGTATTCACCATTCATTCTTTCTCCCTCAATATGCTTTCATTTACAACCAAATCCTTCAAATCTGAACCCTTTTCATGTCCGGTCCTTATGCATTTTTTCCATTAGAACCTTTTCTGCTTTTTCCACTTCCGTAACAAGGACTTCTTCATGGATATTCACCCGCTGAGCTAAGTCAATTGCTTGGGTTTGCTCCCTCTTCCTCAGAAAAATCTCCGTCCCTAAATGTCCCCCACTTTCAAAGTTCCGCAATCGTCACTACACACACGCTTAGTCGAATTGAACCTGACATTCGCGTAGAATGTTCCTTTCATCATAGAATCAGTCCTATTTTACTCATTCGCATTCTCGATTTTAATTTTTAGAGCCCCCACGTGAGAGCCATTGAGCGTAAGATTCCTCTGTATTTCATAATAATATTTTTTCATCTCTCTGTCTCTTCTGTTTCCTAATTTGGTACATTGTATAATGGTAGTGGAAAAATGGCAATACCATTTCAAATTTCTTTCTTGACAATGGTTGATGATATCGTGGGCGTCTGATGATGTTGACATTGTCTGGTGATGTCTCTCATTTTGTCATTTTTGAAGTGATCTACGTAGGTGAAGCTTAGAAGATTTTTGCTGAGATAAATTAAGTTTAATTATCAAATCTGGAGCAGTTTTGCTTCCGTTTCATTTGTCTTCAATAATCAAGTGTTTATATTTAGCTGCAGTTACCACTTTTGGTGCTCAGGCTCATTCCCCGCTCTCAACATTTACGCATTTTCTAACTGCCTTTGTAAAGAATATCGGCATCCCATGATTTGATATATTTAAGAGCAGCAAACTTTGAAGAAAATCTCGATTTGTGCCCCGATCTCAATGCATAGCTTGCTTGATTTTGTCATTATGTGAATATTACATGAAAAAATTTAAAAAATAACAAAATACTATTTTAAAAGCACATTTTTCTTCAAAAAGAACAATGTGTCTCATTTGCAACATTAAACTTTGCTACTTCCTTTCAGAACATGAGTAAATATTTAATTCAGCTGAAAATTGTAGAATTCGTAAAAAGTCTGAGAGATTAACTGTAGAAACATATGAAGAATCTCATATTCATAATTACGCAGAATTTATTGTGGGAAAAATAATCCAAATTTAACTTTTTGATTTTTAGTGGAACAGTCAGAAAGAAAAAAATGAATTCACTATAGGTGAATTTCTAATTTTTTTTTTTTACCGGCCGCCGCGGACACTCGGTCAAGAGCACTCTTGGAGGGGAAACCGCCGTCTGCGCACGCGCGCAAAACGGACGCGAAGTGGAACGCTGGGGTAGGTAGAGCCGGACCGCGCGACGACAACAACAGCAGGGCAAAAGACGCTTCGTGAGGAGGCGGAGGCGTGAGACCGCGAGGCGAGTGTGCGGAGACGACGGGTCGTAGAATGCGACGGCTTGGCACGCAGAGGACGAAAGGATCCCAAGAGACGAGCAAACGCCCACGGTTTTCAGCCGCCGGTGGCTGCCGCCGACAGGGGCGGGGAAAGGAAACAAGACTCCGCACCGCCGCAAGAACAAAACACCGCCGCCGATGACGACAGCACCACACCCGCGGAAACCCCCATCCCTATTGCACGACTCGCACCGCCGCCGCTACCGAAAGCGGACACCCGCTACTCCACCGCGCGACTTCACCGGCAGGACCGCGTGGCGGATGTGCAAGCGGTTGACACCGGCGGAAGGAGCCGGGAATGCGCACGGACAACCAAAGTCAACGACGGACGATGGCGCCGCCGTCCCGGGGCCGCGAACGCGACCACGAACCCGAGTTCGGACTACGAGCTTTTTAACCGCAACAACTTTAATATACGATACAGGAGCTGGAATTACCGCGGCTGCTGGCACCAGACTTGCTCTCCAGTTGGTCCTAGTTAACGGATTTGAAGTGTACTCATTCCGACCGCGGGGCCTCCACAGAGTCCCGCGTCGTTATTTTTCGTCACTACCTCCCCGTGCTGGGAGTGGATAATTTGCGCGCCTGCTGTCTTCCTTGTATGTGGTAGCCGTTTTGCATGCTCCCTCTCCGGGATCGAACCCCGATTCCCCGTTGCCCGTTGTAACCAAGGCAGGCACTTAACCGACCGTCGACAGTTGATAGGGCGGACCCTCGAGAGACCCGTCGCCAGGCGTGAAAGCCAGTGCGATCGACCAGTGAGTTATCCAGAGTCACCAAAGCGGAGCGCGCCGCCTTTTGGCCCCGCCGCCGCCGAAACCGACGACGCCGACGACGATAGGACGGAATGACGCGCATCGGTCTCAGTCTAATATGTAGCGCCGCGACCCGTAACGTGACGGCACGAAGGCGACATCAGCGCGCCGGCCGATCGCGGCATGTGTCACATGTATTAGCTCTAGAATTGCCACAGTTATCCATCGCCTCCGAGGAGGATTAGGTTTCGAGGATTAGGTCCGGTTCCTGAGCCATTCGAGGTTTCACCCGTTCTAATGCGTGGCGTGAGCTTACACTTGCATGGCTTAAGCTTTGAGACAAGCATCTGACTACTGGCAGGATCAACCAGTTGTAAGAGTAAAAACGGTGGGACCTAGACGCCAGTCTAGTAGCCCGACTAAATTTATGTCGTCGGGACACCAGTAGGAAGCACTCGTCAGAAGGGGTAGCCGTAAATATATTTGTAGAAAAGACAGAGGGAAGCCAACTCTCGACGATGGGAAAGTGACTGATGTCGAATTGCTAAATCTGAATAAATTACATAGCAGATCATCCATTGAATTTTTTGAAAAGTCTGATATGATTATCGGGAACACAGAACCAGATTACTTTTCAAGGAAATGCAGAATGACCTCAGACATTTTGCCTGTATTCCAAACACACACACACGCATTCACACGCATGCATACATACATACACATTTCTGTGGGTGTGTTCATGTCTATCTTCGATTATTTATTTTTGAGAAATCTCTATTAGAATAAATTTTATTGAATTGAATGAATTATACATTATTTTCTATTTTCTTCATCAGGTTAGGATTCGATTTACTTTTCTTAAAAACTTTTTTGATAAGTGAAATCGAGTATTGAAAGAGGACAATGATGTCTACTGAACAATTTTATACGCCTATCAGGGTAATAATAATATATATGCTATGAAACTTATTTCAGTTTTAGATTGGTAACTTGAGAGAGCGTGGCAACATACTCGTACATATAGATGAATACTTCAGTAAAAGTTGATGGATATGTATGTATAAATTTAAAATTTATTCAGAAAATGAATGTGATAGAGAGCTAGTTGGGTGTGGAAAGAATACAAAAAAGTAGAGACAAGTTTTTAGAAGTACATATCTATATGAAAGAATACTTATGAATATGTGTTTATAATTTTAAGGAATATTTTCTTTCTATATCACTGTAAATTATTATTCCTGCAGGTTCCCTTTTCATATCAGTTTCATATTCATAATTGTACAAATGTATATCATACTAGAGACTGCATATCTTTGGAGATTTTTTATTCAATATCAACACTCAGTGTGTAAATCAGATTATGCTGATATTTTAAAAAAAAAGAAAACCCTATACTGAATAGGAGCGAATGGAGTCTTATTCCATTGGCTATTTCTGATTAAAGTAAATATTTCTTAATCATCTCATCAGAAACAAAAATTAAATCCCCTAAGACACAAGGGTTTACAGAGTCTTAGAAAATATGACAAAATATAATATTAAGGAGAGAAAACAATAAAAGAACGAGAATTAAGGAGACAGCAGATAATGATTAGCACTGAATGTATATTTTTTAACTTCAAAGTTGAATAAGAAACAAAGCTGAAAAAAGATTTCTTCAAGTGATAGAAGAAACTGTTAGAATAGAACTTACTATTAGGGCTAGCCATTTTAACTGTAAATTAACGAGATGGAACTGCCAATCTAGTAATGCGCTTACATTCATAAAGTATAGGTATCATAGAGGGAAGTTCATTAGAAAAATTGCCATCAACGTATTTATATGAAATATCACATGGGAGATAGTTTTCGGCGGTGGGAAAGTGGCTAAAGCTTGTATGCCAAGATAGCACCAATAACAATGCGGATTATTCTTGATATTTCATTAAAAATATTTTAATATATAGCAGAAGCACCAGACAGAATACCGTAGCAATATTCAAGGCAAGGATGAATAGTTAAACTCATAATTAAATATCATAAATTCTGGTGAGCTAAAATAGTCTACACCAAGAGCGAACAAAATTTATTTGCAGTAAACCAAACATTTGCTACAATATAACATTTACACTTCATATCAGCGGAAAAAAAAATTCCGACCAAGAAGGCGTAATAGGCTACGCTCCAGGAGGTTAGCCTCCACAATTCTGATGGAATTTAAAAGAGTTCTAACTGACAAATAGTATAAAGCATTTAGATTTCAAATGAAGATCATCTTTATAATCCCTTTTTGATTTCATTTATTTTGTATACACTGGGGAACAAATTTCAATATATTGTCTACTGAATAAGGTTTGACAGATAGTTCTATGAAATTTGGGTTCAATGAGTACGATTCTTTACTTGGTTAGGATCGACCATATCCTAATTTTGCTCCCCTCCTACTTCTCACTATACTCCTACCTACTAGTCATAATACTCACTTTATCAATTTGCGGTTACACATTAGGCAACGTTTTATCTAGTTATTTCTACCTATTTTAATAGTATTGTTGCATTACGTATAGGTTCATAAGTAACTGCGTAAACAACCATTGCTATTTTAATATTAGTAAATTAAGTTCAAATATCCTAGAATTAAAGAATTTTTTTCAGAGTTCCTGTTTTCCTCAGAAAATTCTAAACAGACAACAAAAATATATAAAATCGACTCTTTTCCGGAGTTAATCAGCCAAAATTCAATTATTCTTATTTGTAGTTTATTGTCATAAAACTAAATATTTATTTAAAAATAAATGTCTATTTGTAGAATGATAGCAACATATTTTTAAGCACGTGTAAGTGAAAGTTTGTTTGAATTATTCAGAAATTCGAAGTCTTAAATTAACGAACATATTCGAATAAAAAGTATTTTACCTGATGTCACTTTAAACTGGTGTCTTGTTCATACATATAACTAAACTCTAATTATAGGCTATACTTTAGAAAAGAAAACATTCTGGGGAAAGATAGGGTAAAAATCTTTATCAGATCAGAGTAATTTCACGGGATACGACAGTCACAATCTAAGACGATTTGTAGTTACAATTTGTGTTGTTTTTTTCTGTTTTATCAATCATTTCACTCCAAGCACTGGGGGTTGTAGTGGGGGAAAACAGGGCACAAGGAGTTTCGAAGATAAGATCAAATGTATAGAAATCAATGAGACAGAAGATGGAAATTGTCGTTGCCTTTATAAACATTTGGAGATTACATCAATCAGGGAAACAAGCAAATTAAAGGAGTTCCGAAGAGGGGATTTGTGAGAAAGTAAACCAGAAGAAGCAGTTACATTTAAAAGGGTTGGAACTACATGCCAATATAGTAGCACACATAAATTCATATGATCTGGGCACCAGGGAAAATAGCCTGTCTGAGTTGTTGTCATGAAAATACTTGTAGAAAAGACCGAAGGAAGCCACATCACCTCGGTGAAAAAGTGGCTGACAAACGCTGATTAATAAATGTGCAAGATGGTCTCTGAAGACGAAAATCTTTCTAGCCCAGTAGAGAGATCTAAACTTCCTCACGTAAATAATTCATCTTATGCTGTTTCTGTTGTCGAATCAACTCTTTAGAATTTAATAAAATTACATGTTTTATTTGCATTTCATTGTATGTATTATATTTTCTTCCCTATTTTTTTTATTTATTCTTATTTGCGTGAACATGTCATAGATATACGTTCTTAACTTTGAGATTAACACTTTACTATCCAGTTAGCATAACTGTGTGATATAAATGCTTATTATCGGAAAATCGTGAGTACATTCTGGCGTAAACAAAATATTGCGTTACAACGCCTGCTAGAAACGGAATTCTGCCGAAGAGCACCTGTATATCGAAGAAAGATCGCGTCAGTTTAACACATGTCCTGCTTTCGAAAGTTTGTAAATACATCTTAACACTATGAAGGGAGAATTTATAAACGTTTGTGCGTTGAGGTGTAACGAATTGCGAGTCGAAATGAGATAACGGAAACTGAGTTCAAATTCTAACAAGATCATTGTATTCACTTAAATGAAAACACATTTGCAAAAGATGTGACTCCATCTCTTTTCCTCTTCAGCTATAGCAGGATAGACATTCCTTTAGCCTTGGTTGGAAACCAATCTACCACATAAATTAATAGCAACATTTCACGAAGAAATCTTCTATCTAATCAGTCAGGAAACGAAAGAGACATGATTGCCAAAACATGTATTACGTAGGGAACTTGCCTGACTGAAACTCTAAGGATAAGATAAAGATTTGAAAGTCGAATATCATTGAAATATGTTGAAATTTTTCAAGCGTTCTTCTGAAGTTGAGAAAAGATGATTTTTAAGGTAAATGTCCAAATGGAAGAAACGGGATGTATATTATTAATCTGACGCCATTATCATGTTTAAATAAGTCGTAATGTTAACCAGAAAGATAATAAAAATATCTGATGATATGTAATTTGAAAAACGTAAGAGAGAGCGACCAGGATCATTAGATTCCACCGAATTCTGAAAAAAGTTATTTAAAGAATCTGTTTCTATGCTGATACAAGTTTGATGTGAGAAATAATGAGGACATTTGATCTAGCTAGAGCATCAAGGGAGAACATATAAACAACTTGTCATATTCAAGCTATGGAATGTTTGGACTTTCTAGAAGTAAGAAAGCATAATATGACGAGCCGTAAATAAAGTGGCAAGTCAGAAGATCAATAAAAATTTGCGTGAGAGAATTTAAACATACGTATTGACCGAGATAGTAAATTGCGTGAATTAGATAGTCATGTCCGGAGGGGGTTAAAAGAAAATATTATTACTTGGAGAGATTATATAGATATATATAATCAAACAAATCTAAGTACTTTCTCCTTTGCACTAAGTAATGTGAGGACGCCGTATAACAAAATGAGTGTCCCCATGAAATTTTCTTATTGTAAAATTAATTGTAGAAATGTTGGAATTAGTCAAAATACGAGCATTGAGCATCTATGAATCCCTGCTATCTATCAACAAGATTGTTTATCTCCCGTTGATAAAAAGTGATTGACTGTGATGCAACGAGATCTTTGAAAGCTGATTCCGCCTCTGATATGGACCGAGATGGTTCATCATTTTAAAATGTGCTTAACTTCTTGAAAAATGATAATCAATGTGTAAGATCTGGAGAATATGGAGGATGTGGTAAACTCGCGTATCCGAAGTCTGTACACTTTTGCAACGTCATTCTTGCAAAATTTGTCCACGCATTATCGTGGAGCAGAATTGAAAAAGATGATTCATCATTGCAGGTCCCATGCTTTGCAGGTGTTTATGTTTTTCAGTAAGTTGATAGCAGTAAATATGTGTATTAATGCTCTGATTGAAATACATAAAGCTGTGGTGGATCAATTGCAGACCACCAGTTAATCAGTATATGATTTTGCAGATATCACATTGAATATGGGAGATGTTTGGGAGACATCACGATAAAGCCATTGACCTGGTTATTTACCGTTATCATAAAGAATCCGTATTTCATCAAAAGTGACTATTCGGTGAAGAAAATTCATTGGTGTTACGCAGAAAAAGCATCGAGCACACTTCAAAACACCTAAGTTTTTATCTTCATTGAGAGAATGAGGTACCTAGTGTTCAAGTTTTTCACCATTCCAGTCTTCTGCAAATGATGTGAGACTGTTGCAATGTTGACACCAAGAGTCTGAGACATTTATCTGAAATATTAACGTGCGTTTTGCTCAAAAATTGCTTGCAGATGCTTGTTATTAATACTGAATGATCGTCCATCTACATTTATCATCTACAAGGCTCTCATCACCAGTGCGGAATTTCAGGAACCAATTTCGTATTGACATTTTACTTGTGAACGCATCTACCCAGGCTCTGTTGATATTGGTAGAAGTTTAGGAGGCACTGTTTGAACTCATTTGGGTAAAGTAAACGAAGATCAGGTACATAATTCAGGGATTCCATGCTTCAAGTATATTTCTGTCTGAAAATAATGTAAAAGGTTTAAAAAGCACACATTAATTATTATGTATACAAAAAGATTTACCAAATATATATAAAAATACTATGTTACAATGGCTTTTTAAAATACAACATTTTGAGAGGATACTTTTTGTAAAAACCTCAAATGATAATAATATAGTTTTAAGCTATGATATATTTACGTTTTAACGTGCTCAATATCAGGCATAGAGAGTATGTAAATTACCTGATGTATGCATTCAGGCATTAAACACTCTATCACATCTAAGCTTTAAATTCAGTATACACTTGTGTGTGTTTGTGTGTGTGTATGTGTGTGTGTGTGTGTGTGTGTGCGGTCGCTTATATATCTTCAATAAATGGCATGGTAGTGCGCTTAAATTTTATTCATTTTTCTAAATATAAAGTTTGTATGAACTATCCTCGTAATATATATATATATAAAATAAAATAAATTTCGAAGTTCAAAACCGTTGAATAATCATTTCAACAGGACATCCGTAAGAGATTTCACATCTCATCAGCAACGATCAATATTCAAAATGAAATAAAAAATAATGAAATAAAAACATTAAGATTTTACCGGCGGAAGTTCAAAAAATTACCGTCACAGTAAACTAGATAGCAATCAATGTCTATTATTAGATTTTGGACAACATTACTTTTAGATTGAGTTGTAAGTGAAAAATTTAAAATTTTGCTATGTCTAGCTTTACAAAGGGTAACGGGGTAACGGAAGAAATAGGAAAGGGTGTTTGACAGAGAAGTGAGCTAAACAAAATGGAAAGATAGGGAGGAAAAAGGAAAAAGAAAAGACAAAAAGAAAATTTTCATATTCGTAATGACGCTAGGGACCTGCTAACAAAACTAGCGTTTATAAATGGGTTAAAGTATTAGAAAAAGATTTTTAGAAAAAACTTTATTTGGGGAAAAATGCTGATATACAATTTTTTAAAAATTTAATTAAATTTATCTAATTAATTATTTATTTAATTATTTAATTGTAAACCTAGACATAAATGTAAATTAAAATTAAATTAATAAAATTTATTAAAATGATTTTTAAAAAATTAAAAAAAAATTTAGGTGCTGGGACAAAATATATATACATTCTCGCAGAAAAAACGGGTTCAGTTAGTATAAGTTTCCTTACTTCATAAAAGGTAGATATTAATAGAAGAAAGGAAGAGGAAGATAGAAGGGTTTACATTTATTATTTAAAAATTTAATTAATTAATCAATCAATCAAAAACAATTTAATCTATATTTTCTCTCCTAAAAATTGAATTTAGAATTTTTTAGGAGAGAAAATATAAATTAAATTGTTTTTGATTGATTGATTAATTAATTAAACTTTTAAGTAGTAAGTTTGAACCCTTCTATCTTCCTCTTCCTTTCTTCTGTTAATATCTACCTTTTATGAATTAAGGATACTTATATTAACTTAACCCCCAATTTTTCTCCGAGTATGTGCATATATTTTTCCCAGCACCTAAAAAATATTTTCTTTAAATATTTTAAAAAAATTTATTTAAAAAAAGGTTTTAATAAATTTTATTAGTTTAATTTTAATTAAAAATAAGTTTAAGTTTATAATTAAATAATTAAACAAATAATTAATTAGATGAATTTAATTAAATTTAAATAAATCATATATCTCCGGCGTCTCTACGAATATGAAATTTTTCTTTTTTTCTTTTTTTTTCCTATTTACTCCCTCTCTTTCCATTCTGTTTAGCTCACTTCTCAGTCAAACATCACTTCCTATTTCTTCCGTTACACCACTTACTCTTTGTAAAACTAGACAAAGCCAAATTTTTAAATTTTTCACTTACAATTCAATCTAAAAGTAATGTTGTCCAAAATCTAATAATAGACATTGATTGCTATCTAGTTTTTTTGTGACGTAAATTTTTGAACTTCCGCCGGTAAAACCTTAATGTTTTTATTTCATTTTTTTATTTCATTTTGAATATTGATAGTTGCCGATGAGATGTGAAATCTGTGTTAGGGATTTCATGTTGAAATAATCATTCAACGGTTCTGAACTTCGAAATTTATTTTATTTTATAATTGGCTCTGTAATTTTAATTACATTGAGCCCTCCACCTGTATCATTTTTTAATATTAAAATATTAATATTAATTAGGATCGGGTCTTTGGAATTTACCTTCCTTCTTTTCCTTTTGGATTATATATAATAAAAACACAAAGTATAATTTAGATTGGTTATAGATTATAATTCATTTCAATGAGCTAAATTAGCTCATTTATTTACACCACCCTATATTTGTTCTATTCGGTATAAATATTTTCCCGGAATAAACATTTCGTTAAAATAACATCAACCTATCTAAACGATTTTTACTTTTCCTTATAAATATCATATTGCTCTGGATAAGATCCCTTGATCTCTATATACAGATATAACACTTAATATTTTATATTAACTAGATCTGGTTGGTTTATCTTCGCTGTTCACTGACTTCACACACACACACACACACACACACACACACACACACACACACACACACACATATATATATATATATATATATATATATATATCAGTAACGAATCCTGAAGAATCTTTGGAAAATAATCCAAATGCATCCTATTAATATTAGGTTAAATATGTAAAGTTAATTTACAGAGCAGATGTTTATTTTATATATAAATTCAAATTTCCCATTTACGAAATAGCTGTTTTAACGGTTTTTATTTATTCAACCATAGCCGGACGTGAAATGAAACAACTCAACTGATTTTGACTTTAACTCTTTCTCGGCTTTCTGTTTTTTTACATCTTTAGCCAGGAATCTATCGTAGGCGCGTAATTTGACTTTGACTCTTTTCGGTCGGTCGGCGGCAGGTTTCTCTACGTATCTTGACATCTTTAGTCAGGAACTCTATTGGATGCGACCGCTCTTTTTGGTCGTGGTCCCCAGTTTGGAAGTCTCTCTCTCTCTCTCTCTCTCTCTCTCTCTTTCTCTCTCTCTCTGTCGATACATCTCTGTCAGTAATAATCATGATGTTTTAACCTTACTTGACCTAACCAAAAGTTTATTACAAGCCTGAAACAATATTCTGGCAAAGGTTTATTTTCCGGTTTCACCAGCTGCAAAATATATATCACACAATGGCCGATAATATGATATCTCCGTTTGACCTTACACCTGCAAAATTCACTTTTCAGTCAGTTTCGAAAATTTTGCAACATATTTTTTCACAATTCCTGAACTGCATTCATATTTCGATCGACAATAAACAATTTTACTATCGATTATTTTCCTCTTTACCCATACTGGAACCAATAATCTGCATAATTACCAATAATCTGCATAATTAACAATGCCACTAGTAATAATTTCTTCCGCTAGTCGTACTAAACTTAGGATTACAATTTATTTTATGGAGAAAATAGTGTAACAAGTGGACAACGTGCGGTTTAGTATTGGTTTCATAGAAGTTCCTTAAAACTTGGTGATAATTTTGTATATTATTTATAGTGTAGGCAAGGCTAATCTTAATCGATTTTCTATTTTCTATAATCCTTTTTATGAAATTGTTCACTTATTAATTTCAGAATAGATTTCCAACATATTTGATAGTCCTCAGAACCATATAATCTTTCTTTTTCTGTGTTTACTTTTCTTCTTCTTTTATGTGTCATGTTTTTTCAGGACGTAGGCGATTATGGCTTTCTACGTCTTCCCATCCCTGGTGGCTCTTAGCACACCTTATACTGTTATGCCATGCAACCCTCGTTCCATCATCCACCTGATTAGGTCCTTCAAATATGTTATCCGTTGCTTTCCCCTATCTCTCCTTCTCTGTATATGCCCTGTTAGTATCAGGTTCTCCAAGCCCTTCTTCCTCATTGCTTTTACCAAGAACTTCAGCTGTCTCTTCCTGATGCTCAGTATTAATTTCCTTTTTGTTTCCATCATTTCTAAGACCTCATAATTTCTCACATTCTCGATCCATGATATCTCACAGCATCCTTCTGTATAACCAAATTTCAGTTGCTTCCAGTTTTTCCTTCATCTTTGATGATATTGTCCAGCATTCATTGCCATATTTAAGAACTGACACACATAGCAATCCAGTACCCTCTTCCTTGTTTTGAGCGAAATTGTCCTGTTTGTAATACCTTACTCAACTTCTGGAATTGCTTCTTCGCCATGCAGATTCGCCTTCTGATCTCTGCGTCGCACTTTCAGTTTTCTGTTATAACACTTCCCAGGACTTACATCTTTGTCCCTGCCTAATTCTAGTATCCTCAACCTGTATTTGGCATATTGGGCTGCCATTTTTACTGATGACCATTCATTCGGTTTTCTTGCAGTTTATTTGAAGTCCTTTCTTATCCCTCTCTTCATCTACCTTCTGTAGGAGATCTTGTATGTTCCTTTCTGTGTCTGCTATCAGCATTGTATTCTTCCGTAATTCTGATTCACTGGTGGATGTGAAATAGGCTAATATATTTTCAAAGCCGTTACTTTAGAGAGCTTGCTCATACAGTTTTTTTTGTTTTCGCTAAAGATCCTAAGTTTGGGAGATATTCGACTAATTCTGACATTCTTAGGTATCTGTGTTACGATGGCATTAGGAGGGTTAAAATTAATGTTGATATAGCTAGGGATTTCATTTTCTTTACGATATTTTTGAATAAATTGAATGATATCAAATTAATTAACTATCTTTAGCTTAGTAGAAATCTCAGTATTAAATCCTAGTACTTTAAAGTCCCTGACAATTTTTATTTGGATCTTCATAGTCAAGAGGTCAATACTATCAGTGATGAACAGAAGTTCATCTTGGTATTTGTTGAGGTCCCATAATCCTAGTAATTGTGCCTAAAATATATATGCCTCCTAAATAAGAAACCTGAGATAAATCAAATGCCTCTATGGACACATCAAAGTTACACGGCTTTTAGTCAAGGTTGAATGATTACGATTTAAGAGAGATTTTCTTTGCTAATATAATTTTATATCTGATCTCTGAATAATATAATTTTATACCTGATCTCTGGATAATATAATTTTATATCTGATCTCTGAATAATTTCTAGCAAAGTTAATGCAGTTTACTAGAAGGTCTCTACATAGAGAGAGGATATAATCTATAATATCGAATTTGAGAACTATACTATTTAACTTATACATACAAATAATTTTAAAAAAATAATAGTGTAGTCATCAGCAAAAATAAATCCCCAAAATGCAAGCACATACTTGGAGAAACTAAAATAAATCAAATAAATAAACGTAAATACACAAGAATAATCATGAAAGAGGATGTAAAGTGCGAGTCTGAGATCCAAGGACGAGTTAGTATGGCCAAGGTTGCATTTCATATGCTAATCAGAGCACTGAAAGACAGGAAAATCTCGTTCAAATCAAAGAAAAGACAGGGGAAAGTAGAGTGAGACATATTTGAGAGGCTTGAGTAAATAGAGGGCGGGATTTTGGAGAGATACTAAGAGAAAAATATTGAGAGCGACAAGAGAAAAGGCCAAGTAGAAGTTCATGATCACCTACGTCGTGAGGGGACACGGAACATGAAGAAAAAAGTTCTAGTTATATTCCTAATATTGGTAAATCTAAGGATAATATCAGATTAATCTTCCCAGATAGTGAAGCGGTGATTAAGTTTAAGCTTTGCGGTTATATTTTGACAATATTTTTCAAGAATAATCCTAAATCCCTTTTGGTTGGATTTCTTGATTTAGATTTTATATTATTCTTAGACTTGTGTTTATGATATCTAAATAAATGGTAAGCATTTTTAGTGTCGACTTTAGCTACTATATTGGTGATATATAGCAAATTTAGTGGTATTATGGTCGATCTCGGAAATTATATTCTCAACTTTGTCTATTCTGTAATTTCTAGTAATCATATTAGCTAGCAGTTTAAGGTAGAAAGAGATAGATTTGTAGAAATTTTACAAATATCACCTTTACACCAAATGGCTTTAGAGTCATTAAGGACTCTAAAGCCATTTCGTGTAAAGGTGATATTTGTAAAATTTAGTAGTGTCCAACTTTAACATCTTTAAAATTTGTAGTGTCCATCTTTAACATCATTTAGGAGGAGCTCGAATGTTTGCAGTATTTCATCTTGAGTACAATTGGGTTTGGGTTTATATAATTATATAGGTTCTTTTCAAAGCTATTTAAAGTGTTTTTAGGTATAAAAATTGTAATCCCGGGAGCGGAGAGTTATGCTTTTCAACGCAATCTCTTCAAAAATCAATAATTCTATCAGTGGAGAAGAATTCTGAAGAAACATAGATTGAAGATATAAATATTTTTCAGAGAGTTCTCAGGGTAGAAATTGTCCATGATATGTTATTAAGAGACATTTTAAGTTCACAAAAAGATTAAATTTGAGCGAGCTTAACTAAGATTATAGGAGCAAGTAACAAAAGTAATATAACCAGGAGAAGCTTTGGTAAATAATCCCAGTGAATCCTACTAATGTTAGGTAAAATATTAAAACTAATCCAAAAGAGATTTGATTTAAATTTAATTTACAGAGGAGATATTTCATTATTCTATGAGTAAATTTACATTTTACATTTTGCGAATAGCCATTTAAACAGGTACTTAAACACGCTTTCTTCAAACCCAATTTTGAATAAAATGGTTTCTAAGAACCTGTTGAAATAGCTGGTTTCTAAATATAAAACTTTAATTTGTTCACACACACACACACACACACACACACACACACACACACACACACACACACACACAGCCAAAAACACACACGCATATATATATATATATATATATATATATATATATATGGCTGGACAAACGTATCTAAGGATGCCTGTTTAGTACGAGGCTAGCTAATCGTATTAATAGAAGACTGCTCAAACACATTTGTGTTCGTTCAACACCCACAAATAGAACATGTGGTTTATAATTTAGCTGTACAGAGCATATCTTAGTTATAGTTTTTTGGAAAGAGTGCGTTATCTAAGGTAATGGACATTCTGAACAAGACCAGGATATTCAAACTCTCGGTCCCAATAGATAATAATTTCCTGCTAGCACAAAAATCTACATCTCCTAATGGGTATCGTCTACCCAATTTTATACACACTTAGGGTAAATATGTGCTATGTTTTTCAGGCATATTTCAAATATAGTGCACACTGAGGTCGCTTCCTCCAGATCAACAATAGAACAAATCCCTTTCCTGACAAAACTACCATGGTGAGATTTGAACTCGTGCCTCATGTTCAGAAACATTTTCCTGAAGAAACTTCTAAATAAATCAACACTGCTTAGTCAAGTGTAAACTTCTCCATATATATATATATATATATATATATATATATATATATATATATATATATATATATAGGTTGGGTCACTATGTCGATCCAGAATGTTTTTTTCCGCCTGAATCCATCCTGCATATATACAAGTCAACCATCCGTCCGTGCATGGAGTACTGCTGCCATTTATGGTCAGGCACCCCTGTCGTTCTCATCAGTGTTCTCTACAGGCTCCAAAGGAGAGTCTGTAATGTGATAGGTACTGATCTGGCGGCTCGACTGCAGCCACTTCTCCATCGTCGAGAAATGTGGCCTCCCTTTCTTTGTCTGTTCTATAAATAATTTCATGGCTTCTACTCAGACGAACTTAAGTCACTGGTGCCTCCTCAACAGGTGTTTGCAACCAGACTAGCAACTGGGTCCCACCCATTCACAGTCAGGTTACCGAAATGCAGACGACAATTCCTACTCCTGCAGCTTCTTTTCTCGCACTTACCGCCTGTGGAACTCGCTCCCATATTCTTGCTTTCCAGACAGCTACAACCTCCAGAAATTTAAATGCAATGTCAATACTCATCTATTAACCACTGGACTCTAGCTATCTCCCCACCCCCGTATATCCTTCCCTTTCTCTGCACCTATGTATGTGTCATCGAACCTGCATTCTCAGCTTTCTATTGCTCCTTTCTAACTAGTTTGTACTCCTCACTTTTTTCTAATTAATCTTTTTACAGTTATGTAGCACGCCGCTCATCAGTGGCATTTCTCCCTTGCACGGGGTGAAATGATTAAAATATATATATATATATATATATATTATGCGGAGCCTTGAGTGGGCCATTACTCTCCGCCCGAAGGCAGATAGTTTGACAACGCGCATCAAGTAGGTGTAGTCCTAGGCGTCGCTGCCTTAGTCTGTGTTTATGGCTGACACCAGCCAATCATATTACTGTGAAATGGAAGCAAGGTGTATGCATATTCATATTACATCAGTTTTGCACGATCCAGCTGCTGGTTGCCTAAATTTGCAAAATTATGTCTACCGTATCTTTTCAACCCGAAAACGAAATTATTATTCTATCAACTACCTATCTGTTTTTTCTTTGTTCAAAATATTCTACACAATCTTTACAAGATTTTCGGTGTGAGATTTTTAAATTTTTAAATATTAAAGAAAAATATATCGCTGCTTTTGGACAAATTACACTGAAAACCATATTGTTCTAAATATCCCCGGCAGTTGTTTCAGCCGTATATTGAAAAGACCCGTGGCTGTCGATGTTTTGGGAAATTGATGAAAATTAATGCATGTATGGTCTTTTTACATTTTCAATATTTTTTCGCATGAAATAAAATGTTCAGGCTTACTAACTTATGTCGGTACCGCCAAAAATGCATTCATGGCGCCATTATTTGATTCGTTTTCTCAGCAGGCTCCAAAATTGAAAGGAATATTTCCGCCCCATGTGGGAAATGGTTTCACGCTTTCTATCTATATTGATAAATACAAGGGATTGAGGCCCCAGAGAGAAAATTGGAACGTTCGAGCTATTTACCCCCAACAGTGTCAAAGAGGAGCAATAAAAGCGAAAAAAGTAATATCTTTTCTTCCATCCATTCAACAATTCCATTTTCTTTTCTTCGTGATACATTTACTGTATCACACACGATTCTTACAAAAGCACGTAGATCACAGCTGGAAAAACAATTTTCCTCTCCAATTTACGGCATGTACTTTTGCTAATGATCGTATAAAAACAATTTAACTGGATATACTTTTTGTCGAACGGTTTTAATATCCAGGAAGAAATATTAATACAGTGTTAAACATATACATATGTGTACGAGCGTAATGATATATATATTATAAAATTAAATTTTGGAGAAAAAGTGTTTGTCAAAGGAACACCTAAATTAAATGTTTACTAGGAATGTTTTTCATAAAACGACAATATAATATATGAAGTACCAGAAACACAGATTTATTTGCAACCAGGATTTTTGTCGAGATGGATTTGTTATGTAAAATATTTTTTGTTTTTTTCCTTTTCAAAACATTCACATAAATACATTTGTACCGAGAGAAGAGTATAAGGAGAATGGAAAATAAGAAAAAAGATGAGTGAGAGAGAGGTTCAAGTATTGGGGAACAATAAAAGAAATGGCGCATCAATTTGTTGATATATATATATATTATCATCTGATTTCAACATAGGTAGACTAAGAATTTTTATCCACTTGTATACAAATTGCATACTTTTACAGGTAGGCTTGGAATTATAATTATAATAACGATTTTATAAAATTCAAGGATGCTCTTGATTAATGAATGAAAGCAAATAAGAGTAAAGTAAAAAGGCCAGAATGGATTTCTTTCTTTCTTCATATCTCATTCTCTGATAAAGCTTTAATAAGTCTGGAATATGTTTGATTGATAAACGTTTCATATTTGTTCTTGATCTTTACATATATGCGAATGTACCACAGGCGCAAAAAATGACTGCAAAATATTTGAGAGAATTTTACATATATATATATATATATATATATATATATATATATATATATATATATATATATGGCTGGACAAACGTATCTAAGGATGCCTGTTTACTACGTGGCTAGCTAATCCTATGAACAGAAGACTGCTCAAACACATTTGTGTTCGTTCAACACCCACAAACGCAGCATGTGGTTTATACTTTAGCTGTACAGAGCATATCTTAGTTATGTTGCACAGAAACAGATCTATTTCGCTGTATCAGCTCATCAGTACGGTTAGATATCCAATTGCTATTAACCCACTATTGAAACCAGACAGAATTGCCGTCAGTCGGCGATTCTACCTCAGAACTATAGGCAATCGGTTGAAGGCAGACTTTTACCGTGGGACATACCATGTAAGCATACGCCAGTAGTTAGAGTGTTCTAATTAATTACAGAATTAACGATACGTAGATGCTAGAGTAGTTACAGTTTCTTTTTAAGTCAACCATTCTTCCAGAGTGCTAAATCAGGGTGTGAGAAAATAAATAGACACTGGTTTTTATTATCATAGGGAGGAGATATATATATGTATATATTCTTTGCTGCTTGAAGGCATAATTATAGGCAAAACAATTTACAAAAAACAATAATAAAGCTATGTTAAAGCACGCGGAAAAAGCTATCATAACTGGTAGTAAAGGAAATGGCCTGAGCCGATAATGCCACGCTATTATCTCTCTCTACGTGCGTGACAGGAGGAATATATATTAACATCCGCAGACAAATCTGTTTCGCAGCTCATCCATACGTTCAGACATCCGATTGTTTTAAGCCAGGATTGAAACCCGTCCGAATTAACATCAGGCGGCGATTTTACCTCTGAGCTATGGTAGAAGGAGGCAGATTTTACCGTGTGGTATACCATGTAAACATACGCCAGTAACTAAGTGTGTTCTATTCATTACTGAATGAACGATTTATATATATATATATATATATATATATATATATATATATATATATCTGTGTGTGTGTCTGTATGTGTGTGTGTGTGTGTGTGTGTGTGTGTGTCTGTATAAATAAATACACACCGGTATTTAGTATAAGAAATACTATATATGTACATACAATTTAACCATAAAAGTTATGTCCGTTTTTAAAGGAAAAAACGAACACGCTTCACAGGATGTGTAACTTTAGTCTTCGAAATAATCACAATCGGCATCCAGCAGCGTCTGTTAACGTGTCTCCATTTGTTCAATGCTCTTGCGTTAGAACTCGGGGCTTTTGACGCAAAGAAATCCGTGAGGGCTTTGCGCAATTCTTCTTCATTGGTGAAGGAGTGGAAGCAGTGGTAATCGGATAGCGCAACGTCATGTGAATAATGTGGATGGCACAAAGTTTCCCACCGAAGTTGATGTATGGTATCTCTGACCACTCGCTCGACATGCGGTCTGGCGTTATCATGGAGGAAAAGAACACCTTTGCGGAAAACCAGTGCTGCCTACTTCTGGTGCAATGCCTGTTGCACCCGTTTCAATTGCAGCGAGTATAGGTCTCAAGTGACCGTTTGGCCCCTTGGTAGCAGTTCATAATGAACCACTTGACGACCTGTCTACCAGACACAAAGCATAACTTTGCGTAGGTGCATAGGCGGTCTTGCGGTCAGCATCCTGAGGAGACAACCAATGTCTGGCATGCTTGGAAATTTCGTACAGAACACACTTTTCATCACTGATAATCACTCGACTGAATAAGGATGCGGTACGTGGCGAGAGAGCAATGATACGCAGGCTGCCACTCGTTGTCCCTTGTGAACCTCCAACAGCGTTTGCGGAATCCACTTGTTTAGTTTGTACGTCTTACCTAGTCGGTGCAGCTGAAGTCTTACTATTTCATCGGAAACGTTGAATCGTCTTGCAAGTTCACCACACGTTAGACTACCATCTTCTTTAATGACCGTCTTCAGGACTCCGCCATTCAAGAGCTGTGGTCGTCCACTGCGAGGCTCATCATGGAGAGACAAATCTCCCGACTTGAATTTTCGAAACAAACTCCTTGCAGTACGTTCATCCACAGCACAATCGCCAAACGCTTGACATATGCGACGATTTGATGCAGCTGCCGATAAGCCCACTTTGAAACAGCCACGAACGATATCTCTAGACACTTCCATCCTTCTCACAACTGTCCGGGTGATAACTGATGGCCGTGCAAGGAGTGCGTGTTTTTATAATGTCTGATGTTCCTACTTCCGTCTGTCCGAATTTGAAAACAATTGCTACACGCATTTCGTATATATTTCAAACTCATTCAATGACTAATAAAAAAACAAAAAGAACTTTTTGGGTTACCTTGTGTATATATATAGATCTGTCTGCGGATGAAAATTTTGTATGCGGCTTCCTCACTCCAAATATATAATTACTTTGATTTTAGTTATTAAGTTTAAAGAAAATTTACGGCAGTTGGCGCTGTGCTGCCATATAGTTAAAATCTATCATTCGCATGTGGCTTGTCTCTCTTCAACATTTAATATGTGTTGTACTGAAAAGTGTTATGTTTAACAATACACGGGATCTTCATATTGTGAGCTGGCAGATTTTACATACAGTCGTGCGAATAGTAATAGATTGGAAACTGCACGCTTGTAATAGTTTGTGTTTCCAGAGTGACGCCAACCGAGCCATCCAAAATTTGCTGCTGTACCTATTTTCGTGTAAATCTCTTTCAGCAAGGATCAAAATATTGTTAATCAGGCCATGCTTTTGACAGGGTTAAACAGGAAAACGCCTCCATAACAAGCAAGGTCCAATCATATTTATGGAATGCTCACCTGTTTTGAATACGTCGTGATATACTCTTCTGTCATATAAAGTAAAATCTCTCTTTTTTCTTCTATGTGTCATGTGACATCTTGACAGAAAATAGTATTTCTTTCCCAAAAGCATGTAACCCTTTTAGCCCTGAGCAACTTTCCATACCTCTGCCTGATTCTTTAGCAAAAGCTTGTTAGATATTTCGCCATCTGTCTTATTTCTATCGCTCTTGTACTTGATATTCCGTGAAATTGTTACATCCTCTAGTCACACCTTTTTCATGTTCAAGATAGTTCGGCTGATTCTTACTGATTCTAAAGGGAAAATTATTTTTCATCTATTTTGCTAACGGCTTGTTTGTTGCTTACAGGTTTCACGCATGCTATACCCAGTATCTTTGTCTAATGTCAAAATTCCGTTTTCTTTTCAACTGTGAACCTAGATATTCGTACTGAAGTCGTGTTCGCAATAAAATGCCGATTTTGTAAGAACAGTTCATTGTTATTTTCCATTATGAGCTATCGTATAAGTCTAGGTTTTCACAATTGCGAAGAAACTATTTTTTTTTATTTGTGAGGTTTCCTCTTCATTTGCAACGTTCTTTTAATTATTGAAACCGATTTAAGGCTTCCCCAATTTCCTGCCAATGACATGCTCGACCTTTTCCAAAATTAACTACAGGACGTCCACTAAATTCATTTGCCTCAAGCAGCCGATGACAAATCAATAGAATGTGATTCGGACATGATATTCCAGGAATAACAAAATCAATATCTATTGCAGACGATATTTTATGCAGTAAAACACAGAAACCCTCATGCCATAGTAATGAAAACGAATGAATATATTACTTGTTCATCTGTTTATTATTTTGGAAAACAACTGAATTGGCATCTTTTAGGCAGAATCAGTTCTCAAGTCGGTATCTTTGATGATAACACAACTACTTACTCCTGTGTTAATAGTACGTCTTATCAGTTCGATAAGGTCAAATTGGCAGCTGATGTCCAAAATGACACAACCTGGGGCAAAGAGGGGTTTTAACGCCCCCAAACAAAATCTTTCAATTAATCATCTGTAAGAAAATTTAATGCCTCCTATCAGAATAACTGATGCTAGATTTCAGAAGAGTGACTTCTTGCCTTTTCTCGGAACTAATATTCTCGGCTGACATGCTGATATTTTAAGCGTTGCTTATATGTTGCACAACGTCGAAAGTATGATACAACCAGTGACGATCGCACTGTAACTGATCAGGCGAAACGCGCCCTAAAGAATTTATAAGCATTGTATAAATGCGAAACCAGGACAAAATTATAAAGCACCAAGTGAGGATCTAGCAAACTAATCAGTCGAAATCTTTATAGCGAAACAAGCTCGCATCGAGGTGGTTTATACGCGGCTGACATGAAGCAGAAATGTGTTGAATCAATTCCTAAATTTCCTCTTTTGGCTCACTGCGCTGTGTTCGAAAACTCTTCCCTCTAGAATCTTATATTGCATATTTATAAGTCTACCATAGTTGCATGGTTTAAATATTGCTGCGTTTGAGTTTAAGTTTGAGGTTTGCTTAACGGTATATCGACTTCTGTGGGTTATTTAATACCAAAAAGGTGAGGTTTTAAGATTTTTTTATTTTAATAGTCTGTTATAGTAAAAAGGTTGGTTTAGTCAAATTTTGATAATAATTATTTTGTCTGTTATTATTTTTCATTTTAGAAAAATGAAAATATTTTCAAGTTTTGTATTCAAAAATGTTTTGCTGAGAATTTTCTTTTCCTTCAAAAATATGTTATGTTAATAGTTTTTTCTTCAAAAATGTAATAGTGGTAATATTTTTCCGTCAAAATTATATTTTTTCTATAAAAGTCTACTTTTTATGTATATATTTGTATAAAAGTGTGCTTGTATATATTCATAGTGTTTTTACTCAAGTTTGGGAGTTAACTACCTTAACAGCTTCTCCCACACCGGGTCAAGATGAACTTGGGAACAACAGTAATTAAGAGGTGGTTCCATGCTCCCCACAACCTCTCTATCAGAGGCCTTGCTGCCGGATGCAGTTTACCGTCATGCTCAGGACCATAAATATTTCTGCCTCGTATGGCCCAGTGTTGATGCTTTGCATTTATAGATCCTAAGAAGAAGCAACAATGTTATTGGCCATGATTTGTCCTCTTTGTGTTTTACCGAGCCTCCCAAAAATGGCGAGATTTAGCACAAGGCCGAATTTATCGTAGCGCTTGCCAAGCGTGTATGCTCGGACAAATATTACAAATAGCCCCGCATAGACGGAGTCAGACTCTCGTTTGTATACACCTGAGAGGACTCTGTCATTTGGCTTTTCCCCGCCTGGGCTCCTCTCCGCTCGAAATTAGAGAGTCCGACAAAAGTATAATAATAAAATAGAGTATTTTTTAGCTCTGACCTGGCGTCTCAGCTTCAGTCAATCTTTCAGCGTAGTATCAATTTTTCAGCAAAGTCTCACCAATTATCAGTTTATTCGTTAGATCAACCGTAAGTTCCATGCTAACATTTTCTTTTCTCGTAACTTTCGCTTGTGGATCATTTATCCGGCTCTATTATTTCTAGCTAAATTTGATCATAAAATTTTAAGTCCAATATCAAACATTATTTTATGTCGCCATGATTATTTTATTTCTTTTGTTTCATTCCTTAAAAATATTTCTGTTTTTCTTATTATTTCACTCTTATTAATTCTTTGCGTCTTACTGGTTTTTCTGGTTTACATGAGGTGAACTCATTACAAAAATATAATGAATAGAAAAGTGTAGCATATGAAACATACATTAAGGAATAATGTCTTCTCTATGACAAATACAGAGTAGGATTTATCAGTAAAGAGGAAACCAAGAAATTATATCTTATATTTTTGGATATAAGCTACAGGTGCAGAAGATATAAAAATACGACGAACCAGGTTAAATTTTTTTTTTTGTTAACCCGAGAACACTAACCATGGATATATAGTACCCAGCGAAAATCACGCCATTTTAATTACAATTTAATTAAATATTCAGTATCTGATTTTCTTAACTAAATAACATATTTTCCAGTTCCTATTTATGTTAATTCAAAGTACAAATATTAAAGATCCTGCATGTAAAATATTTCAAATAATGATTTATATTTCACATTTCTTTGATATTTTCAAAATCGGGTAGGATATACGCATGTTTAGTAATGGTATGACAGTAATTGATGGTTAGTATTCCAGGGTTAATTTAACATTTATTGTTTGAGGTCATCTGCTATGTAATTTAAGCACTCTTCTCGCTTGGGACAAGGGCATTTTGATTTCAATTAATTGAAAAAAATTAATAAAAGAACCATTTTTTCTGATATCTGCTCATCCAGTTGTAGTTATATCTTCACACATAATCAGCTTACAGGTATTTCTTGAGTGCTGTAGTGCTACAGTAACCCTCAACGAAATGCGGTAGCGTGTGGCTGCTCATCCCTGAGCAGTCTTTGTTACTCCCAGTTGGTACCCTTCCTGAACGAGAGGAATTTTCTTAGTTTGTCCGCCGCCCATAGTCAGAAATTATTTTTCAACATGTAGTTTGATGCTTTGTTTCCTCGTCAAAAGCTGTATTAATAATTTTCTATATCGAGTGGCGTTTGAAACAGTTCCATATTTGAACTTGCCTTATTTGAAAGGATGTGGGGAAGACTTCTGAGTATCAAAAATATAAATGTTTATTCAAACCCAAATTATTATTGAGGATATGTAGCTACAGAAACATGTAGATTATGTAAAGGTATGAATACCATAGAAGCAATGAAGGTAGATTTGTAATTATGATTCCTACGTCTAAAATGCTGAAATCGTTAAATAAAAAAAGCCTTGCTATTTTATCTCGAAACGTCAATGTTTTGGACATCTGTAAGCTAAAGAATTCCAAAGCGTTTATTAATTGAATGACTTCTCGAAATGTTACAGTACTTATGTATTATTTTATGAATAACATTTCTTTTTCTTCTATGTGCCCTGTCCCTTCAGGACGTAGGCGTTCATGGCTTTCCATGTTTCCCTATTCTGGTGGTTCTGAGCCCGCCTTCTGTTACATCATGCAATCCTCGTTCCGCCATCCACCTAATTAGGTCCTTCAAATATGTTATCCGTTGCTTTCCCCTGTCTCTTTTTCCCTCTACATTGCTGATATAGGGTATGCTTAATTTGTAACCTATTCATTTATTTATTATACGTGAAGTGTTATTCATTCTTAGGTAGAAACGGTGGAGTTGTTTCACCTTTAACTTCTCTTTACTCTGTAATCCAGAAACTCCATTCTCTTAAAATTACAGCCATCTAAAGCCCAATCTATGCTGCTATTTAACCCAGAGCTTTGAAAATATAAGAAATGGATTTTTCTTTCTCAAGGTCAAATGTAAGAAAGTTAATGCTACAAACTAGACAGAAACCTGAACATTTTTCGATGCAGTAACCACTGCATGTGTTATCTATTTGATTCATTTTTTAAAGATCATTCCATACCCTGAAATTAATAAATCCGATAAGATACAAGAAATTACTCATGTTGAATAACAAGAAAAAATAGAAATGTTATTGAACTAATAGCAAAGTATTCAATCTTTTTTAAAAAAAAATAAATTATTATTATTATTATTATTATTATTATTATTATTATTATTATTTCCTTTGAGTTCTTGTGTATACTGATTTCTTTCCGGACACCAATCAGAGACTACGGTTAGGGATTTTCTTAATGAGCATTTTTTTAAATATTCAAAAATAAAACAACCTATGATTACATATATTTTAAATATAAAAAGATCTTGGTAATAAAAGAGTACTAATCTGTTATGTGATATCTGTCCTTCTATGTCGGACGATCTCTTCAAGGATGAAGGAAGGACTTGAAGTAATAGAAATGTGTTTCTACAAAAGGATGCTGAGGATACCATAGACGAGCATGTGAGTAAAGCAAAGATGTTTGAGAGGATGCAGACGTAAAGGAAATTTATACTTAGCATAAGAGACAGCTGGGATTTCTGGTACAGGTAACGAGGAAGGAGTGTTTGAGAATCTAATATTAATAGGACGGATAGTGGGAAAATGTAACCTAGGAAAGTAACACGAGAAATATTTGATGGACTTGAGCAAGTGAACGGTGGGGTGTGGTTCGGAAGAGATACAAAGAGAAAAGTGTTCTGAGTGACAAAGCATATTGAAACATGAAAATCTATTATCACGCAAGTCCTGAAGTTACACGTCAAATGAAGAAGAAGAATGTCTGAGCAGTACTTGTGAGTACATTTTTTGTATTCCCATAAGCTTGTTTTAGCAGGAATGCCGTCAATTAATTTATCGAAAAGTTGTTCAATCAATCAAGGGCTACATCTACAATTGTAATTCTTATTATTCTTATTATTCTTATTTCTTTACAGTTGATATCTTCCTAAGTTTACAAGCAATGGTTATACAGTTTTTTAGCCTATTCTACATTCTTCCTTATTCAGTTTCATTTTCACATAATATTGTTTGTTCTTATTAAATTATATAAGATATATTCATTATAAAATAGTTCATTTTTATGTACATCGTATTGTAGAATACCAGCGACAGAGCATACGATAAACTACGAAGTTTTTAGTAAAATAAGTAAAACGAAACGTCACTTTTGTCTTGGGGTAAGAAAAAAATTCAATTTTATTGGCCATGTAATGAGGATAGAACCTTTTTTAAATGTAGACATTCAAAGAACAATACTGAAGTTAATTTTACGTGGGGTAATGTGGCAGAAATATTTATTCTCCAATTAAAATTACCCTTTATGGGCATTACTTTATCCATGATATAATGACACCGTTCTTCACGGACAAAATGAAATGACTGAAAAGTACTGGCAAACATTCTTAATAAGACTATTAAGGTAGCGGTGGTGAGTGACAAAAAAGGACTACAAATAAACGTTAAGAAAACTGAATGCATGGTCATCAGCAAAAGGTGCAACACAAAATGCCAAATACAGGTGGGCGATACCAGAATCAAGCAAGTACAAAAATTTAAATACCTAGGAAGCGTTCTAACAGAAGATGGAAAATGCGACACAGAGATCCGCAAGCGAATTGGCATGGCAAAGGACGCGTTCCAGAAGCTGAGTAAAGTACTAACACAGAGGAAAATTTCACTAGAAACAAAGACAAGAGTGCTGGATTGCTATGTGATGTCAGTTCTTCAATACGGTAGTGAATGCTGGACAATATCATCGAAAATGAGGACAAAACTGGAAGCAGCGGAAATGTCGTTCTACAGAAGGATGCTGGGGATATCGTGGACTGAGCATGCAAGCAACTATGAGGTATTGGAAAGAATGGCAACAAAAAGGAAATTAATACTGAGCATCAGGAAGAGACAACTGAAGATCCTGAGACACGCAATGAGGAAGGGGAGCTTGGAGAACCTGATACTAACTGGCCAGATAGAAGGAAAGAGAAACAGAGGAAAGGCAGCGGATAACATATTTTCAGGGCCTGATCAGGTGGATGACGGAACAGGAGTTGCCAGAAGTAACAGGAGTAAACATACTAAGAGCCCCAAGGGATAGGGAAACATGGAGAATCATGATCGCCTACGTCCTGAAGGGACAGGGCACATAGAAGAAGAAGAATATACTGAGGCATATACAAAATTATATATACATATATACAAATGTGCCTTGCGCGGAAAATAATATATCACCTATATCTCAAAAGTAATGCAGAGCTTAAGTAGAAACAAAAAGCAAAGGTATTAAATATAAGTGGATATACTTCCTGAAACTGCATAAGTAATGTTCATGGCTCCAGATTCAAATGGTCCGGATTAATCTATGTCCCAATCTAGGATATATTCCATGAACACTAAACAGCTATTCTTGGGTTTTACCACATTGAGGACTGCGAGCTGGGGCTTTATTCTATAACTAGAAAGTTATATCCCCAAACGAAAATTAGACCTTCGACTTTTAACGTGCTACAGAGGCAGATTTAATCTCTGACCTGACCTTGGGGTGGTATAATGAGCAGCCTTAATGTTTTGCTGCTGAAAACCAATTGAAGATTGACTGCAGCTATTTTCAATGTCTGGAAAGACATCATTAAGCGGCTATGAGGCACGCAAATTTCTTAAATAAAGGGTAATAAAGGCCTTTTTTTTGTCTCAACAGTAAGTTAGACAAACGGAGAAGCAGATGATGTTTAATTGGTTGTCAGGTTAGGGAATCGATGTGTGATAGTAGAAAGACGGATATTACTTAGAGCTACGTATGATATGAAGTTGCGGATGATCATAATAATCTACGTAATCAATGGATAATTTCAAAACAAATATCTTTGGTTAAGCAGTTTAGCAGAATAACCAATTAATATTCAGGAATTAATACTGTTGAACGGCTTTCACATATAGCTGATGAAAAATAACATTGATTTTTTTGTCACAAAAATCCTGTCAAGTAATATTATATAAAATAATAAAATCATGACGTTATAATAGCTATCAGACGAAACTGTTAAATTTAATAAAAGAATCATGGATGATGTGCAAAACTTCTACGCAAAGCGGAGGTAGAAAAGCAACATATGCAATCGAGATTATTTCCACAATGATAAATTGTGGATAAATACGGCTATGACGTATGCTATTTGGGTTTAGAATTTAATTTTTTCGTTTACCTCAGAACAATTAAGTGCAAATCATAAATGGGAAAAAAAATTCTGTCCAGATATATTTTGGTTTATTCTTTCTATACATAAACATTTAAGAAACAACGAAATGCATCAATATCTAACACACGAACTGAAAATCTTTTTTTAAGTATCAGCAGATGTATATCCCTATAGGCATGATGGATCATGATTCCAAAGATTGACAAATAATGATGAATAGCAAGCGATAATAATCCCATGGTTTTCATGAATTTTAATCTGAAAAAAAGATATTGTACGGAATATGTTGTCTTTAGAAATCCCAGAAGAACCAAGATCTGTCATCTCTAAAACAATGAAATGTGATAGTTGTCAATAGATTGCAATTCTGCATTTATTCATTTTTACATGACTATTGTGTCGCCATATAATATTGGCTTTTCAGACAAATATAGTCTGTGACGGAGTGACGGCTTCTATTGAAAGAACGGGCTCGAGACAGCAATATTTACATCTCTGTACAAATAATGGATAGGATATATGCTCGCATCTAAAAACTATCGATTCTTATGCATATCTCTAAATATTATGACGTTATATCTATCTATCTATCTATCTATCTATCTATCTATCTATCTATCTATCTATGCCCACTCACGTTTCTATTTCTTTATTATCTCTTCCACCCTTTCGCATACACATACGCACACTCACAACTACTTAAATATATATATATTAATAAGATATTTTATCACTTCAAACGTTTCCTTTAGTTGATACTCGTAGCTTCTATTTTTATAATTGTTTTCTCCACAAGAAAGGCTTATTGGACACTAGTGCACAAAGGGTTACATAAGATGAGAGCAAAGAAAAAGTAACAGGCAACAGGAGATGTCGTAGAATGGGTAAAGGATGAAAATATTGGTGTGAGATTCAAGAAGTCAAGAAGATAATAGATGGCAATTGACGCTGCATTTATATTCTTAGAGATTGTAGCTATCAGGGAAGCAAGTATACGGAAAGGAGTTCCACAGATGTCTATTTCGAGAAAAGAAGCTGATAACGTATAGGTTGCGGTTACATTTGATTGTTTTCATTCTGAATTGGTAATACATATTTGCCAGACTAGTAGCTTGAGTAAATTCGGGCAGAATGGGCAACTGGGAGTTAAATTCTTTGGTGCAGAATCCGTGGACATATTTGTACATGAATATTTGTATTGATTATGTGATTCGTTCAATTATTAAACGTTTTATATATATATATATATATTTTTTATTTTCTTGTACTGCCCGAAAAGATTTGATAATGCTTTCCCCATGGTATAAGAATATCAGCGTTATGCCCGGAACATCTCGACCAACTTAGCCACGAAATGGGAACTGAACAATTAGCAAAAAATTCAGTGTAAAATTGTCGAAATGTTAAACTAAAAAAAACTTTCTCGTCTCTTACTTAATTACAAATCTTCAGAAAACATTTCAAACTGGGAAGGCGCATAAGCTTTTTTCACGACTGAGTTGTCTTGAAACATGCCCAAGCACCCGCCCACACCCACAGAGAGAGAGAGAGAGAGAGAGAGAGAGAGAGAGAGAGATGCATATATATATATATATATACCAAGTGGCGATAACCTTTTCATGCTTAAACGCAATGATTAGGCTATGTGCTATTTGTTATAATTTTCCGGCCGATTTTTCAGTGATAAGAGTTATCGTAACTTTATACTTTATTAATGTACAGACAGATGTTTAAAACTCTATTGCTACAAAGTTATATATTGGATGTCAATTTCCCACTTGAAACCCCAAATACTCTCTTTCTTCTTAATTTTATTCTATTTTGTGACCCAATCTATTTTTTATTTCTATCTACTAATATGCAACGTCACGTATAAATTTTAGTTATTTCAAATTAGGAATATATAGGTTTGCCTATAGTCCTGTTTATTTCCTCTTCACTCATTTGAACTTGAATAGAGTTCTATAGTGAGAACTATGTTTAGGTTCGGGTTTTTGGTTCCTATTAAAGTCTAATTCAAATTTATATTTTTGTTGTTCCCGGCAATTTTCTGAAATTTTATTTACTAATTATATTCCTTCTCAACAAGATTAAATAGTTTCACCTATTATCCGTTTCAGGCTCTTCCATCGGCCTTTTAGACAGGGGTACCGGTTTATCTCCTGTTCCCCTAGTAATACAGTGCTGAAGTTTCTTCTGAATTCTACTTCAAATCTGTAATTGTAACATCCACGTCTTAACTCTGTTCACAGTTATAGTTACTAAATTATGTTTTCTTCTAAAAATAAGTAGTTAGTCTCACCTATTGTCCGGTTGATATACCTTCCTTGTCTTTTGAAGAGAAGTAGATGTTTATCCCTTGTTGCCTGTTCAAGGTCGAGTTTCGGGGTTCATTCAAAATTATGTTATCCTGTCAGTCCGAGTAGTAATTTGGGTCATGGTATAATTGTCAACTTGCTTGGGGCGAATTGAAAAAGAACAAACAAACTGTGCCTCTTATTTTATAACTCTACTCGCAACAATAAAATTATAAAAAATACATTTTATAGTAAAATTATCATCAATACATTTTATGAGACCTACAAACTATATGCCGAAGATAAACAATATACCTCTACTCTGAAAGTATAGAATTATGTACCAAATATCAGTAGAACATGGCATAAAATGGCTAACAAAATATTTAGGTTTTCGCATTTCATAAACCATAGACCAACCAACCAATCTTTTTGATGCATAAAATGTGTGAATATGGTGCAATTGAACACGAATTATTTCGTGAGTATATGGATATGATATCCACATACTTAAGTAGACTTGGTATATTGCAACTTTCATATGGAAGTCATGCATAGCTGAAAATTCGTTCAGAAATATCTAAACTGTCACTTGTAAAGAACCGCTTTCACAGATAAATTATAAAAATAGTTTTGAAAGAGTGATGCTTGAGGATCTTTATAACGACCTTATTTCTTTGAATATAGTGGAATTGCAACAAAGACAAAGTACCGTAGAAAATAACAGAAACAATATTACTGGAAAACATTTGACAGCACCAAGGACTAAAATGTATAAAACATGTAAGTCAAAGCTAAAATAATGAGAAAAATTAACCACTTGAGATTCCACACTAATTTAAGCAAATGGTTAAGAAGGAAAATCTTATTGATAGTGGAATTAGCATTAACAGCTACTGAAATTAAGAAAAGAATTTTATCTCAGAATATTTTAAGAGAAAGATTTTAGAAATTTTAGGGGAAAATAATAATGGCTGATTTGTCCATGGATATTAAATATTCTCTTGCAAGGAAACGGCTAATATTATCTTTATCATTTGTTTATTATTCTATAATGTCATTCCACATGTTCATAAGAAAGATAATCTCCTGTGAGATGTTCATGATTAACTAGCTTGAATCGATTTTAACGAACAGTATGTGAAAGTTGTTTTTAGATATTTATCAATGTATTCGATGTTATGTATGACATCGATATTAATGCTTCAATTTGATGAAACTATTTACGCAGGTGGGCATCCATTTCTTGATTCTTGTCATTGTCTAGATAAGAATGCAATCCACTCTTAAATGCACCAAGTATTGAAGAAAAGAAACAAACTAAATATTTGTATCAGCATTCGATTCGATTACATGTAAAGGGAAGCAGAAACATGTTTTAATATTCAACCAGCAGTTTTCATTTACTTCCAGAACACCATTACGAATTTTTTTCAGATTTTCGCATAAAGAAAAACTGGTTATTTTATGTATAAATTGGGCAGAATTTTTTTAGCTAAAGAAAAGATATAAAAAATTAGATTTAGGATTTCTGAAAAATACGACTCTTAAATAATTTGGTTTGGTTTAGTTGTTTTTGTTTAACGGCCTAACAACTTTCAAGGGTCATTAATACCGAAATCTAAATATTTTAACACATTTTTTATTTCTTTAATTTTGTTTATAGATAATAAAGATTTAGTGTTACAAGTCTTACTTATTTAGTGTTCCAAGACTTACTTATTTAGTGTTACAAGACTTACTTATTTAGTGTTACAAGACTTACTTATTTAGTGTTACAAGTCTTACTTATTTAGTGTTACAAGTCTTACTTATTTAGTGTTACAAGACTTACTTATTTAGTGTTACAAGACTTACTTATTTAGTGTTACAAGTCTTACTTATTTAGTGTTACAAGACTTACTTATTTAGTGTTACAAGACTTACTTATTTAGTGTTACAAGACTTACTTATTTAGTGTTACAAGTCTTACTTATTTAGTGTTACAAGACTTACTTATTTAGTGTTACAAGACTTACTTATTTAGTGTTACAAGACTTACTTATTTAGTGTTACAAGTCTTACTTATTTAGTGTTACAAGTCTTACTTATTTAGTGTTACAAGACTTACTTATTTAGTGTTACAAGACTTACTTATTTAGTGTTACAAGACTTACTTATTTAGTGTTACAAGTCTTACTTATTTAGTGTTACAAGACTTACTTATTTAGTGTTACCAGACTTACTTATTTAGTGTTACAAGTCTTACTTATTTAGTGTTACAAGACTTACTTATTTAGTGTTACAAGACTTACTTATTAACATAATTGCTGGAAGAGAAGTGTTTGATTCATACTTTTTCGAAGGGTATTTGTAAGTAAGTGAATATAACGAACTCAAACGAAATTGAAACTTGACTCTCTGATGAACAATTCCAGACCTTTATCAAGTAAACCATCTGTACATCTGAGCTTACAGCGTCTAGTATTCCGAAGTGGTCACTCATATAGGTATTGACCAAGATCGATGTCGCTTAAATTTGTTAATCGTACGGAAAACGAAGATTAAACATGATGTAAACGTAAGCCCTTAAATAATTTAACAGAATTTAAAATAAAAGTAAGTGGAGTAGATAGACTAAACTATCGCCCGGTTCACACTCCATCCACGTCTATTGAACAGGTGTAGGGGCTCATCCTTCGTTCCCTGTTTAGGATGTGCTTTCCGGCCTTCTCTTTTCTAATCTTTTCACTCTTACGTAGCCCCCTGCACATCAGATTACCTCTTCACCCATAAATATGCTATCAAAATTATTATTCTTTATGTACCATGTACCCTCAAGATTTACGCAATTATGGCTTTCCACAATTTTCTGTCCTTTGTAGGTCTTCATAAATTATGATTTTTCTTATTTCTCTTAAACCCTTTTCTGTCATTCATTTACTCAAGTTTACTAAGTATTGTATGCATTTTTGTAACCCACTTGCAATATATATGTCATGTGATTTTCAGATTTTTTTAAGCAGTCACTCCTCTTTATATACATTAAAAAGTTCAGTCGTCTGTTGTTCATGTGATGTATAAGTTTACTTTTTGTTTCCATCATCTGTAAAACTTTGTCTTCGCTCGGTCTATGGTATACACAGAATCCTTATGTGTTCTACAGAAGGTTATTGCGAATTTTATCGCATTTTAAATTCTATTATATTATTTAAAAGCTTTTATGTTTATTTAAAAAGCTGTTATCATTAATAATGAGAAGAATTATTTTGTTTACGTTTTCTATCTTTTTAGTTTACGTTGACAGTATTTTATCTGCAAGTCTAATCACATTTCTGTTGCTTCATGTCTTTTCTTCATTTCTTAGCTTTTTGTCTGTAATTCTAATCATATTTCTGTTGCTTCAATATTCTTCTTCATCTTTGCGGAGATTGTCCAGTATTTACTGCCATAGGAGGACATATATCAAATAACTGTTCTTGTTTTTTTTTATTTCTCGCTAATGATGTTTTCTTTTTCTAAATATTCTGCTTAGCTTTTAGAAGGCATGTTGTTTCTCCTAAATTCGCCTGATTTCAGCATTTCATTACTGTCCTCTAGTAAAAAAATTTCCTAGATATTAATATTTTTTTGTATTTGTTTGATTTCTGTATCGCTGGTTGTGACTTGCATTTTGGGATCATACTTTTGCTGACAAGCAGTCATTTTGTCTTCTTGCAACTCATGCATAGTCCTTTCTTTTCGCTTTCCTTCATTAATTTTTGTAGGCGGTTTTAATAGTCTTCTTGATGTGTCTTCTGTTAACACTGTGTCGTTTAAATATCTTATGTTCATAAGATTGTGACCGCTAATGACAAATCCTGGTGGTACTTATAATTCTCTCAGAATCGCCGCGCTGTTTAGAATGAATAAGTTCGGTAGAAATATACCAACTTATGTTACGTACCTTTCTATCTTTTGTCAGCTGAAATCATTTGCTACCCGTATGCAGGCGGTTTGATTCTAGTATGAATTCTTACTTAGATTAATAATACAGGTTAGCGTTCCAAATTCAAAAAGACACAGTATATGCTGTTTCGTTAGTCAAACTCTGATGAGGCATTCTTCAAATGAGTAGATATTGTATGTACTATAGTCCTCTGCAGGACCTTAGATTTTCGAAAACGATATGTCTGGTATCCATCTGTGGAGAAATTATATAGATACGAAAAGAATTTTCAATATAGCCATTTATCGTTTTCTATAAAAGAATAGCCAAACCATCGAAGTATATTATTTTATTGTCATAAATAAACTCACCAAATGACAAGATATTTATCGCAGTTGACAAAACGCCAATTAGTTCCATTATTAACTGGCAGTTCACTAAGTAGTTAGGCCAGCCTTAAGAAGCAACTTCAACAAAATTATATTGATAAAATATAAGAATAAATATAATAGAATAACAGGGAAAGGGAACTTGTTCTTTTCACTAAGAACTAAAAAATAGAGAGACATTTTTTATATAAGATTAACTAATATTGTGGAAAGTGGTTTTAATTATAATATGTCATCTTTTTATATGTCTTATGTCCTACATTCCCTTCCCAACATTCTATCGTTTGTATCTTTTAATATTTGTCTTTTTATTACCATTCCTACTCAATATTTTGTTATCCATTTACATAAGCATCTTAGGTTAGTCGACGATTTGACTGTCTATCTAGTCTACAGTTTATGCTCGTACGGTATATGATGATAAACTGCGATTGTCAGAAACTCCTCTGATTGGGTGGTTTTGAGGAGCGTACAATCATAGTGGCTGTTGTTTCCACATCCACACTGACAGGGGCTGCTAGCACCTCTTAATTTCCCAACTATGAGCAAATAGTTAATTCAAAACTGGAAAATTACTAGCAACACATATTTTAGAAAAAATAATATTACCAGCATTATATTTTTGAAAAATAAAAATTACCTGCAATAACTTGACTGTTGTTAAAATCCATATTTAAAAAAGTACTTCAATGAAACCTTGATCTAACAAACTGATTCCTTACGAGTAATAAATATTCTATTCACACCAGCCTATCCTAAAAAAACTGTCGTCATTAAATATAACACATTCAGGTAATATACTAGTTAAATAATAAATTAACCATACCAAAACATCATTGTGTTCTGGAGTATAATATTTTCTAAGCACTTTTACATTGTTTGATTTTCCATATATTTCAAGTATCTTTTTTATGAATCTAAATAAATATGTACTTCTAATCCACATTGGATTGTTGTTCGAATTAGCCGTTCGGGTTATTCTCAATAAGCTTCTGTAGCACAACATATCTGTGCCATAAATCTTTTTTTCAACTTTGACGAATTGTTCCTTGATATTATGTAGCAATAGAGCGCGGTTTAAACGAAACTTTACGTGTCCTTGTCGAATTTTGGAAGGTATTACGGATCCAACTATTGACCAATCAAAAGGTCGAACAAAGCGATAATAAATACTGCATAAGATAATCGTAGAAGATACAACAAAAGCTGGTTTGACAAATGAAAATAAGTTAAACGATCAATAAATTAAACGGCAAAAATACAAGAAAATCGACGTAACTTCGAATAATAGTAAATGGCATCAAACAAAAAGATTTTAATCAGTGGCAACTTTATTAATGTCGGATTCATATAAAAAGCCAATAATTTGTCAAAACATGTTAAACGAATAATTTAAATAACTGGTTACTTGAAACTGGATAAAAATATATTTGTAAAATCCATAAAAGTAGACAACATTCAACTACGAAAACCGAGAATAATATTAGTTTAAAAGATGTTAATTTTCAATAATATGGAGAATTCGAACAAAATGCTGAGATCATATATGTTTAAAATAATAGTAAAAAAAAGAAAAAGAAAAAAAAACACAATACGAAAATACTTGGACCTTGAATAAGCCCTCGTTGATTTTTCATAGAGAGTAATGTCTTACTTACAAAAGTTAGTAAGAAACATATCACTAAAGTATTTTCCATCGCTAGCCTCTATTTTTTCAGCTTTCTGACAGCATTTGAATTCCATGTCTGAAATACAAGATGATCTTTGAATTAACTAGGAGCAGACCCAAATTCGTCATAATGTAGTGCTGCACAGCCAGGTCATGAGCAATCAATCGGAACAATGATTATCATGTTGCAAAATTTCTTTGTCGTATCGATGCTCATATATAAAAGTTGCTTTTTCTTCAATGCTCGGCTCAAATATTCAATTGTATTCGATAGCAAGCTCCTAGGATGATTTCCATCAGCTTGAGCAGCTCGTACTAAAGTACAACCAGCTGATCCCACCAAATGCAGTCAAAGCTTAGAAACATGAATATTCGGCCTTGCGTCAGATGTTGATTCATGGCCGGTTTTACTCCACAATCCTCTATGCTTTTCGTTATCGTAGTGAATCCACATTTCAGTGCTGGTCACGATTCGATGCAGAAAAGCTTTCCTTTGTTGTCGTTCAAGAAGCTGTTTATACGGGACAAGTAACCACTTGAAGTCTCTTGAACGGCACCCAATGACATTGCTTTTTATTCATTTATAATACTTTAGAATATTTCGAAACACTTGTCTGATCCACTTCCAATAACTTTGCAAATTCTGCTTGCGTCTGAAATTTGCATTCATGAATTAATGCACCCAATTCTTTGTCCTTACAATTTTTTCTGGTGCGCCAGAGCAGTCTTTAACTTCAACATTAATATCATTATTTTTGAACGGTCTAAACCAATCTTTGGGTGTTGTTTCTAAAAAAACATGGTCGTTGTAAATCTCAACAAGAATTCTCCGTTCATAATATATAGATTTCTTCTGATTAATGTAGTGCAGTAAAATTCTTCGTAAATACATTTTATTGGCACGCAGGCGGACAGTTTAACGGTACGGAAAAAAAATTGTTCACACTTCAGCGATATGACATGCATTGGATTTCAAGGTTGCTTAAAATACTTCCTTATAGAATCGTTATTTCTGAAATTACGCGTACGCATTTCTGCCAAGTTCGTCTGTTGAAAAACAGCAAAACATATTCAATGTCGCAATATATATATATATATATATATTGATTATTTAATACTTAGTTTTGGGTCATAATAGGGTTAGACCGGTACATATTTCTATTGAAAAGTGTTCGATACAATTATATTGTAGAAGTTTTGAATATTATCCATTTTTAAACGAGTCATTTTGCTACCCAGGTTTCTACCATGAGTGGTGTCTTCTAGCTATTTTTAATAACTTCTTTTACCGTTTTTCTTTTTAAGAACGCTCTTGTAAACGGTGTTTTATTTGAACGTTCACGTGGCAGGGAATTTATGAACTCGGAATTTGGAAATTAAAACGGATTATGGCGTTTTCATCCATGGTTGTATAAACCTAAGAGGTATTTCTTAGTGTGGATGCATTCAGTCTTACTTTCTTTTCTTTCGTTTAACAGTTCCGTATTTATTTAGGTATATCTTAATTTCTAATATTTCTTCTTGGCACAGTCTACATATTCTTCCAGCGTTGTAAGCCTTGTCAGTTTTTACAATGCTCCACGTTATGTTTGGGTCTTTTCCATATTTTGATTTTAATTTCCACACGTTCATACAACCATGGATGAAAACGCC